>JAAEAF010014304.1:0-555439 GCA_011037195.1 Triatoma infestans
TCAATATATATGTCCAAATCAACAAATGTTGTGTATTTTATGCAAAAGTCAGGTTAATAAAATAAATTTACTTGCCAAAAATATGAAAAAAGGTTTTGGATTAATACAATACTGTAATAAACTTGTTTGGATTAAATCTGAAACTTGCGAAATACTTCATAACTTATACAGAAAGTTTACTAGATTTAAATAAAAAATTAATTTTTAATAAAAAGCTAATGCTTTTCTTTTTGTTACCCAATAATTGCTACACTGTGACTTTTTTTATTTCAGTAAACTGGATTTATCATTAGAAACAAATAAACTGCTAAGTTGGTTAATAAATAGCGTATTGAAGATTGTAACAACATTATTTGAATCAGTTATCATGAAGAAAGCACAAAAGGTAATCCAGAAAGCAATTGAGGATTATCTAAAGCATTTCCCACCAAGATAATAAAATGAACAAGAAATAAAATGCACTATTTATTTTTTATAAACTATGATTTTTTTTTTTTTAACCTTATTTTATTTACATAAAATTACAATCCATCCCAAATTTCATGAATATTTTCTATAACAATAGATGGTGTATCACATTTATGTCTCATGAAATAGCCTTGTATTTGGGCTGGACTAACTGATTGATTTCTTGATTGTACTAAATCTGAGAATTTCTGTAGAAGATCTTCATCAGTGGTTTGATAAAATTTACTAAACATCGTCTTTAATTGATGCACAGTACAATGACCAATATATTCTTTTAAATCCACCCGACCGGGTCTTATAAGAGCTGGATCTAATCTGGAAATAGTAATATCAGTTTAGAATATAAATAATTTGACTACAAAATACAGGTTATTTCCAAGAATTTCCTTTATTAGTAAAACATTTTTTACTTTTTTTTTTTTTTGGTAGAATTTAGTTCATACTTAAGTAATAATGGGGAAAATTTATGAAGGTTTGTAAAAGAACTAACATTTGTGAATCTAGGGGTTACCAGGGAACATTATCTTAAATTATGTTATATTAATGTTACAAGTCATTTACCTCGCGGAAGATTTAGATACTGGATTTGGAGATATCTTTCGTTAAAAGAAATTATGGGGACACTTACAGAACAAAAAAAAGGTAGAAATTAATTTAAAAATTTCATTCTGAATCATTCTTACTGAATCAATTATTAGTTAGTACTTTTAAACGACATTTGCCAACTAAATAAAAATTAAAGAGATCAAAAGTTTCAAAACAGACAATTTATATTTTATATAACATAAAATCATTAAACGCTACAATGGTAATTAATAAAACCGATCATAGTATTACAATTTTCTGACCTCGAAGGAAGCTACAATTTAAACATAAAAAAAAATTTTTATATCTCCTAGTATTCCATAAAGAGGCAAATTTCAAAAACTAATATTCGAGTTCACTCAAATCAGACTAGTATCAGGGTAATCACTTATTTTTCAAAATCAAATTCCTAATGATCTTATCAAGTATTTGATATGTTTGCTGTAACACACAAAAACACCCAAAGAAAGTGCCAACAAAAAATATCAAAGAAAGATCCAATACATCAGAGATGACAAAAATCTTAAAAAGTTTTGATTGGGTTTTTCCAGATGTTTCTAAAAACAAAAAGATACTGAGCGGGAAATGCTTCACATAGAACAAATCACTGGGATAGTAATTCCTCTCTGTCAGTAGTTACTCGCAGCAGGTGCAAATAGATGCACCTGCCGTTGTAAATTTCAATTAAAGCAATTAACACAAAAATGGGAGATTTTTTTTGGAAAGTGATAATACTTGGATTCGGCAATGTAGGGTAAAACTGAAATTTTCTAGAAGAGTGCTCTTAACTGGAATTGGCTTGTAGCTCAAGGAAATAGTAGAAGTATACTGCATGCTCTTGATCTCTCTTCTGGTGATAAAGTTGCTTACTCACTTCTGTAAGCATGGCAAGGATATTTTCTACAAGTATGGCATGGCTATTGTGAATATTTAGACCAAAGAAAAAGATTAGAAATAAGTAGGAAAGCAAATTTGTCACATTTGTACAAATTTCACCAAACCAATAATGATAAATAAAAAACCTTTTGGAGAGTTATTTTGTCTTTAATTACTTTACTTATTATTTTGACTTTTTTTGTAGCTTAAGAAATTAAAGATCTATAAATGAAAAATTATTGTGAAAGTAGCAGGGATTTTTGGTTTAGATCCATCTCTCCAACACTGCAGCAATGCAAGTTTCATATGTACAAATAATTTTTGTTGTTAAAATTCAAACATTAAATTAATATAATTACCTATCAATATAATTGGTTGTCATAAAAACAATTCTGGCTTCTGAGCTTGCCACTCCATCCAGACAATTCAATAATCCAGAGAAAGTAACTCTATTTAAACCTTCATAGGCTGTATTAGCTTTAAACAATTAAAAATCGTTAATTAGAGATCAGCTCATAAATTGAGAAAAAAATTAACTTATATATATTATTACTTATAGAATAATGAAATGAAATTTGATTTCTCGAACACAATTCAAAATGATCCTAATATTTAAAAACTGAATCAAATAAGTGCTTTCATAAGCAATTCTATTATTGTACCTTGAGAACTCTCCTGTCGACTGACAAAAGCAGCATCAATGTCTTCCAGTAAGATTAAAGTATTATGAGGTGCTACACTTAGTAGATGATTAAGCCGATCATCTGTTAAACCTCTGTCACTTAGATTTAATACGCAAATACCAAAGTTCAAATGACCGGCCAATGCGGTAATATAAGATGATTTTCCACACCCTGGAGGGCCATGCAATAAATAGCCTCGACGATATGGAATACCTGAAAATAACTAATTTAAAATCATTAACATTCTAACTTCATCTTAAAAAGTAATTCAAACTTTTAGCTGGAATATATTTCTAGGTGATAATGTATGACAAAAGCTTCACTGATTTCAACAATTTAGATGAAAAATAAGAATTTCAACGTCAATATAACTTGCAAGTTACTGAGAAAAGTAAATTTCATTACATCAGAACTCTAGCAAATAAAAAAATCCAAAATTCAAGAACCTCTTTCAATATACCACGAAGAAGCTCTAAGAAAATCCTGAATATCACACAGTATCCTTTCACCTACACCAACATCAAGTACAACTGAGGTAATTGGACGTCGTCTTCTTGGATGTCCAAAAGGTCTCCATTCTGGTCCCATCGCCGTATACATTACTGTTTTTCCTTCGGTCTGAGCTAATGCCATGTGTCTGGCTATAAAAATTCATGAACTTACTGTAATTATCCTAACATGTTATTATATACATGTTCGATACAAGTAATAAAACCAATGAAGAATAGTATACCTTCTTCCAGAATGTTGAAGTATAGTTGCTTGTCACGGCCAAAAGATGTAAGAGTGACTGTTTCCCAAGGAATTCCCATGTGCAGATCCAATGTTTGTTGTTCTCTCGTCCTTTCTACCTTAATCCACGTACCTTTATACCTAGTGGTGTAAAAAGGTCAGGTATTTTTTTTCATCATTTCAGATTAACTGCCACATAGAAATGTACGGTATTATTATAAAATATCTCACTGTTAATTTACTTTTGTAGCAAAAAACGGGTGCATGATATCGTACCTGAAAAAGTGAGTACCAATACTTGGAATAAAATCATATTTAGTCTTTGTATGTCCTGATTCATTTTGTTCAAAACTAGTTTCCACACTAAGATGTTGAGTTTTACGCGCACCTCTAATGGTTATCCATTGTAAAAGCCATTGATAACTTTTATCACGACAAGGAACTTCCATAGTAATCATATAGTGTCTTCTAAATAAAACTAAAGATGCTTGTAAACCTTTTCTCATAACTGCTGCAGCTGCACCAATTCCAAATAATCCAAAGCCGGCACCAAAATAAGGGTTATCCCCCAAAGCAGAAATATATTCTCCAAATGGCATTTTTTCTCACAACTATCACTTTATCAAACTAACAAAGAGTTGCGAAGCAGAATGGTTATCTCATCTTTAAAACAAACATCTTAAAATAAATACAGACTAATGCAATAACGAACAAGTCGTCCAATTAGAAATAATAACCATCTTTTAACCTTCCTTGCATGGACTACCACCTTTCCATAGTTATTGCAGTTGAAAGACTGTATTTTAAGCTTCTAAAAGATTAAAAAAATAGAAATGTCTAACATATCTAAAATCATCCAATTTGTCTGTATTTACCATATTTACATGCAATATTAACAACAGCCGCAACTTCTGAAACAAATTTTTGCTTTCATTAAAAAAAAAAAATTGTATTCTTAAAAACGTTATAATATTTCAAGATTATTTCAATTTTTCTTTCAGCATTAAGACAATTCTTGATTAAAGAAACACTTGTGCAGTGCTACAACTTCTCCCGGAGTCAAGAAATGAATTTTGGAATTTTCCAACGTCTATAAGCAACCAACATTTATTGAAACATTTGAATAAATCAAAACGAGAGAGTTAGTGAGCTCCCACAAAATAAGCTAAATTTAACTATGTTCTAATGCAGTCTCATAGATTTTGCGAGCATTTTTCAGTTTTAATTCATCACCTAAAAATTAAAAAAAGAAAAAATCTGATTTTGTATACTAACACTTTTTAGTATTACAATTATTAGTTACTAGAAAGAATTACTTTCTAGAGACGAATTTAAATCAGTGGTTCCCGACCATATGCCTCAGAATATTCCGAGAAGGCCTCAGATGAAAATCCGTAAATGGGTCAAGACTTCAGAATTTAGAGACCATTGAAGAGAGAAGAGAACAGATTGTAGCGAATATACAGAGGCAACTGACACAAAAAAAACTGGTGTGAAACACTCACACTACTTTCTCTTACTCCAGTTCTCAAAATTATAATTGACAAATTTTATAGTTTGTGTATCAAATTTAATGAAATTCGTTGAAAACTGAATAAACTGTCCGTTAAAAGCGCAGTTCCGGTTTACTAATTTTCTTGAAACTCGGAATTTCGGCCATCTATTTATTTCTAATTAATTTGTGTGGATGATAAAATTGTATAATCACAGGACTTTAGAGAAAAACATAACCCCACCTCTTCCCCTAGAAGTGTCCTTAGTTGAATTTACCCAGAGAAATGTTTCAAATAAAAGTTGTAGCTCTTTGTATGTTAGTTGATATACCAAGTTTAAAGAAAATCGTCAGTGCCATTTTTGAAAAAAAAACGCATAAACGTAAAAAAACCAACAAGTTAAGTGGTACTTTCGGTTGAGGAATTTTGACTGATGACCTACTGATACCTAAACGGAATATCAAGTTTTAACTTTCTACGTTTTTTCGTTTTTGAGCTATGCTGTTCACATGCACACACACCATTTGCTAAAAACCACTTTTTTGGACTCAGGGGACTCAAAACGGATATTTCCGGTGAAAACTCGATATCGAAAATTTGACAAGATTTCTGTTATTAGGAGTAAGAGAATGTAAAAATATGAAAAGGTGCAAAATACTGAGAATATATTTTAATTCAAGTTAATTACTCCCTCTCTCTCTAGCGACAAATCACTAAGAATACAGTCCAAAAGTGGCGGCTACCATCATATTGATACTTCATCTGTCTGCAACACAGGTAAAGATGAAACTCTGGAACACCTGTTAATGTATTGTCCCATTTATGAACCAATTAGACAACATTACCTGTCAGAAATTATTATTAGCAAAACCAATTTAAGCGATCTTCTAATTTATACCTAATAAAAACCATCTAGATAAAATTTACTTTTTTATTTCAGAAGCTCTAAAATGATGATCATTTTGCGTTGAGGAATAGTTTGTCTGTAAATAAATAAAAGGTTTGGAAAAGATTATTTAATGCAATACAATAATAATAGCCAACAATTATATAGTAAGGATAATCATTATAAAGAAGTAGTGTCATAAATATTTTTCTAATTTTATCATATTTATTTTTTACAAATTTTTATTAATCATTAATAATTACATTGATAACCATTAAGGAATATTTGTTTTATTTTAATTATGAATCTATAGAGTAAGAAACTATTATTTAGTTCATAATAAAATAATTTGTACATATGCATATTATTATAAAGCACAGAACCCCTGTAATGTGTAAACTATAGCACTAAATACAGTACGTTTATCTATCTATCTACCTATCTACTCCCTCTCTCTATAATCTGTTCTGTTTAGTAAATAAACTCAAATCCGCTGTATCTGGGATTTGTATTCATCTTGTTTTCACGTATTGCAGCTAGATGTCGGGCTAATTACTGTTGAATAATGTTACTTTTACACACTAGTGTGAGTTTTACACCAAGCAGTGTGTAACTCACTTGTGTGTGAAAGTAGGAATTTTTTCGGATTTAGTGTAATAATCGTTACATTATTCAACGATTGCAGAAAAACATACTTGTATCCTATGGCACTTTAGAGTAAATCATAACTGTAATCCAAAATTCCTCTATAAATCATTTTTTAGAACAATGTTACCAATAAAAGTAATAGGTCTATATTGCAGTTATTATGCAAAGTTTAAAGTACGGTAGGGATCATTCAATAAGTAACGAGACAAATCGCTATAGCCCAGAAACGGTTTGTTTAATCAATTCAATAGTTTCAGTACGTCAAGTTGGCATCCTTGTCCTTAGTTTCTCATCAGCTGTTCGAGAGTATTTGGTGAGCATAACCTCAAATGTATTCAGTTAGCAATGCAAGTCCGCTCGACCTCGGAAGAACAACGCTCAGTGATTAGATTTTTAGTTGCAGATGTATCAAAGGTAGTGAAATCCATGAAAGAATGTTGAAAGTGTACCGAAATAATTGTTTGAACCGTTCGAACGTTTACAAATGGGTAGAACAGTTTAAAAGTGTCGGTCTGGTGTAGTCGACTGGCTGAAGTTCAACTTCCTCCCTCGAATCTCGCATTAACACGTTAATTCAGAACAACAGGCGTATTACTGTTGAACTAATAGCTGACGAAGTGCACGCAAGTGTTGGAACTGTCCATAACATTATCCAGAATAAGCTGCAGTACAAGAAAACTTGTACGAGATGGGTTCCAAGACAGAGCCCACAAAGAAACCCAGAAAAAGTGGGGCGGGAGATCCTTCCACATCCCCCTACAGCCCCGACCTCACCCCATCGGAATTCTATTATTTTGGAGCCCTTAAAGAGGCTCTACATGGGAAACATTTTCAATCCAATAAAGAAGTTAAAAATCAGGTGCAAAAGTGGCTTTGAGATCAACCCAAAGAATTTTATGCCAGAGATTTTACTATTGGTGGATTTGGCCAAAACTTTCGTGGCAAAAGCGGTGGTGGTTCGCACACGGTATATCAAGAATGATATTTCTACGATTTTTCGTTTTTAAGAAATTTTGTTCACACACACACACACACACTGTAAAATTTCAACAAACTGTAAACCTTCTTTTTGTAACAGATATATTTATTTATTTTCTTGTGTTTATATTTATTCTATCATTTATTTTCTAATAATTCTTATTATTTCCTTATTCTCTTGTTTGTTATTACTTTAATTTATCGTATTTATTCAAGAATTTTTGTTATATTTTTAAACAAAATCATAATTACTTAAAAAATTGTAAAAGTGTAAAATATCATTATGTAATCCTTTGTAAAGAACATGTGGCTTAATAAACGGCCTCTCATTCGCGTTACTTTTGATGGAAAAAGGAAAGAAAAAAACACATACACACACATACAAACAGAACCATTGGCTAAAACTTTTTTTGTCATACTCAAACGACTTCCAAACATGTATTTCCGCTGGGAAGTCAATTATCACCATTGCAATACTTCCTCTTAAAGGAAATAAAAAGACAATTCCGCAAAACGGTTCTTTCACTTAATTGGTCCTCACTGAAATCAATGGAACTCTTTTGTGTTACCTACTTGAACTTTCTCCAGTTCTAATTATTAAATGCATTTTTAACAGATTTTAGACATTTTTCTCAAAGAAAATATATATACTTTGAGGTACCACTTAACCGGAATTAATGTTTTTTTAGAAAAAACAGTTTCTGCGTGAACTGTGTGATACGAGTCTCTTTCATTCTGTTGTTACGAAAATAAAAAAAAGCGCAGGAAGGTTAATCTTGAAATTTTGTTAAGTTAGCAGCACTGTTGAACCGAACATGAAGATATCGGTTTTTTCCTGTTTGTACTCGAAAATGGCTCCAATAATTTCTTTAAATCTTGAAAGCGAATTACACGTTTGTTTTTGTATTCAAAAATCAAGATATGGGCCAGCTCTCTAAGAGCTTTATAGAGATGTAAGTCTCTTACGTTTGTTGGTTCCGCAGAGCTGGAAAGCATCAGAGACATTTTCCGTGATAGCCTGCTTCATTTTGTGGTCACCGACCGGTTTCGAGCGTTCGTCCATTTTCAGGATGTGTTTGTTAGACAGTATGATAACACAGACGTGCACAGAGCAAATTCAGTTTACACACTCAGTATATATACACTGTATATATAAACTGAATGTATAAACTGATTGAGCAAGAGTGTATAAACTGATTTGATTGATTGAGTGAATAAACTGATTTTGCTCTGTGCGAATCTGTATTATCACACTGTTTTATCAAGACATCCTGATGATGTGGGCGAACGCCCGAAACCGGTCGATGACCACAAAATGAAGCAGGCTATCACGGAAAATGTCTCTGATGATCTCTTACTTTTATTTGCAAAGAGATGGCATTCGGCTTCCTTCTAAAGTGTCTAACATTACAAAATAATGTAATGTCCCTCTTCTCGTTGAAATAAATAATACTCGTATATATGTATTACATATGTAATTGCATTTTAATTACGAGCAAGATGTGAGATAAATTTCTACTGCTCCACAATCATAACAGCGTCAGTAGTAGACTGATTCGAACCCATTTTTATTCTTATACAAGTGATAACTTTAACATCTAATTTTATTATGTCCTCACGCGTTAGTCTGGTGGCTAGCGCTCTCGCCTTTCGTGCGAGAATTCAGGGTTCGATTCCCGTGAGGGCAAAAATTCGGTGTTGACCCAGCATCGTGATAAAAAGTGGGAAGCTACAATTACTAGCGCCCTAGGTAGCGAAGGCCGGGACCAATGGCGTGGGAAGCGCGGCGTGCTTACCGCATGCCCTCCTCCTATAAAAATCGCCGCCTTGGCGAATAGGTTTTTTTTTTTTTGTGAACCAATGGGAATTTATTTTCACATCCTACTCGTAATGAAATGTAATTTATTTCAACGAGAGACACATTACATTTCTCTCTTCTGTAAAGAATCATTTTTAATTATTTATGAAGTTCAATTTATTAATCATTCATAGCAGATCGAGAAGTAATAAATAATTAAATAAAAAAAATAAAATCATCGCGTTCAGGTATAGCAATTTTGAAACTTCAACCACTGAAGACAAGTCTACTATTTTTGGTGTCTTTAGATTTAGAATTCTCTCGTCTACAACCATTTATTTCAATATATTTTTTTCATAAAGCTTGACTTCTTTTGATCAAAATATGAAAATGCAGGAAAATCCAGGATTTTTGGGTCATTGTCGCGTTTAATACGATAACGAAGTGTTTTTAAACAAACGGCCTGAGAACTTTTTTTCTTGTTCTGACCCAAGGAATCGATCCCTCCCTGGAAGTTATGCCGTTTCACCCAGAACATCTGGGAATATCTGGCATATGTGTGCTCCTAGGATAGCAAGATTCAATTAAATTTGGAAGTTTTTTTCCGTGAAAAATCACGGAAACAGATCAATAAATTCGCATTGACCATACTAAAGGAATTTCTAGAAACTTGAAATTTTCTATCAAAAACATTTAATATTAAAAGAGAGTAGAACCGTACATTGTTCTGGAAGTGGCACTTTAGAGAAAGGCCAAAAATCAAACTTCCTGGAAAAATGTCAAGTATAAGTTAAAAAGTTGAATATGTGATGGGTCTGCAATACTGGATATCAAATCTGGGATTATATCCGTCTTTATATCCGCATCATCATCCACCATCATCCACATCGCCAGAGTAAGATTATCAAACTTCGTGTAGAGAGTTGACTTCAACCTAATGTTTCTGTTACGCATTACACTTTTAGATTATCATGTCAGTATGTAAATCAACAACAATAATACATAGAAACAAAAATAAATAAATCAACAATAATAAACAACAACAAAAAAAATAGCGAATGTACCAAATATAACGAAATTCGTCGAAAACTGAAAAAACTGTTCAGTAAAAGCGCACTTCCGGTTTACTAATTTTCTTAAAACTTGGAATTTTGGCCATCTATTCATTTCTAATTATTATTGTTAGGATGATAGAATTGTATAAACAACTATGATACCACTTTAGAGGAAGCTGTAACCCACCCCTCCCCTAAAAGTGCCCTTAAATGAATTTTTTCAGAGAAATGTTTAAAATAAAAGATGTAGATCATTGCATGTTTAGTTTATATACGAAGTTTCAAAATATCGTTGGAGCCATTTTTGAGAAAATTGTGAAAAAGTGAAAAAAATTATTTAGTAAAGTGTTAAAACAAACGCACTTCCGGTTATCCGTTTTTTCAAATTCGGAATTTCAACAACATATTTAATTCTAATTAACATTATTTAGATGACAGAATTGTCTAAAAAATAGCAGTTAAGATGAAACCTAATTCCACCCCTCCCCCAGAAATGCCCTTAAATGAATTTTCCCAGAGAAATGTTTCAAATAAAAGTTGTAGCTCTTTGTATGTGTAGTTGATATAACAAGTTTAAAGAAGATCGTTGGAGCCATTTTTGAGAAAATCGCAAAAACATAAAAAATAAGAGAAAGTAAAAACTATAAAAACTAGTAAAGTGGTACTTCCAGTTGAGAAATTTTGACAGATGACCAGATGCCATGGTGATACCTAAACGGAATATCAAGTTTCAACTTTCTACGGTTTTTCGTTTTTGAGCTATGCTGTTCACATACACACCACACACACACACACACACACACACACACCACAGACCATTTGCTAAAAACCACTTTTTTTGGACTCAGGGATCCTCAAAACCGATATTTCCGGTGAAAACTCGATATCGAAAATTTGACTCGATTACAATACTTCCTCTTACTAGTAGTAAGAGAAAGTAAAACTATAATTATATTATAAGGCAGGAATTTTGAAGTAACGCAGCCATGAATGGCACGAATTGTTGCTATGAAACTCTTCCAGCATTTTCTTCAAAATTCTGCGAAAACACTTCCATTTCGAGCTTGTGTGGGAGTGAGTGCTGATTACTTGGAATACGAGTCCTTCCAGGTGATAGTGCTCCCCAGGAGATGATCCTTCCTCAACGCCAGCGTTGCTTCCATTTCCTTACTTTCGCGCTTCACCGAACTGTATACGCTATTTGTTTGACGCGAGTAAGATACATGGCTGTTGCAGTATTTGTGTATGAAAGTTGTGTGCTTTCGTATTAACTTTGAAAGGGGATATATTGCTTGTCGCAAAGAACTGCCGGAATCAGTTAAAAACCGTACATTACCTTTTTGTATTATTATTATTATTATTAATAAATTTAAGGCACGTCAACATCTATGGTCATTGGCGCTCGAAGTGCACACCTCATCACCGGACAGTATGCTGTAGTGGAAGAGGAATCTAAGGGCAATCCTGTGGTCTCGACGCAGGCCATCTGCGTTGCTATCACATTACCTTTGTGCAGTTTTTTGAAGTTGGTTTATTTTTGAGAAATATTATTTTGTAATTCATAATATACGTATAATAAGTCAGTATTTGTATGGAATTACTTTTTTTTTTTATAATCCAGTTTTCCCAGTGCTACTTTGACAAGGAAGAAATGTCGACTATATTTTTGGCTTAGGATTTTGGCTAAAGAATTATTCCGTCACCACAAGATTCCACGATGCCTATATGCTTGATATTTCTATATGACAGGATTAAAGCCCTGAGCATGAAGCAAGCGAGAGCAACTCTACGGAAGTGCTTATATGGACTGTAGGATAAGGGAGGTCATAGGAAAAAAAACAAAAAGCCACGATCAAAAAAAAGTTGACAAATCTTGATTTAAATGGCCATTTAAAACAGAAGTCACTAATAAATTCTGGGAAAACTGCATGCCTGTATAGATTATAAGTATAAAAGATTTTAATTGTTACATTTTCTTTATTCTTTAGTTATTTTTTGTTTTTTAATTATTATTAGGATTGTAAAATTGTCCTAGTTTCAAGATTACAATTTTGTAATATATTATTGTAAATAAATTGAATTATCTTTTTATAGACAAACTAGCTAAACCGACCACGCTTGGCTATGGCTCAGTCTGATTTTTAGGGTTATCCATGCGTGATTTTGATAATTTGTTTCGATGCTTTGGAACACCTTGTCTACTAATTCTTCTTTTGAATATAGAATGTTGCAGAAATTAGATGGGAAAGTGATTTTTCCGGATTTGTAGGAACAGTGCCGTTACCGAGGTTCGAGTAATTGTCTTGAAAATATCGCAGCGTTGGATCGTTTTGAAGTTGAACTCCATATTCGTTGTTAAATGAATTGTTTTTACTGTGCTCCAAAGAGTTGAATATTTCAAGCAGGCATGCAATTCATTAGCTGGTGTTGAGCGAGGTATCACTGGATGCGTTTGCCTGAAGTCATCGGACAGTAACACCAATGCTCCACCAAATGGAACCTGATTATTTCGCAAGTCTTTCAATGTATGGTCTAATGCTTCCATGACTTCTTATAAGCCATTGTACACTCATCCCATACAATAATTTTGCACGCCCGAAGAACTTTTCCCATTCCTGATGTTTTAGAAATGTTCCATGTTGGGTTTTCTGTGAAGTGAATGTTTAAGTCATGATAGTTTAAGAGCTGAATGCGCTGTTCTACCTCCTTCCATCAACGTAGCAATACCTGAAGAAGCAAGTGCTAACGCAATATGGCCGTTTGAACGGATTTTAGCTCGGATTTCCCGTTTCCGTGGGAACTTCGGAATAGAGGTACTTATAAGTAGTTGAGAAAGTGGTCCAGAGAGTGAGCCACCATCGCAAAACGTCTGCGTCAGTCTATTTCTGCCAACCTTGCGAAACGCTCGGAGAAGTCCCGCTTCCATGGGAACTTCGGAGTAAAAAGTATATATAAATACTCTTATATAGAAATGCAACGTTGTGTAAAAATTTCAAGTCAATCCATCGACTACTTTTCGAGTTTTGCGGCAACAAACATACGGATGCTGTATTTTTATATATATAGATTGTAATAAACAAAAGAACGACCCCGCTGATGACTGTTGGTCAAGTGTGTCGTTAAGATATATTATTGTAATTAATGTATTATACAATTATGATTCACTGTACAATAAACTAAAATAGCACTTTAGAGGAAAACACCTGTACCTTAAAATTTCCCTTTAAGCTCCCTTAAATGAATTTTCCGGGAGAAATGTTTCAAATAAAAGTTGTAGCTTTTCATATGTGTATGTAGTTGATATATCAAGTTTAAAGAAACTTGTGGAGCCATTTTCGAGAAAATCTGAAAAAAAAAAGGAAAACTACATTCAATAATGTGGTATTTCCAGGTGAGGGATAACTTCCTGTCCGATCTCATGGTGATATCCAAACAGAATGTCATGTTTTGAACTTTCTGCTAGTTTTTGCTTTTGGGCCATGCCGATCACACACACACACACACAGTGAGAGAGAATGAGCCAATTTGCCAAAAAAATTTTAATTAGTAGACCTCAGAATTGTATTATTGCAGGTGAAAACTCATTGGAAAAATCGATCACCGATCGCAATACTACCTCTTCTTGGAGAAAATGAAATAAGTAAAAATTCAGTATAATTTGTATTGAAAAGTTTATTTCAATTTATCGGGAAGATGATCAACAAGTTAAAATCGGATTGGTATTGTTTTGTATGAAGAAGGCGTGGGAAATTAGAGGTTATATATAAGTTTATAGTTTAGTAGACAATAACATATTACTAAAGTCACAAGTACCAGTAAGTGACCACACTAAAGTACACTGGATAGATTGTATAGGGGTAACAACGACAGCAGGGATAACAGCATATGTTGTATAAGAATGGTGGACACGCGGCCAATACTGACACTCAAAACTAAAAACCAAACCATATGTGGGACACACGACTAGGTTCATTCCAAATATATACATACAAACAGACATACACACACGTTCTATGTGCACTAGTGGATGGAATGCCCTCATCATCTACCGTATTCATCACGTGACCATTTCCAACATATTTAACATCCTTTTAAACGCCCACATCAAATTTAATTCGCATAGGTTTTTTTCTTATTTTTTTTTTTTGAATTCTCATTTTTAGGGTGATATATTAGGCAACAGGAAACACTATACCTTTTAATATCTTACAGCAGAATAAGTTTTGTTGGATGTACATTTTTTTTAATTGGAAGGTGCTTATTAGTCTACTAAGTCTTGGTATAAATTAATTTTATAGGAATCCAGGATTGTAATCCCATTTTATTGCTATTATTTTTAATGGAAAATAATGTGCGATCATGTCAGGGATTATCGAAATTGAGTTTTCAATAGAAATTCACATTTTAGTACCTCAGAATATGAGAATATATTTTTACTTTCTCTTACTCCTAGTAAGAAGAAATACTGTCATCGTGTCGAATTTTCGATATCGAGTTTTCACCGGAATCACACGTTTTGAGGTCCCTTGAGTCCAAAAAGAGTGGTTTTTAGAAAATGGTCTGTGTGTGTGTATGTGTGTGTGTGAGTAATGTATGTGAACAGCATTAGCATTCTAACTCAAAAACGAAAAATCGTTTCGTTTAAGTATAATCGTAGGATCCGACAGTAAATTTTTTTCTGTCAAAATTCCTCAACCGACAAGTTATATTCTTGAAAATATTGCAATGATTTTTCTTGGACTGAGTATGTAGATAATAATGAAGAGCAAATTGTAGATAATAATGTCTGTCACTTTTATTTGAAACACTCCTAAACAAAGTTGTGGAAAAGTTGGTTTTGTGGGTGTTTTGGGGAGCCCTCTCAGTGCACTTCCGGCTTCCGGGCAGTGGTATATTTGTAATTTAATGGTATATTACTTTCTCTAACTGCTGTTAGAGAAAGTATTACGATCGTGCCAGATTTTTGAAATTGAGTTTTCACCGGAAATACACGTTTTGAGGTCCTTTGAGTCCAAAAAAGTGATTTTTAGGAAATGGTCGGTATGTATGTGTGTCTGTGTGTGAAAAGAATATCTCAAAAAAGGAAAAGTTGCAGGAAGCTCAAACTTTATACTATCACCGCATCAGACACGAAGATTTCGGACAAAATCTATCAACCGGAAGTACCACTTTAGTGAATGGTATTTTTAGTGTTTTTGTGATTTTCTTGAAAAACAGCTTCAACGGATTTTCATTAAATTTGACATATCAACCACATGCATATACAATGAGCTACAACGTTTTTTTTTTGAAACATTTCTCCGGGAAAATTCATTTAGGGGCACTTTTGTGGGAGAGGAGAGGTTATGGTTCCTTGTAAAGTGCTATTTCAATTTATTACACAATTCTATCATCTAAATAATATTAATTAGAATTGAATATGTTATCAAAATGTCGAATTTGAAGAAAATCGGATGTCCGGAAGTAGCGCCTTACGGTTTTTGGTTTTCTGCTATTTTGTCTAAAACGGCTCCAATGCTTTTCTTTAAACATGCAATACAAACTACACATACAAAGAGCTACAAACCTTTATTGCTAACATTTCTCCGGGAAAATTCATTTAAGTGCACTTTTTAGGAGAGGGATGGGGTTATGGTTTCCTCTAAAGTGCTATTTCATTTCAACAATGTGCTGTAAAATTCTGTCAACTAAATAATATTAATTATAATTATTTAAGTTCCCGAAATTCCCAGTTTGATGAAAATCGATTGAGCGGAATTGCGACTTTTTCTGAATATGTTTTTCAGTGTTTTTTTTGTGTTTTTTTTTTGTCCATGAAAATGCCGACGGTTCTAAACACTAATAAAACTTATAACTTATAAGTGTGAAGAACATTCGCAGTAAGTCGTGAGGGTGTTTAAAATGAGATATTTTTTTTTTTGTAAAATGTTATTGCTTGGCTTTGCACGGGAAATTAGTTACATGTTTTAAATCTACTAATATATAGAAGAATTCTTTCATTAACACCCGCGCGACCCCTCCCCTCCCAAGGCTATCTGAGTTGTTAGATAGATCTTGTTAAGAACCATTTCTTTAAAGTTCCCCTATCTGCATAGTATTAAGGTACTTTTTTTCATCGGAAACCGATAGTCCAAAAAAGTGGTTTTTAGCAAATGGCTATACACAGCATAGCTCAAACATGAAAAATCGTGGAAAGTTCAAACTTGATATTCCCTTTAGTTATCACCATGAGATCCAACAGCAGGTCATCTGTCAAAATTCCTCAACCCGGAAGTACCACTTTACTAGTTTTTTTTTTTTTACGTTTTTGCGATTTTCTCAAAAATGGCTCCAACGATTTTCTTCAAACTTGGTATATCAACTACACATACTAACAGCTACAACTTTTGTTTGAAATATTTCTCCGGAAAAATTCATATAAGGGAACTTCTTGGGGAGGGGTGGGGTTAGGTTTTCATCTAAAATGCTATTTCAGTTTATTAAACGATTCTATTAACGCAGAAGTGCGTTTACATTACCACTTAACTAAATGATTTTTTTCCCTTTTTCGGGATTTTCTCAAAAATGTCTCTGACGATTTTCTTGAAACTTCGTATATAAACTAAACATACAAAGATCTACCAATTTGTTTAAAATATTTCTCTGGGAAAATTCATTTAAGGGCACTTTTAGGGGAGGTGTGAGATTATGTGTTTTTCTTAAGTGCTATCATAGTTATTATGTAATTCTATCATCCAAACAAAATTAATTAGAAATAAATAGATGGCCAAAATTCCGAGTTTCAAGAAAATTAGTAAACCGGAAGTGCGCTTTTACTGAACAGTTTTTTTCAGTTTTCGACGAATTTCATTAAATTTGTGGGTACACTAACTATAAAATTTGTCCATTATAATTTTGAGAACTGGAGTAAGAGAAAATTGTGTGAGTGTTTCACACCAGATTTTTTTTTTTTTTTAATTTAAGGTCGTAGGCACCCGGAGCCTTCTCAGTGCACTGCCGGCTTCCGGACAGTGAGCTGTAAGGGCTTCTCGGAAGAAAAAAATTTAAGGGCAGCAACAGCTAGACTCGAACCCTGGTCCTCCGTGTGGGAGTCCAGTACGCTTACCACTGAGCTAATCCCTTGCCTTCTATTAAGGTACTGAATGTGGAGAAAAGTATACAAACTATAAGAAAATTTAACAATTAGAACTATGTGAAATACGTAAAGGAAAAGTTGTATGAATCCTACATGTATTTTCCTTAATTTTGTAACTAAAAAAAAAAATGTTATTTGTTATTATTTTCACCCCTCTGTAACATAAGCCCCTATCTACTTTTAGCCCCCCCCCCCCAAATCTGATGTGAAACACTTACACGACGTTCTCTTACTGCAGTTTACCTAGTTATTATTGAGAAAAAAAAAATTATTTTTACTCGAAGTTTTTAGCCCCAAAATCCTTCCTGAAAATCTTTTACTCGGAAAATGTTTTTCAATTAAAAAAAACGATAGTTCTAATTATATAATCAGGTTCAAAGAAACTGGTTTACTATCTTTATCGGAAAAAATTTGCAGAAAACCGAGAAAAAAAAAATCACTCAGAAATGTAGCACTTCCGGTCTGCCGGATTATTACTTTCTCTTACTCCTCCTAGTAAGAGGAAGTATTGTAATCGTGTCAAATTTTCTATATCGAGTTTTTACCGGAAATATTCGTTTTGAGGTCCCCTGAGCCTAAAACAGTGGGTTTTTAGCAAATGGTCTGTTTTTGTGTTTGTGAACAGCATAGCTCAAAAACGAAAAACCGTAGAAAGTTGAAACTTGATATTTCGTTTAGCTATCACTATGGAATCTGACAGTAAGTTATCTGATAAAATTCCTCAACCGGAAGTACCACTTTATTTGTTGTTCTTTTCTTTTTTTTTACTTTTTTACAATTTTCTCTAAAATGGCTCTGACGATTTTCTTTAAACTTGGTATATCAACTACACATACAAAGAACTACAACTTTTATTTGAAACATGGGAGGGGTGGGGTTATGTTAAAGTGCAATCACGGTTGATTTTAAAATTCTATCATGTAAACAAAATTAATTAGAAATAAATAGATGGCTAAAATTCCGAGTTTCAAGAAAATTAGTAAACCGGAAGTGCGCTTTTACTAGACAGTTTTTTTCAGTTTACGACGAATTTCATTAAATTTGATACATAAACTATAAAATTTGTCAATTATAATTTTGAGAACTGGAGTAAGTGACAATTATGTGAGTGTTTCACATCAGATTTTTTTTTTTTCAAACTCAGGAAATATTTGGCAAAATATTTTTAGTCTTTTTATAAATTATAAATATTGATGACTAGGATCGTATAATATATGGAAATGGCAGTTTCGTGGGAAAATCTGAACTTAGACCTTCCGTAAAAAATTTGTTAAACATTTTTTTTTTTGGATCAACTGAGATTCATTAGATTGATTGGAGCTTCTATGAGCCCAGTGAACTCTGTAACCCATAGTCACCGGGCCCGTAGCCATAGGCCGGTAGCTACTTAGCCTTCTTATATCATTATCCGGCACAATCAGTAGATCCAGATCCATCGTTAAAATAGTGTAGGAAATCGACTTTAGTTTGACAAGCTTTGAGGAAGTTGCCTTATCACTTATGGATATGTTAGAAAAATGGAAATAGGTAGCCAGAAATGTTACTGTAAAATTTCCATGAAATTGGCTGGGTATAGAGGATGTACGTATAACAAGTTTTTAGTGACAACCTAAGCCTGTGAAAAACAAAAAGGAAATCTGACCTTAATATTTTATTTTATTATATAAAACAATATTTTCTATTCAGTTTCTGAGTCATATTCTCTTAAACAGAAATAAAATGAAAAATAAAAAAAAATAAAAAAAATCAACCACAAAGAATTTGATGATAGAAAACTAAAAAGAAAAGAAACGTCGTGAAAAGAATAAAAAAATTAAAAAAATGTTACTACGTAAGTGTTTAGTGAATACAGTGTTGTTTTGTTCATAGTATTATATATATATATATATATAAATAATAAAAGTTACACAACCTCTCCCATGTGTATATATATATATATATACAAGTGGAGAAGCCCTTTCTTTGGCTATCTAGTCAGCAACTGTTTGTCATATAACCCCCACTACTACATTTTATACACTTAATTGACCTTTAATCTATCCCAATTGAAGAGCCGTCAGCAGCAATTGCTACCAATTGAAGACAATTGTATAATAGTCCCGCATATTCTACACTCCCTGGCTCCTCTATATACTAGTTCCACATATCTTTACACTCTCTATAATATTACTATATTACACTGCACACATTATATATATATATATAGTTATTTCTTAATATTTCCCACTCTTCTTATTTTTTTTTTCTCAGTTGTATTTTTAAGATTAATGCAGAAAAGAATCATTTTTACTTTTGTAAAATTTAAAGTTCATAGAATAGAAGTTTATCACAATTAAAACAATAATTCTATTTGAACAAAATTTCAACTAAAAGTATAGTTCTTCCTTAATCCACTAGACATAAAAAGGTTGCCTGAATTCGTTTTACATTGGACATCACCAATAGGTGGCGCTTCTATCAATCATCCCTAAAAAAAAACAAACTTGAAAGTGACAATTTAGATTTAAACAACATCATAGAATATCAAGAAGGACCCTAAGAGATTTCATATTTCAAATTATAGCCAAATTTAAAGTAAATCACTGAAAATATCAAGTATAAACTTCCTGTTTATTTACTGTTTTAGTGATATTTTGTTCACATACATACAAACACACAGAAATCCATCACAGACCAATCGCTATAAACAATTTTTTTTTTCTTTTCTTAAAAAACATGTATTTCCGGTTGAAAACGTAAGTTCCAGAAAAAGACAAAGATAAATACAAAGACAAAGTAAAATATGAAAGATTTGCAAAAGGAGTCGTTAATTAAAAATAAAAACAAAAAATCTCTATATATAGAAATAAATAAATCAAAATAAAAAACATCTGGTGTGAAACACGTTCTCACAACTTTCTCTTACTCCAGTTTTTCAAAATTATAATTGACAAATTTTATAGTTAGTGTGTACCACAAATTTAATGAAATTCATCGAAAACTGAAAAAAAAAAAACTGTTCAGTAAAAGCGCACTTCCGGTTTACTAATTTTCATGAAACTCGAAATTTTGGCCATCTATTTATTTCTAATTAATTTTGTTTGGATGATAGAATTATATAATCAACTATGATAGTACTTTAGAGAAAAACATAATCTCACCCCTCCCTTAAAAGTGCACTTAAATGAATTTTCCCAGCGAAATGTTTTATGTAAAAGTTGTAGATCTTTGTATGTGTAGTTTATATATGAAGTTTCAAGAAAATCGACGGAGCCATTTTTGAGACAATTGCGAATAAGTGTAAAAAAAAATTATTTAGTAAAGTGGTAAAGTAAACGCAGTTCCAGTTATCCAATTTTTTTCAAACTTGGAATTTCAACAACATATTTAATTCTAATTAACATAATTTAGATGACAGAATTGTCTAATAAACTGAAATAGCACTTAAGATGAAAACCTAACCCCACCCCTCCTCCATAACTGCCCTTAAATGAATTTATCCGTAAAAATGTTTCAAATAAAAGTTGTAGCTCTTTGTATGTGTGGTTGTTGTTCCAAGTTTCAAGAAAATTATTGCAACCATTTTTGAGAAAATTGCAAAAAGGTAAAAAAAAAAAACTAGTAAAGTGGTACTTCCGGTTAAGGAATTTTGACAGATAACATACTGTCAGATCCCATAATGATACCTAAACGGAATATCAAGTTTTAACTTTCTATGGTTTTTCGTTTTTGAGCTATGCTGTTCAAATACACACTCACACAGATCATTTTCTAAAAACCACATTTTTGGACTCAGGGGACCTCAAAACGGATATTTCCGGTGAAAACTCGATATTGAAAATTTGGTATGATTACAATACTTCCTCTTACTAATAAACCTTTTGTAGGGGGGAAACAACAGCCCTTCTTCCAAAGCAAAAATTTTCTTTTAATAGCAATTTTTGATGGAAAAATGAATTGAATAAAAGTCATTAAAATTAAATATTATTCGATCATGTTCTATACATTTTTCTTTTTTTATTGTGGACGAATCCATGAGGGTCACAACTGCCCGGTAATAGATAGTTTGGAATAACAATTTTTGTCGCCCCTAGATGGGGTTTTCTCCATATTGAGGGTTTCCTCGCCCAAACTCATGAATGACAATTTTCAGTTGAGAAGAAAAAAAGCCACACCCACCAATGGACCCGGATCAACAGTTAGATCAATCATAAAAATTCATTCAAGGTCAAGCATGCTCTAGAACAGTCATTTAAAGTAACCAGGCTATATCATATCCGCAAAAAAAAAAATAAACAGTATCATAAAAGAAATTGAAGTTTAAAAACTGCGCGTCACACAATTCAAAGACGTCAGCATGGTTGGTTGACTTATGACAATAATGACTGACATACTTATATTGGACATTATATATAAATGAAATGTAAGATGAATTTAGTTTATATTTACCGCATAGATTATATAGTAATACCATTTTTACTTTCTCATATTCTTAGGAAGAGAAAGTATTATGACCGTGTAAAATTGTTAAGAAATTGAATTTTTTACCGGAAATACAATTTTGTAAGATAACCTTAAAATACGGTTGATTTTGACGAATTGTTTGTATGTATATTTGTGTTTTTGTTTTTTTTTGAACAAAATTTTTTCAAAAATGAATAAAAAATCTCATGAATCTGAAATTTGGTATACCGTTTTTTTTTTTTTTAAGTAACTACCACCGCATATGACCCAAAAAAATTTCGGGCAAAATCAAAATAAACCGGAAGTGCACTTTATTGAATTTTTTTTTTAATATAGAGTTTGTTGGGAGGGGGGGACAAGTATTTACTACTTCCAGAAAAGTCGACTCCCTTATATCTTCTTTAAAATTAAAGATAGGATATTTAATTTCCACTGAGCTTCAAAGATCGATCAAATGTTTAATTATTAGTGTAGGTAGGAGCAAATAATATGCAGAGATAACACTATAAAGAAAAGCCTATCATTAGCCCATTCTTTCATTATTGAGGTATGCTGTCCTACATACATACAAACATACACGCAAAGACGTTCGATATATATTTACAGTTCGACGTTCTATATATATATATATAGAGTTAGATAGTGTGTTTGTGTTTGTTTGTGTGTGTGTGTGTGTGTGTGTGTGTGTGTGAGAGAGAGAGAGAGAGAGAGAGAGAGAGAGAGAGACTATTCGTTTAAAACATTCATTTCTCATTCAGTTTTAAAAATCACATAATTCTAGTAAAAATTATATATTGACAAGATGGCAACTTTCCCTTTAACAAGGAAAAATTAAAAAAAAAAAAATCTGGTGTGAAACACTCACACAACTTTCTCTTACTCCAGTTCTCAAAATTATAATTGACAAAAGTAATAGAATGTGTACCAAATATAACGAAATTTGTCGAAAACTGAAAAAACTGTTCAGTAAAAGCGCACTTCCGGCTTACAAATTTTCTTAAAACATGGAATTTGGGCCATCTATTTATTTCTAATTAATTTTGTTTGGATGACAGAATTGTATAATCAACTATGATACCACTTTAGAGAAATCTGTAACCCCACCCCTCCCCTAAAAGTGCCCTTAAATGAATTTTCCCAGAGAAATGTTTTAGATAAAAGTTATAGACCTTTGTTTGTTTAGTTTATATAGGTAGTTTCAAGAAAATCGTCGGAGTCATTTTCGAGAAAATCGCGAAAAAGTGAAAAAATTATTTAGTAAAGTGGTAAAGTAAACGCACTTCCGGTTATCCGATTTTTTTCAAACTCGGAATTTCAACAACATATTTAATTCTAATTAACATTATTTAGATGACAGAATTGTCTAATATACTGAAACAGCAGTTAAGATGAAAACCTAACCCCATCCCTCCCCCAGAAGTGCCCTTAAATGAATTTTCCTGGAGAAATGTTTCAAATAAAAGTTGTAGCTCATTGTATGTGTAGTTGATATAGCAAGTTTAAAGAAAATCTTCGGAGCCATTTTTGAGAAAATTGCAAAAACGTAAAAAAAACAACTAGTAAAGTGGTACTTCCGGTTGAGGAATATTGACACATAACGCACCGTCAGATCCCATGGTGATACCTAAACGTAATATCTAGTTTGAACTTTCTACGATTTTTCGTTTTTGAGCTATGCTGTTCACATACATACACACACACACAGACACACACTGAGACACACACACACACACAGACCATTCGCTAATAACCACTTTTTTGGACTCAGGGGACCTCAAAACGGATATTTCCGGTGAAAACTCGATATCGAAAATTTGACACGATTACAATACTTCCTCTTACTAGGAGTAAGAGAAAGTAAAAATTATTTTCATGTGGAGTATGTGGAGACTGTTTAGTAAAATTTTGCAACATGTATAATATAGAGGTCGAGACATATAATATGAAAGGTATGATATACATTATATTGTATATATATGTGTGTGTGTGTACGTGTATGTGTTGTGTGGTGCAGAGATAATAAGGATGTTACCTCATCGCTGCGAGCCATCACTGCCGCTGTGGCGATATTACACAGGAATAGAGGGAGCCATAATATCACATGCCAAGTGTGTTCACCAACCAACACTGTCTGGCAACTTCTACACTGACTGTCTCACTAATTTAGTTAGATTAATTAAATAAACACTATATTTATAGATATTTCTCACATTTTCATGGTATTTTAATTAATTTATTATTGCCTTAAAATAAGAGATACCACATCTCTGTTTAAAAAAAAAAAATGCCCATTCCGGTATTAAAGTGTTAACGA
This sequence comes from Triatoma infestans, assembly GCA_011037195.1. Lineage (NCBI taxonomy): Eukaryota > Metazoa > Arthropoda > Insecta > Hemiptera > Reduviidae > Triatoma > Triatoma infestans. Next base: position 24,095 of record JAAEAF010014304.1, read on the forward strand.
ATCTTCATGCCTACAACATGAGATCACTTCAATTTATAATTCTTTACTTTGTATAAAGTAAGCCGTCACATGTAATTTTGCAAGTCAAACAATGAGGGAATAGGGAAACTGGAAAAACACTGGAGGGATACGGAAGGAAGTAAAAACTTCAAGACAGGGAGAATTGTATATTTTTTCACTCTGAGTAGGATACGATGGAAAGTTCGTGGTTGAAATTTATTGACTGTACACTCTTAGATTGGACAATCATTTACACAAATGAAAAACAGTGTATCACTATTTAGATTAGTGCCCTCGTTTCACTAGGATATGAGATTCCGCATATTTGGAAAGGTAATATGCTCAAGATAAACTTTAAGAAAAGCGAGTACATGACCAAGAATAATACAGACGGACCACTAGAAATCGAGGACAATTTAATTAGATCTGTTCGGGAATTTAAGTACTTAGGTTCTATCTTACAAGTAGATGGAGGATCAGAAAAGGTTGTGATAAAGTGGACAGTAGAAGGGCGCAGGGTCATTGAGTTACTTAACCCGTTATTATGGAGTAATAACATGCTACCGAATGTTAAGAAGTTAATTTACTATTCTACAGTTGAAAGTGTAATGCTCTACGGTAGTGAAATATGGACTCCTGGATGTCAAGAGAGAAAAAAAACAGCTCGCCACGGAAATGGATTTCTGGAGAAGATCAGCCCGAAAATCAAGATTAGAGAGGGCCAGGAACCAGAAATAGAAAATGCTATGGATGTAAAGAAGGACATTCTCCAAAAAATAACGGAAACGAGGTTGGAATGGTTGGGCCATATACTCAGAATGAATGAACCAAGAATCCCCAAACAGTTGATGAAATGGTCCCCGGGAAAAAGAAGGAAAAGAGGCAGATCAAAATTAGGGTGGAGAAAGATAGTAGAAGAAGACATGCCAGGATACGGCCTGGTACCTGAAGAAGCTCTGCAGAGAGATCCTCTTCATTGTAGGGGAATACAAAAAAAAAAAAAAATTCTTAAGGGAATGCTTGTGTCCATAAGGGATGAAAAGGGATCGGACAAAAGGATGAGCTAATAAATGCAATGACAAGTTAGGGAATCCATTGTAAACTGATGTCTGGCATGAAAAAGTACAAAACGTCGAGTTAAAGTGCAAAATGTACTCTTGGAGTGTTTCGATGTAACCTATGGTTTAAGGCAAGGTGAACCAGTTGCAACGAACAATGTTTAAGCTAGAATGGGCAGTTTGAACAATTAAAACCAACCCAAATGGTTCAATTTAAACCAAACTTACCCAACATCTCGCTTTCGCCGATGATATCCTCATTTCCGGAAGCTGCGTTAGAAGGGACCCTGGAAGAATTTGAAAGAAGAGCAAGGCGACTTGGTTTACAAGTTCATATTGAGAAATCCTTGTATATGCCATCATCTAGGAACCAAGTAGTCAGCAGGGGGTATGGTATATGGAAAAGACTTTCCTACTGGCAACAGTTTTAAATATCTGGGAAAGATCTTGAATAGCACAAATGCAATCAAAGCCAGAATTGCAGCCGGCAATAGATGTCTCTTTGCGCTGGCGAAAGTTATGGGTTTTAGGTGTCTATTAGGTGACGCATAGTGCTGTACAAGACATTAATAAGGCCAGTAGTGGTGACATATGCTAGCGAGACATGGGTATTGTCCAAAGCAAGCGCTAAATTGCTTGGAATATGGGAGAGAAAGGTTTTAAGGAGAATATACAGCCCAGGAATTGAAAACGGACAGTGGTGTGCAAGAAAGAATGACTAGTTATACCAGCTTTTTAAAGAGCTAGATATTATCACTCTTATAAAGAAAGTGTCGATTCCGATGATTCCGATTGTCATATAGAAAGAATGGATGAAGAAAGTCTACCTAAGAGACTCCTTCATGGATGACCAGGTGGTTTTCGACGAAGAGGAAGAACGAGCTTGCGTCGGATAGATAACGTCCACGATGGCCTTTCAAGAGGATTCGAAGATGGAGGGCAAAAGGCCAAGATAGAAAAAAAAAAAAAAAAAACTGTTTAGTACAAATTCTATAGTTCTACATTCTTCCCAACTTTTTATAAATAAATTGATTACCCATGGCAACCAAGTAGCAATAGTTGCTATTTGATTGATCTTTTTCCAAAGTTGTATTTCCATTTTGTTTAAAAATTAGTGATATCCTACCCTTGTATAAATCTGAAAATCGGACAAAATAAAAAATTATCGTCTTGTCTTAGATGAAATCTCTCCCTCTGTCAGACTACTTATTTCCGATGAACAATAGGGTTTTTCAAAGGTCGCTTCACGTCAACCATTAATGCCTTCCAGCATTATATTATTAACACCTACAGCTTAAGGGCTCACGTCAAGAAGCAGTATGCACCGATATGTTTCCAAGGCCTTCGACTTGGTCGATCATAATTTATTGTTTTTGAAAATTAAAGCATACGGTATTACAGGTGCATTGCTACTCTGGTTTCATAGCTTTTTAAACAGTCTCCAATAAAAGGACAGAATTAAATCTGTCTATTCTTCTAAATTTAATGTCTCTTCTGGGGTACCACAAGGCTCACAACTTGGTCCGATTTTATTTCTCCTCTATATCAATGATTTGTCTTCTTCTCTACCATCAGTTCAGTTTCTCATGTAAACTGAAAAAAACTGTTCAGTAAAAGCTCACTTCCGGTTTACTAATTTTCTTGAAACTCGAAAATTTGGCAATCTACGTATTTATTTATGATTAATTTTGTCTAGATGGCAGAATTGTATAATCAACTAAGATTAAAGGATCTAAGATTAGATTAGAGGCAAATATAACCCCTCCTCCTCCTCCAAAAGCCCCCTTAAATGACTTTTCCCGGAGAAATATTTCAAATAAAAGTTGTAGCTCTTTGTATAGTTCACATAATTGGTTTAAAGAAAATCGATGGAGCCGTTTTAGAAAAATAGCGAAACATTGAAAAGTAATTTTCAGTAAAAAGCGCACTTCCAGTCATCCTATTTTCTTCAAAGCCGGTATTTCAACAACATATTTAATTATAATTAAAATTATTTAGATGAAAGAATTGTGTAATAAACCCAAATAGCACATTAGAGCACAAACTTACGCCATCCCTCCCCCAAAAGTACCCTTAAATGCATTTTTCCGGGGAAATGTTACAAATAAAAATTGTAGATCTTTGTATGTGTAGTTGATATAGCAAGTTTAAAGAAAATCGGCGGAGCCATTTTTGAGAAAATTGCAAAGAAGTGAAAAAAACTATTCAGTAAAGTGGTTCTTCCGGTTGAGGAATTTTGACAGATAACGTACAGTCGGATCCCATTGTGATACCCAAACGGAATATCAAGTTTGAACATTCTACGATTTTTCGTTTTTGAGCTATGCTGTTCATCATACATACATATATACACACACACACACACACACACACACACACACACACACATACACCATTTTCTAAAAACCACTTTTTTTGACTCAGGGTACCTCAAAACGGATATTTCCAGTGAAAACTGGATATCGAAAATTTGGCATGATTTTTACGAAAAAATTTTTGCTTGAAACTTCGTATATAAACTAAACATACAAAGATGTGCAACTTTTATTCAAAACATTTGTCTGGAAAAATTCATTTAAGGGCAGTTATTGGGGATGGGTGGGGTTAGGTTTTTCTCTAAAAGGCTGTCATAGTTGTTTTTTTACAATTCTATCATCATAACAAAATTATTTGAAATAATAGATGGCCAAAATTCCGAATTTCAAGAAATTAGTAAACCGGAAGTGCGGTTTTTACTGAACAGTTTTTTCAGTTTTCCACCACATTTTTTTTGGTGTATATACATATATATTTTCACGATTTTGCTGGGAAAACATTAACAATGCGAGAGTAAAATTTCATTAAAGATAACCTTATTTTTTTTAACTGATTAGAATAAATCACCTGCCAGTTTTATTTTTACGATACAAAAACTAGAATAGAATCAAACTGACTTTTAATTTAATTTTGGAATATATTTTTTTTTTCTTCTGTAATATATTAAAAGAAATTATTTAAATTTACTGAATACTGCTACCACTATCAGCCCGAAATTTTCATCCATTTAAATTTGATTTAATAAAGATGAATGATAAGTTTCACTCTTGGTTAATGTTTTAAAATATAAGGCAACAAATTGCAGGTCAAAGGGGAACCAATTTAAAAACCTTATTTTTAGTTTACATAGCTTTATTGAATTAATTAATTAATTAATTAATTAATTAGTACTACAGTTAAATAATCATTACTAAGAACTAATCTAATTACTATTATGAAAAGAATTGTACTAATTCCTAGAAAATGGAATTATGTAGAATCATATTGAGGAATTAATAAAAAAAAAAAAAAATTCGTTAGGGAATATAAATGGGGCAGATGGAAAATAAAATTTTCCACTTTTCAATCTTTTATTTATCTAGGGAAAGAAAAATACATTTTTGGTATTTTATCCGTCGTAGCATGCATATTTACAATGTTCCTGACCAGTTTTGGATTTTCATCCATCGTCAGAGCAAATTCACTAAGTTCTTGTAGAGATTTCACTGGATGAAAATCCGAAACCGGTCAAGAACATTATAAATATGCATGCTAAGACGGATAAAATACCAGATGTTTATCAGCTTTGCGACCCATCCCCACATATACAACAATTACATTTTTTTTAAGACAAAAATTTTAAATTAATGAATTACAATTAAAGTCAAAATAAGTCAAAGTCATAATAGTAATAGTAATGAATAATCGCGATAGTGTCAAAAAAAAAAAAAACAAATAAAAAATCAAAATTGAATTGCATATTTCTGGAAATACATATTTCGAGGTCCTCCGAATACGAAAAAAATCTGGTGTGAAACATTCACACAAGTTTATCTTACTCCAGTTCTCAAAATTATAATTGATAAATTTTATAGTTTGTGTACCAAATTTAATGAAATTTGTCGAAAACTCAAAAAAACTGATCAGTAAAAGCGCACTTCCGGTTTATTGGTTTTCCTCAAACTCGGAATTTTTGCCATCTATTTATTTCTAATTAATTTTCTTTGGATGATAGAATTGTATAATCAACTATGAAAGCAGTTTAGAGAAAAATCATAACCCCACCCCTCCACTAAAAGTACCCTTAAATGAATTTTCCCAGAGAAATGTTTTAAATAAAAATTGTAGATCTTTTTATGTTTAGTTTATATTTGAAGTTTTAAGAAAATCGTCGGAGCCATTTTTGAGTAAATCGTGAAAAAGTGAAAAAAAAAAATCATTTAGTGCGTGTGTTAAAACAAACGCACTTCCGGTTATCTGATTTTTTTCCAAACTCGGAATTTATACAACATATTTAATTCTAATTAACATTATTTAGATGACAGAATTGTCTAATAAACTGAAATAGCACTTTAGAAGAAAAACCTAACCCCACCCCTCCGCTAGAAGTGGCCCTTAAATGAATTTTCCCTGAGAAATGTTTCAAATAAAAGTTGAAGCTCTTTGTCTATGCAGTAGATATACTAAGTTTAAAGAAAATCGTCGAATTGTTTTCTGAATATTTTTAAAGATTTTCATTAAACTTGGAATGGTAAGTGCACAGAAGATACGTCATCACTTTTATTTGAAAAAAACATTTTTCTGGAAAAATTGATTTTAAGAGGGGGTTTTGAAGAATCCATGATGTTAAATTCCAAATGTTATTGGCACTACCTTCTGGACTATAAAGTAATCACTTCTACTACCTGCCATGTGTAGATACATCTTACTCACCACCGTCTATATTTAGAATGGAGAAATGAGTAAAATATGAAGCTGAAAGAAAAATTTCTCATTTTATATGCATATAATTGAATTAACAGTATCAAGAGAAAGTCGTGTAAATCCTTTACATCAGATCAGTTTTGATGATTTTTTTCAGATTATTTTGTGCTAATCACAGGGGCATTTCATTACTAAGCACCCCTGGAAAATTGTGTGGAAGAATCGTCGAAACAAGACTGAGAAAGTAAGTGGAACGACCGCTGAGTGAGCATCAGTGTGGTCTTCATCGACTTTCGATAAAGTTCCTACCACATATTTAAGAGAAATCTTAAGAAAGAAAAATATAAACAGATAGAACGGATAGAAAGCATAAAAAGATTTTACCACCAATTGTCGTAATTACGTCAGAACAGCAAATTTATTTTCTCCGAAGTTTATTACTAAAGTTGGTGTCAAACAAGGTGATATACTAAGCCCACTGCTATTCATAATGTTTATAGATGATATATCTAAAGCTTAGTCAATGCAGAACTAAGGAATTTTGTTTGGGATATTGGAATATCGTGGCCAGTGACTTTCTCTTCTCTGATGTATGCCGACGACTCATAGCGCACTCTGAAGAAAAGCTCCAATATAATGTTAATGTATGGACGGAAGAGCTTCAAAAGAAAGGTATGGAGATTAATTTGGAGAAGAGTAAGTCTATGGTAATAAGCAGAACAGAGAAGAAACACAGTATAAATGTTAAAAATCGTCAGCTGGATCAAGTTAACATACCTACGTGTCATTATGAGTTCTGACGGAAGAATTAAGGGCGAGTTAAATTCAAGACATGCAGCTTCCGGGAGACTGTTCCAAGCAATCAATAAAAACTTTTTAGCCTAAAAAGAAGTGTCTAGAAGACTAAGTTGACAGTTTACCGAACTGTATTTTCTCCTGTTTTGACATATGGATGTGACTTGGTCCTCACTAAAAAGAGTTTAGGTCGCAACGAGGTCTCTAAAAGAGGTATCTTAAGCGAACAGAGCAAAATAAGAAGGGATCGCGTGAGAAACACCACTTTCAGGAATAATTTGGAATGCGATCCCCTAATATCGTATGTCAAAAAAAGTGCACTTGAGATGGTACGGACACCTGTCTAAAATGGACAGAGAAAGACACCTAAAAAGAGCATTTGAGCTAGGTGCATGGGGAAAAGACTGCCAGGAAGGAGGCACGAAATATGGGAGGATAACCTCTCCGAAATTTTCAGGAATCTAAACCTGTCAATGACTAATGCCAAGACAATGCAGTAGATAGAGAATGGTGGCATCTTTTTTGCAGATCCTCTGCACTGTACAAGAGGAATCCGCATAAGTAAGTTATTTTTTCCAAAGTGTTGCGTGTTTATTTAAAAAAGAATATATTTCTAAAATATAAAAAATATATATAAAAAAAAATAATAATATATGTATAAAAAGAATATATTTATTTCTCAGTGTTAAATTTTCAAATTGCATAATGTGATAATTATTTCCTTTTTATTTCCTATAAAGATGGCAATGGAAGTAAATTATTACAATGTCAGAAGTTTGATGAATGATAGAATCGCAATTAGCATTGACGAATATGATATATATAGAATGATTATGTTTATTCCTTCTTTTTCGATGACCTAATTGGTTTATAATATTTATTTACTTACAATTGCAACAGAACAATTATTGCGCTACAATTTGATCTGAGCTTAAGTGTGATATTAACGAATCTGTTTCTTTTTTCAGTTTTTTGCGATTGTCTCGAAAACTGTTCCTAAACGATTTTCTTAAATCTGGTATTTTATCCGTCGTAGCATGCATATTTATTTTCTTCCTGACCGTTTTCGGATTTTCATCTAATCCATCATCAGAGCAAATTCACCAAGTTCGTGTAGAGAGTTCAATTCAACGTAATGTTTCTGTTACTTGTTACTCACACTTGTTGGTTGTATATAAGTATGTGGGGAGGTTATAAGGTTATGTTACTATGTTATGTGATTAAAGGCAAAATGGAATTATTGTAAGTTATGATTAGACATTAGAAGTGTATAATAAATTTGTTTACTGTTTTGCAGAATACTCCATAACTAAATTTTAATAGTGTTGTAAAGTATGCTCAGTGTCTTATCAAGTTATTTTTATTAGGGGGGGCGATAAGTTATTTCAGGAGTATACTGTACTAATAGGAATAGATAAGGTTTGAAGAAAGGCGATACAAAGTTTATGGACAGTCAAAAGCTTGTACAAGTAATACATAAATGTGAAATACAAGCAGGGTTAAATACAGGAAATTATTAAGTAAATTGATATGTAAGAAGGTTGGCAGCAAACGGCAAATTGGAGAAGAGTTAAAATAAATATTAGAGGAAATCAAATGTATTCGTTTTTATTTATCACGCTTGTTTTTAAATGATATTAATTTATGTTTAAATTACAGTAAGAATATGTTTAGAGAGATAAGGTGACATTTGTTAAGAGTAGGGCACGGTAGGGGAATTTAAAAGCATCATGCAAATAATCTGTATTTTAATCCGGGAAATCATAAAATATGGTTCCATAGGTTAGAATGTAATAAGAAGTTTATGCATCATGCAATTTTTTTTTTTTCAAAATGTGTGGTTGGGGTGTATATATATACATACATACATATATTTATATATATATATATATATATGTACATATGCACAGACATGTGTTGTATACTAGTTGTTGGTATGTTTGTAATATTGTAAGGTGTGAATGACCTTAAAGAGTGTGTCTGAATTATAGTTTATTTGGTCATTCATTATGTTTTTGTGGATAGTCTTGTGTTTGTATATTTCTATTTTTTCTAGAATGTCCATTCGTCTTCCTTTTGTGCCTTGGTGTAATAGGACCATTGTTTTGTCTATACTTTGTGGTTCATGGTTGTTCTTTGTAAGGTGGTTAGCATAAGTCGGAGTCGGTTTTGTTAAACTTGTATGAGCATAGGTGTTCTTTATACCTGTCTTTGAGGCGTCTTCCGGTCTGGCCTATGTACGTGCAATTGCATTGGGGACAAGAGAGTTTGTAAATCCCACTTTTGTCATATAGATTGGTTGTTTCAATATGTGTGCATATTTTGTTTACAAGTTTATTGTTTGTTTTGAAAGTTTAAGATTTTCTTAAACTTCATGTTCTGTTCTATTTACGTGCAACGTATGGAAAAGCTAAACTGAGACTACACAATAATCAATAACTGAGGAGCCTCTATACCAATATAACTAAATTACCCCTAGGCATCACCTTCCATTCTGCAATTGAGAATAATCAAGTTAAAATACGCCAAGAAAGATAATAATTCATTCACGCCCGTTCGAATTCAGTACAGTATCTTTAGACCTTCTATTTACTTCTACACTAGACAACCGGCTTGTTAGCTGCTCAGGAAAGACTTGAGAATGACTAATTCTGCAGTTAAAAATCACCGATTAAAACAATAGGGCGAGCCATGAGATTCAGAAAGCAGTTCATTTAATATATGAAAATCTTTAATCTTTAATCCAAAATGTTACAATTCAAATAGACCGGGATAGTAAAGACTCTAAAAAAATTATCAAACGAGAGAAATTGGAAGGCTGCCGCACTAAACAGAGAGGACTGGCGGAAGCGGATCGAGGAGGCAAAGGCTTAATAATGGGGCTGAGAACCATGGATCATCATCAATAAAAGAAAATTATTAAGTTTACTTTCAATTTTTATAATTCAAGTAACGGATTAGTGAAACTGACAGACCTGTCCCAAGCTAAAGACCTTTTAATTCCAAATATTTCCCCGTCACTCGATCGTCTAAACTTATTTTCCTTAACCGCTGGTATAAATGTAAGTTCATAACCCTTGAGATTATTTGCAAAATTAGTGAACAATTCATAAACAACTAAAAAAGTTTCAAATAAGAAAAATATCTCTTTATTAGATAAAAAAAAATACGTAAATGTTTACACAAGATAAATTACCCTTCAATCCTGCTATATTATATAGTGACATTCTCTTCAATTATATTAAATCTTAGCAGATTTATTTGATAAGATTGAGTCAGAACGGGCTCGAAAAAGCTGTTTAGCACTCCTCGATGATACAGAAGGCTGCTCTCCAGCTAAACTCTTTTTCGGATTCTCTGGGTCACATCATGCACCACGTAGTCATCTACCGCTTTACAATTTCCGCTTTCTAGTAAATCCGAGGTATGAATAAATTTGCCATTTAATTACCAATCCATTTCTTCTGCGTATACACTATATTTGAAATATCTTATGACGCTATAATACTTATGCTTTTCATTTTTCTTTGTTCTATGTTTTTGGCATTTATTTATTAATTAATTTACTAATTGAGTTATTCTCTTTTTTAAATTTACAATCAATGTACATTTCTGTTTCTCAGTTCTCTATGATATTATTACGTTACTTTTGTTTCATATTTTATAGATTTTTTTTCCTTATTGTAAGTGCCATTTTTCTAGCTATTATATATATTTTTTTTTTCTCTCTCTTTTTGACTTTCTCTTACTCCTAGTAGAGGAAGTATTGTAATCGTGCCAAATTTTCGATATCGAGTTTTCACCGGAAGTATGCGTTTTGAGGTCCCCTGAGGCCAAAAACATGGTTTTTAGTCTGTGTGTATGTGAACAGCATAGCTCAAAAACGAGAAACCGTACAAAGTTGAAACTTGATATTCAGTTTAGGTATCACCATGGGATCAGGACAGTTCGTTGTCTGTCAAAATTCCTCAACCGGAAGTACTACTTTATTAAATAGTTTTTTTTTTAATTTTTTGCAATTTTTCAAAAATGGCCCCGACAATTTTCTTCAAACTTGGTATGGTATATCAACTACGCACACAAAGAGCTACAACTTTTATTTGAAACATTTCTTTGGGAAAATTCATTTAATGGCATTTTTGGGGGAAGGAGTTGGGTTATATTATTTTTCTCTAAAGTGCTATTATAGTTGATTATACAATTTTATCATCCAAACAAAATTAAACAGAAATAAATAGATGGCCAAAATAATGAGTTTCAAGAAAATTAATAAATCGGAAGTGTGTTACAGTTTTTTCTGTTTTCAACGAGCTCCAACGAATTTCATCAAATTTTGTGTGAGTGTTTCACACCAGATTTATTTATTTTTTTTTGTCAATGCCTGCTGTATCAAAATTTTTGTTTGATGATTCTTCAGTCGGTCTAAGGGCCATCAATATTTTGTCGTTAAGGCTTTCTAATTTTATGTAAAACTTGTTTTTTTTTAATAAAGAAATTATTATTATTATTATTACTATTCTAGTTACTTAAATACCTATCACTTTTATTTGAAACATTTTTCCAATAAAATTGATTTTTGGAAACTTTTTTAGGGGGGGGACAGTAGCGTTAAACTTACCTTTAAAGTGCCACTTCAATTAAATGTATAGTTTGTTGTGGTGGTTGGTTCCGCAGAGCTGGAAAGCATCAGAGACATTTTCCGTGGAAGCCTGCTTCATTTTGTGGTCATCGACCGGTTACGGGCGTTCGCCCATCTTCAGGATGCGCTTTTCAGACAGTGTGCCAACACAGACTCGTACAGAGACTTAGTTTCACACTAACTGAGGTGTATGTTTAAAATACTAAACTCTTAAACTAGGTAAAGGGATGTGGCCAGATGGGTGGGAAAACACGTGTTTGGGTTGTTAAAGGGCAAATTCTTTTCTTACAGTGGACGCGGGGGTCTAATGTTTAAACTCTGTTGTTGGAGGGAGACTTACTTACAATTAAATTAACCAAAATATTAAGAATATACAAAAAATAAAAAATAAGATACACAAAATAAATCTAAATAAAATTAAACAACGATTAAACTAACATTTTAAAATTCATTCATTCGTTTAAAACTGAACGATTTTTTATATAATTAAGTTAAGTTTTCCAGTTCCAAAGAATTAAGAAATTCCAGTCATTCTTTCTCTTTTTCACGCAATCCTCACATGCTCGCAAGCATGTATACCTAATTATGTTTTCTTATATAATTAAGTTTTTTATTATGCATCCCACAAACCCCACAAACCATGTCACATCATCACTCACATACATCATCCAAATACGCACTTTTTTTTTTTTTTTTTTTAAATATATATATATCTAAACTAGTAAAGTTATATGTACATAGTAGATTTAAGACTAAACCTAACCTTAAAATCTATTTAAGAACTATTTGTTGCGTGTGTAAATTGTGTTTCTGTTGCTATTGTGGGAAGAGTGTTCTGAATAATGGTTCACTAGCAAATTTTGTCTGTTCATTTATTAAGTTTTGTGTTTTTCGTTTATATATTTCGAGTTGTTCTACTATGTCAAGTCGTCGTCCTTTGTGGCCAGAGTGTATTAGTTTCATCGTGGTCGTTTATGTCATCGGGTTTGTGTTTGTTAGTTTTTAGGTGATTGGCGTAATTTGAGTCAACTTTGTTGTATTTGTATGATCTGATGTGTTCGGTAAATCGTTCCTTGATTTTTCTGCCGGTCTGCCCCACGTAAATGTTGTCACAGTCCGGGCACTTCAACTCGTAGACCCTACTGCTGTCATACACGTCAGTGAACTCGGTACGAGTGCGGAGTTTTTTGCCTAATTCCTCCGACCTCGCAAGAACCGACCATAAAATAGAGTACGGAATATACAGAAAAGCAACTACATCGGATGCTATCATACCGCACAATTCCAACCACCCCACCCAACACAAACTAGCTGCACTTAGACACCTAACGAACAGACTTAAATACACACCCCTCACACCCGCGAACCACACACAAGAATTGCAGACAATCTACAAAATAGCTGAAAACAATGGGTACAATACAAACATCGTTAATAAACTCCTCAAAAACGAACCACACCGCCGAAATAGGACTGACAAAAAAACAGCAGACAAATTCGCCACATTCACATATATTGGAAGCCACACGTACAAACTCACAAATTTTTTCAAAAAACTGGGCATTAAGACATCCTTCCGGACAAACAACAAATTAGGCAAAAAACTCCGCACTCGTACCGAGTTCACTGACGTGTATGACAGCAGTGGGGTCTACGAGTTGAAGTGCCCGGACTGTGACAACATTTACGTGGGGCAGACCGGCAGAAAAATCAAGGAACGATTTACCGAACACATCAGATCATACAAATACAACAAAGTTGACTCAAATTACGCCAATCACCTAAAAACTAACAAACACAAACCCGATGACATAACGACCACGATGAAACTAATACACTCTGGCCACAAAGGACGACGACTTGACATAGTAGAACAACTCGAAATATATAAGCGAAAAACACAAAACTTAATAAATGAACAGACAAAATTTGCTAGTGAACCATTATTCAGAACACTCTTCCCACAATAGCAACAGAAACACAATTACACACGCAACAAATAGTTCTTAAATAGATTTTAAGGTTAGGTTTAGTTTTAAATCTACTATGTACATATAACTTTACTAGTTTAGATATATATATTTAAAAAAAAAAAAAAAAAAGTGCGTATTTGGATGATGTATGTGAGTGATGATGTGACATGGTTTGTGGGATGCATAATAAAAAACTTAATTATATAAGAAAACATAATTAGGTATACATGCTTGCGAGCATGTGAGGGTTGCGTGAAAAAGAGAAAGAATGACTGGAATTTCTTAATTCTTTGGAACTGGAAAACTTAACTTAATTATATAAAAAATCGTTCAGTTTTAAACGAATGAATGAATTTTAAAATGTTAGTTTAATCGTTGTTTAATTTTATTTAGATTTATTTTGTGTATCTTATTTTTTATTTTTTGTATATTCTTAATATTTTGGTTAGTTAATTGTAAAGTAAGTCTCCCTCCAACAACAGAGTTTAAACATTAGACCCCCGCGTCCACTGTAAGAAAAGAATTTGCCCTTTAACAACCCAAACACGTGTTTTCCCACCCATCTGGCCACATCCCTTTACCTAGTTTAAGAGTTTAGTATTTTAAAAATACACCTCAGTTAGTGTGAAACTAAGTCTCTGTACGAGTCTGTGTTGGCACACTGTCTGAAAAGCGCATCCTGAAGATGGGCGAACGCCCGAAACCGATCCATGACCACAAATGAAGCAGGCTTCCACGGAAAATGTCACCAAATGTATAGTTCTACCATTCAGGGTTCGATTCCCGTGAAGGCAAAGTCGGTGCTGACTCAGCATCGTGGAAAAAAAGTGGGAAGCTACAATTGGTAGCGCTTTAGGTAGCGAAGGCTTGAACTAAACGGCGAGGGAACTGCAGCTTGCTTACCTCACGTCCCCCATTCGCTGTTCATAGGCAGTTACGCCATTGGTTTTTTTTTTCTAGCACCTATATAATATTTAGTATTCATTAAGTGGCTACAGACTATGCATGTTTTCGCGATTCGTGGTGCGTGATTTGTGAATCGCGGGCAGTAACTGGAATAGTGTGTAGGGACTTGTTTGTTAAAAATCGATTCGTAAACAACATGATTCCAGTGTGCACAGTAATTCGCTCTAAAGAGCGGTAAATTGGCGAATATCAAAGGCTGCGCATCAGCACGAATAATGTTGTGCGCGCTAGTTTGTTCGAGGGCGTTATGTTTACATTTAATTCCGCGTTCTTGGTTTTTTTTTTTTTTTTAAGGATAATTAAAAACAATGGCCGAAGAAGATAACAGGCAAGAATACGAGTTGTCTGATGTACGCTTTTTCGTACAGAACTGACTCCAGAGAATGAATTGTAGGAACTTAATAATTACTTATCTCTATTTCTGAATAGTGATACACTCCCCATCCATCCCCAACCATCTGCGTTTTTTCCGTTTGTTTAAAAACTTCTTCTTTGGTGCCATGATTATAAAAACAGCACTAGCTATTGCCAGATCATAGTCACTCTCCATATTTTCAGGGCAGAAATATGTACATACAATTTAAAAATAATATACATGTACCTACCTACTGAAATAATTAATATATAGGCTTCGCTAGTGCTCACAAATTTCTGTGAACTAATTTGAAACTGCGAACGTACACGGATAAATCATGCATCACGCATACGAATCTTGAACAAACGCATAGTCGGTATGCTCTGTTTGCGAATTACTGCAAACTGCAACGAACTGGACGAATCGGGCATCGCGCATCACGAATCGCGAATACATGCATAGTCTGTAGCCTGTTTAAGAAACATCGATGGCATTCCAAATTTGAAAAGTAAATCGATTAACCGGAAGTTTGCGACTTTATTTTTTGCAATTTCTGGGAAACAAATACAATGATTTCCTTTAAACATGGATTGCTAACTCATGGATGTAGCGCCTATCATTTTTGATCTGAAATATTTCATGCCATTTCATTCAATATATTGTTCCATCATTTTGGTGGGAGATTAGAAAACTAAATATTTTTAGTGAAAATTTCTATTTTTAAACAGAAAATTTGTCCATTCAGGACATGTGAGAATTGCACTAGCAAAAGGTCTTGTAAATGTTTCATACCAGATCCCCCCCCCCCCAATAATTTCTATGAATTCCCCATCCTAAAATATAATCTACAATTGAGTGAAAAAAAAACACAATAACAAAAAAAAAAACGTTAAAACTGCCAATATTTTACAGTGCTTTTTATTTTTTATTTTTTGTAAATTCTTGTTCAAGAGAGAAGAATGCCTAGAATTGTATAAAAAGATATGAGGATTTAGATATGATGTAATATTACAATAGTTGCAAGTTAAGAAAATGTTGGCCCACCAAGGGGGGGTGAAACTTAGATATTATAAAACTATGATCGTATCAATATTGTAACATATTTAGTGGACCCAATGTGAACCCCTATCATATCATGTGACTCTGCTGCTAACAAACAGTTCATCACCTCCTACTGTGTTGGTAACACTGTTTTATTGTCTTCCAGCCAACAGAAAACATAATAAAACCTTTTCACTATTCCCTATGGATACTTCAAATATATTGTTCTAATAAAAGCGGGCTATTTTAAACGGAAATAATATAGGACACCATGTTTGTATGATGAATAATAGTAGGTCCTTTGTTAACAGGGCACTACTATGTAACTAAGGTATTAACGTCTCACATAATTATATCTCAAAATTGAATCAATTTGAGGAGACTTTTCCTTATTCTTCTTCCTCTAACCGGCGCATCGTCATCATGGTCTCCTGCTAGACAATGCCCGCCTAGACGACTTCCTAATCAACCAGCCAATCTCTCTAGTTTTCAAGATAGATTTAGCATTAGTACGCACAAAATCAGCCGCTCACCGCAGCTACAAAACTGCTTGCCTAAAACTTTTTTTTGGCATCTCATTGTTTCAGTATCCTAACTATATGACCAGCCTAACGAAGTCGGCCTACTTTACTGGGACTATAACGCCCACATTTTTATATAGAGCCTTTAAGTTCGCTGCCACCAATTCTGTCCCTCTGACGCACAACTCCAAAAAAAATCTTCTAACAATCGTTATTACACCAAAATCTTAATTTTAATAATATTCATCTTCTTTTACTAAAGGGATGTGTAAATCTCTCTTGTAGCGGTGAGTATGATGTTGAAGAGGGGAAGTAGAGTAAGAACGAACCCTTACTTCTTACTTCTCAGGCTCCATCCACCTTTGGTTTTTATGATGTGATCTGGATGCTGGGAATAATAGGCAAGCGCTATCCCAGCTCTAATGAAATCAATCAGTGCTAGTAGAAAAAGATATAGGACGCTAATAACCTAGTAGTTAATGTGCCAGAAAAATAATAATAATAATTCATTAGTTCTGGAAAATGTCCAGCATTCCGAGCCGAAGGTTAAAACAAGTTCAATTCTAATCAATCAGATTTTTTTACAACCGTTCTTTCGTAGTTCGGAGGATGTCGGAAAATGTCATCACGGGTCACTAAATTCAAAATAACACGTTTTGCGGCAATTATACTTCACTTTACTTCAGGCCGGATGTAATTGTTTACATTTACTATTTGCGTCAAAAAAAAAAAAAAAAAAAAAAAAAAAAAAAAACCAGGAGCGTATGAAATTACATTAAAGGAGGAATGTCTGATTTTGAGATTCCTAAAGAAAAATTTAAGAGAAAGTAGGATAGCCAAGTAGCGCAACCACAACTGAGTGGCTAGAGGTGAGGATCGCAAAACTGAGGTATATTGTAAGTACGGTTTACTAATCCAAATCTTGGCTTGGATTTTATTTAATGTATTATAAAGTATGTTTGTTATCCGTCTCCTCCACGACCCCTGATCAGTAGTTGGACGTAAAGACCGTCTGGAAAAAATAGACAAAATAGGTAATAGACGTTTAGTTTCTCTGGCAAAAATGGGCATAAAAAAAAGGTACGGGGTTATACAAGAATACCTGAAAGTCTTTGTGGCAGTTCCCACTATCTCAACAAACAAAGCTCTATAGCGGCAGTTTCATTTTAAATTTAATTGAAAGTTCCCTCAAAAATTCCCCAATTTTGTTTTTCCCCCAAAAAGCAAGGTTTCAAATAAAAGTGATAGGTTTTTTACTGCGCAATTAGTATCCAAGAAAATCATTTTAGCCTTTTCTTGCAACCCACCGCGGGCCACCTTTTTAGTGTACCCCATCCTGCTTTCCCGTCCAACCCGATCCCTCACTTCCTCTATCGTGGGATGGGGGGTGGATTAGCTGCCCCCTCAGGTAAGGGCGACCCTGCGAACATCCCAGCCCAACATCTTACACGGGGAACATACACAATTACGAACACACACACAACAACACGTACACGCACATAGTACAGACTTGTTAGTAGGGCCCAATCTAAGGTGTTACGCGTTCCGTGCCGAGGGATGGATGGCACAGGGGTACTGTGTCGATAACGGAGCCTCCGGGGCACCGGGCGAAACCCCGGAGTATTTAGCCTTGCCCGGCTAATGCGGGGCTCTGGTCGGGTGGACGACCCTATCCCTAGCTACTCGTGGGAATCACATGGGTAAGAAGAAGAAAAAATTAAAACTTCAGGCATGGATGCCATCGAGAACTGGTGCGACAGGCCATGGGGAGGGGAGAAACCCCACAACCAGCACAGCCAAAGCACCAGTTAGTAGATTCACGGTGACTGCCCAAGGCACAGATGGTGGGGTTCCCGGTCCCGCAGCCACTATGGCCACGGTGGAAACTGGCGTTATGCCAGGGACTGCCAAAGGCCGGGCCTGCGGGCCTGGGGGCTCCTCTGTCCAAAAGGCCAAGGCAAAGGCCGGAAACTTTAAAGCGGGGTCGCTAGAAGCGATCGAGAATATGACAGACAAGGACGTTCAAGCCGCCAGGCTGTCAGGGCTCTCCAGGAAGGAGCTCAAAGCTCGCGTTGAGGCGGGCCAGGAGTATCTTCAGGCCAAACGCCAGTTAATAAAGGAAAACTACCTTCAATGGGTAGAACGTACGACACAGGCGACTAAGAGGCCAAGGTCGGAGGGGGAATCCCCACAGCAGCAGCGGCCGCCCAAGAGGGCTAAAGCCAAGACTGTGGAGAAATCCTACAGTGAGGCTTCCTCATCGGCGAAAATTGCCGTGGTGCAGAAGGGCTTCCCCGATTACCAGTTAGGCATGGATGAACTACAGGCCATCCAAAATGCCATTTTGGAGGAATACGACAAGATCCCAAGAGGCGGGCCGCAGGTCAGGTTGGCCAAATATGCCCATAAACCAGGGTTCCTTGTCATTACCTGCGTAGGGGACGATAGTCTGGGGTGGCTGAGGGAGATTATCCCAAAGCTCAAACCCTGGGAAGGTGCAAGCCTCCAGACACTCGAGGGGAGGGACATACCGGGCCCAGAGACCTGTAAGGTCTTCATCCCCAACGAGGGGGGTAAGCAGGTTGAGGCCGAGAGGGTGCTCCATCGTTTAGAGGTGAGCAACCAGGGGCTGAAAACCGAAATGTGGAGGGTCTGGGGATGCTTACCCGTTGAGGGTGGGTGTCTCTGGACATTCTCAATGGACAGGGGGTCATTGGCGGAGCTCAAAAGGCTGAACATGTCCCCCTATTTTGGTTGGGGGCGAGTGACTTTTCGTCACAAGCTTCCGAAAAGCAAAAGCTCGGAGGAGGCCAAGGCGATGGAAGTGGAAGGAGATCAGCCACAGGCCGAGAGCTTGGTGAGGGTGGACTTGCCAAAGGGGGGTCAGGGGGGCCTGGAAGGAGAGATGGCGGCGTTGCAGGCTGCCCTGGCCGTACTACCCGTAGGAGAGGGGCGGATAGAGGAGGGGGCGGACGTCAAGGCGGGGGTCCCGGTGGGTGCGTCTCCTGGCGGAAGCGATGCCGGCTTGCTCCACAGGTCTCAAGGCCAGGAGCGGTTGCCGGAGGTTGCGGAAGCCGGGGGGCGACCCTTGGGACCCGGGGCCGACGTTCCGCCCCCCTCGGAGACCTAACATGGCGATCAAGATGGTGCAGGCGAACCTCCACCATGCAAGGGCCGCTTCGGCCGTGCTTAGTAGGAGGTTCGACAGGGAGGGGCTACATGTAGCCCTACTGCAGGAGCCGTGGTGCCATGGGGGGATCGTCCGAGGACTGCATCCGAAATTTGGGAAGGTGCTGTACAACAAGTCTGTAAGTAGACCCCGAGCGTGTATAGTGCATAGTAACAAGGTGAGCTGTGGATTAATACCGGAGCTGTGCTCCGCCGATTTTGTTACAGCTCTCCTAACTATCAACACCGAAGAGGGAGTGGAAAGGCTGGTTATTAGCTCTGCGTACTTCCCCGGTGATGAGGATTTCCCCCTCTGTCTACTGAGAAGAGTAATGGACTACTGCAGAGGTGGGAACTTGCAGCTGGTGCTGGGATGCGACGCCAACGCGCACAACACTGCCTGGGGGAGCACCGATATCAACCAAAGGGGTAAGTACCTTTATGAATTCATTACTGGTGAAGGGTTGCATGTAGCCAATGTAGGCTTGGAACCAACTTTCGTGACTGCAGCTAGGAGGGAGGTGCTGGATGTGACGCTAGCCTCGCGCTGTATGTTGAGTAAAATTGCTCACTGGCATGTATCAAGTGAGCCATCGTGCTCGGACCATAGGCACATAAGGTTTGATATATGCACTCCACCATTGGTCATTACCAGGCTTCGAAGCCCGAGGGAGACCCACTGGGAGGGATTTGTAGGGAGTCTCAGTGAGTCTCTCGGTGACCTTAAAGTGGATGTACGGACAATAGGAAGTCTGGGACGGGCAGTGGCACAAGTAACCGAGGCGATTTTGGACGCCTACAGGGAAAACTGTCCGGAGAAGGAAAGGCCTAATAGGTCGAAGACGGTCTGGTGGAATGATCACCTCGAGAGAAGGAGGAGAGAGGTGAGGAGGCTGTTTAACAAAGCCAAAATCAACCAAGACTGGGCATCGTATAGAAGGGTACTGACGCAGTATAATGTCGAAATAAGGAAGGCCAAGCGTAAAGCCTGGCGAAGATTCTGTGAGGACGTAGCAGACACTTCGGAGTGCGCGAGAATCCACAGAATCTTAGCAAGAGAAGGTACTGCGGACAGGGTAGGGTTCCTGAAGAAAGATGACGGAACCTACACTAACTCGATAGAGGAGTCGCTGGAGTTGCTCATGAGCACACATTTCCCAGGGTCCTCTTATGGAGAGGCCCCTTCAGAGGTTGAGGGGCTGAGAAGGCCTGGTCGGGCGGATTGGAAAATCGCGAATCACTGTCATACAGCCGAATAGGCTAAGATGGGCGATTGGAAGATTCAAGCCCTATAAAGCACCAGGCGTGGATGGAATTTACCCCGTCTTCCTGCAGAAGGCGGTGGAGGTGTTGACACCACACCTATGTAGGATCTTTAGAGGCTGTTTGGCCTGGAGATTCATACCGATAGAATGGCAACAGGTGAAGGTCGTGTTCCTCCCGAAAGTAGGGAGATCGGTAGATCAAACGCCAAAGTCGTTTAGGCCAATAAGCCTGTCCTCCTTTCTGTTGAAGGTGATGGAGAGGATGGTTGACAGGTTTATAAGGGACGAGATCTTGAGGATTAATCCTCTCAATAATCGCCAATATGCCTATCAGGCAGGGAAGTCCGTAGATTTGGCTCTGGACGACCTAAATAGGCTACTCCAGAAGTCGCTTGACGACAAGAAAATTGCGGTAGTCACCTTTTTGGATATAGAGGGCGCTTTTAATAACGTGTCCTCAGAGTCTCTTGTTGGTGCACTGACAAGAAGGGGCACGCCCCCTACAATTAGTCAGTGGATAAGGACTAGTCTTTTGGGAAGGACTAATATAGCCACCATCGACAATTCATCTCTTGTGGCCAGGGTGAGTAGAGGCTGTCCGCAGGGAGGCGTTCTGTCGCCATTGCTGTGGACGTTGTTAGCCGATGACATCCTGACCAAATTAACCGCGGAAGGCTTTCATTGCCTAGGGTTCGCGGACGATCTGGCGATCGTGGTGAGGGGGCGGTTCGCGGTAACCGTCTCGGAGCGCACTCAGGGGGCGCTCAATATTGTGAACAAATGGTGTAGAGCGGAGGGTCTCTCCATCAATCCCCACAAAACTCAAGTGGTTCCTTTTACAAGGAAGAGAAATTTACAAGGCTTACAACAGCCAATGCTCGGAGGGGTCGCGATCCCCTTTGCCATGGAAGCCAAATATTTGGGGGTCACTTTTGACCGAAGGCTGACATGGAATTCCCATATTAATATCACCGCACACAAAGCCAAAATCGCCATGGGTAGGTGCAGGAGGCTATGCGGTAAAAGTTGGGGATTAAGTCCGAAGATGGCTCTGTGGATTTATACCTGCGTCGTGAGACCGATGGTAACCCACGGGGCGGTGGCGTGGTGGACAAAGACCTTGCAGATGGGGGGGCCGGGAGCGCTCGGAAGTATTCAAAGGCTGGCCTGTTTGAGTACGACGGGTGCCATGATGACTACCCCCACTGCGGCCTTGGAGGTCCTGTTAAACCTTCCACCACTCCACATCTACGTCCAAGGCGTTGCAAGAGCAGTTGTGGCACGACTACAACAGGGACAAGCACCCATTTATCCCAGGCACACTGGGAAGCATCAAGACCTATGGGAGGAGCTGGAGGCGGACCCGATTTTGGGCCTGCCTACGGATATGATGACTCCTAGGTATGACTTCCAAAAACCCTTCAAAGTCTTGATATTAGACAGAGGGGCATGGAAGAATGGGCCGCCAATTACAGGCGAATCTATGTGGTACACGGACGGGTCCAAGATGGAAGATGGAGTGGGAGCCGGCGTGTACGGGGCTCATCCGAGATGTAATATCTCGGTGAGCCTGGGAAGGCTAGCTACGGTCTTTCAGGCGGAGCTAGTCGCGATTATTATCTGCGCCGCCGAAATAAGAAGACGGGGAGTGTATAACTCCAGAGTCGTCATTTATTCGGATAGCCAGGCTGCTCTGCGGGCAATTGACTCGTGGGAGATCAGCTCAAGGCTGGTGTGGGACTGCCTAGGTGCACTCAAGGGAAATTAGTAGCCATAATAAGGTCTTCCTGGTTTGGGTACCTGGGCACTCGGGTCACAGAGGCAATGAGGCGGCGGATCGCCTGGCCCGGGAGGGTTCAATGGGAGCGCTTATCGGGCCGGAGCCGTTCTGTGGTGTCTCAAGATGCCTCAGGAGTGCATCCATTAAGCTATGGATGCAGGACCGATCAAGGGAATGGTGGGTCAAAACTCCAGGCCAGAGACAGGCGAAAAAGTTTATCTATAGCTACTCGCCCAAGCTAACTGCAGAATTACTCCAACTAGGCCGGGCGGCCATAAGGATAGCAGTTGGCATTCTCACTGGCCACTGTAGATTAAATAAGCACATGCATCGCATGGGCCTGGCAACGGATAGCCTGTGCAGGTTTTGTCAGGAAGAAGAGGAGACGGCACTGCATGTGGTATGTCAGTGCGAGGGGCTGGTCTGGCTAAGGTACCGCCTCTTTGGTAAAGAGAAGCTGGTGCCAACAAGCCTCAGCCAGGGCCCTCTCTCGGACCTATTAAGTCTTCTAAGGCAAGCAGGACTCGAGAGGGTGCTCTGATGGCGGGTGCTCTGATTGACCACCTGGGAGCCCCCCCCCCAATTCCACAGTTCGGTTAAGGACAGGATAGGGGGAGGGTCTCCAACTAGGGGGGTGCCACAATAGATCCTTGGGGTGTCGCGGTGGCGTAGGCTGAGTAGCCATTCCCCCGGTAGAATCTATCTATCTATCTAGCCTTTTTTTTTTTTGAGGTAACTCCAAAAAACTTAAAAACCAATTCTGTAAAATCACATTTCTGGTTAACCGATTTTCTTCAAATTTGAAATCCAGGCAATACTGCGAGTATATCTTGATGCTCAGCGTTAGCGCGCTGGACTCCCGCGTGGAGGTTTCAGGTTCAGGTAGAGCTGCACCCTTAAATTTTCTCTTCCTAGGAGCCTCCCTCCACAGATTACTTATCCAGTGATGGATAATGTTATCTGCAACGAAAGCACAGGCTGCGGGTGCCATTCAGATGTTGAGGAGCCTTAAATTAAAATAATAATAATAATGGAATGCGTTGTGGTTATTTATTGGCTGTTTATTCCTTTATAAATGTGATTTTCCTGGGTTTGTCTTAGGGATTGAACCTCTTATAGCCTTATTTTCTTTTTTTATTATAAATTATACATTTAGTTTCTCCAACGTTTCGGCATTTCACATGCCATTATCATAGGATTAACAAAGTTTATATCTGAAATTTTTACAAAGTGCTATAAAGATCTATAATTATATAATAGAAATTGTATATTAATTGAATATTTGTTGTCCACAAATTATAAATACAAACCTTATATTATTTTTGCATTCTGATAATGTAGCGTTGTTGGTTGAGTGTTTATGATGTATATATCAGCTGGAAGATATTTCCCTTGTTTTTGTATAAGATTGCTGTTAATCTGCGTCAGTATTTGTTGAGGGAATTTTTAATATTTGCTTGTTATTCGTATATAAATATGTATTTATATACGAATTAATAATATACGAATGTTATTCGTATATTAAATATTTAAATACCTAATAATTATAATTAAACATTAATAATAAACTCCCACACAGGTCTTTAAAAGATATCTAAATTAAGAAGCCCAAAATGAACAAAAAAACTAGGAGTAAGAGAAAGTAATAAGTCAATAATAAATATATAGAGCAACACGTGGTGCACCTTCATTTCAATACATATTTATATACGAATAACAAGCAAATATTGAAAATTCCTTCAACAAATACTGACCCAGATTAACAACAATCTTACAGGAATAATTTGACAGTAACATACTGTTACTTATCTCGACATATATTTTATACAAAAACAAGGGAAATATCTTCCAGCTGATGTATGCAGGGTGACCAGAGTTATATGCTCCACCCACTTTTTTTTTTAACGGCGGGAAATTTCGAAAAAATAGAAAACACGTATTTAATCATTTTTAGTCTAGTTTATTTTCAGTGATTGATCCATTTTTTTATACCCCAATATCCCGAGATACAGCATCCAATTTTTTTTTTCAAATGGAACATTATATTTTTTTTTGCATATTTTTATAGTACTTGAGCCTCTAAAAAAAAAAAAAAAAATCGGTTAGGTTTTTCAAAAGTTATGGTAATTTAAAATATGAAAAACAAATTTCAGTTTAATGTCAAAATTACCTTATTTTTTCTTTAAAGAAGCTCTTCAAACTGGACACTATCAACGGATAGGCAAGCCAAAGCTCTGGACTCCCACGCTCTGTTTGTAGCAGCACTTAGGTGGCAAAGTCAACATCTAGGCAGGCTAGAGTTATTCGACGTTCCAGATCTTCGACTGAAGGCACGGGATTAAGGTTACTGTACTCTTTATTTTTTAGATATCCCCACAAAAAATGCACAATTTTATGGACTGATGAATCAATGTTTACCAACAATGGCCTTCTTAATCGTTGGAACTTTAGAATATGGGCTGAAGAAAATCCACAAGTTACCTTCGCCACACGCCATCAGGTTGTTTTTTCTACAAACGTTTGGTGTGGAGTTTTAGGAAACCAACTAATCGGCCCATACTTCTACAGAGGGAACTTAACTGGTGAAAGGTATCTAACTTTTTTAAGAGACATTTTGCCAGTTCTGCTTGAAGATGTTCCTCTAAAACGTCGGCTAGATATGTATTTTCAACAAGATGGTTGCCCGGCACATAATGCGAGAGTTGTTCGACGTTACCTGGACAGAAATTTCCACGAAAAGTGGTTAGGAACTCATGGTCCGATCCAATGGCCACCTCGATCTCCGGACTTAACCCCAATGGACTATTTTTTGTGGGGATATCTAAAAAATAAAGTGTACAGTAACCTTAATCCCGTGGCCTTCGTCGAATAACTCTAGCCTGCCTAGATGTTGACTTTGCCACCTAAGTGCTGCTACAAACAGAGCGTGGGAGTCCAGAGCTTTGGCTTGCCTATCCGTTGATAGTGTCCAGTTTGAAGAGCTTCTTTAAAGAAAAAATAAGGTAATTTTGACATTAAACTGAAATTTGTTTTTCATATTTTAAATTACCATAACTTTTGAAAAACCTAACCGATTTTAAATTTTTTTTTTTTATTTTTTTAGAGGCTCAATTACTATAAAAATATGCAAAAAAAAATATAATGTTCCATTTGAAAAAAAAAAGTTGGATGCTGTATCTCGGGATATTGGGGTATAAAAAAATGGATCAATCACTGAAAATAAACTAGACTAAAAATGATTAAATACGTGTTTTCTATTTTTTCGAAATTTCCCGCCGTTTAAAAAAAAAGTGGGTGGAGCATATAACTCTGGTCACCCTATATATCATAAACACTCAACCAACAACGCTACATTATCAGAATGCAAAAATAATATAAGGTTGTTATTTATAATTTGTGAACAAGAAATATTCAATTAATATACAATTTCATATAAACATTGTTAATCCTATGATAATAGCATGTGAAATGCCGAAACGTTGGAGAAACTTAATGTATACTTTATGATAAAAAAAGAAAATAAGGCTGTAAGAGGTTCAATCCCTTAACAAACCCAGCAAAATCACAATAATAATAATAATGTATCTTAATATTAGTTGGTGGTAAAATACATTGCACTGAATTAGTGGAAAACTTAACGCTACTGTTCCCCCCAGAACACCCCCAAAAAAATCAATTTTCCTAGAAAAATGTTTCAATTTAAAGTTATAGCTATTTACATATGTGTATGCATATACCTAGTATATGAAGTTTAAAGAAAAAAGATGTCCCTTTTTTGAGAAAATTCTGAAAACCTGAAAACAAAAAGTACCTAATAAGATCGCCCACGGCATACTAAGTTTAAGATTCCTGGTATTTTTTCGTTTTTTAAGAATATTTTGTTCACACACACATCCTAACACATTCTTAACATTTTTTTGTTATAAACGTGTATTTCCGGTGAAAACTTGATATCGAAAGTTTGATACGATATCGCAAGACTTCCACTTACCAATAGAAAGAGAAAGTAAAAAATTGTTTTTCTCGAGTGACTTGTATGTGTTTGTGGTATATACATAATATGTCAAAAAGAAAAAAGTCGTAGGTATCTTAAACTTGACATTCCGTTTTAGGTATCAACACGCTGGGAACCGAGGCACATAGGTTTTATTAAAAAATCTTTCAACCAGATTTGAATGTTTTTGTTTTTCATTTTTTCGCGAGGTTTCTATAAACATATTATGCTAACTACCAATACATATACAAATATATTGCTTTTATAAGAAACATCCCCCCCCCCCAAAAGCGATTTTGATTGAAGGCTTTTGTGTGAATTGTGAATTTAGGCTTAATTCTACTTTATAATGAGAAAAAAGATTTTTGTTTGTTTGTCTGTTTAAATATAACCTTGTTTTGGTTCCTGCTTAACAGTTACGTAATCATGGGTTCGCATAAAATATTTTTTTTTATCGAATGTGGAAATCAACAGCATTTTTTTTATTAAGAGGCGCAACCGTTCAAATAAGAATACGGCTTGCCAAACGACTATTTTTTTTTTTTTTTTTTGAGGATTGTTTCCTCTGAAATACTTACGCTTTATTTCTCAAGAAATAGAAGGCCTACACCATTGGAGCTCCTCCTGGAATGGAACCTTTGGAGTGTATAATGGATGTGTTAGGTGGAAAGAATTTAGGTCTGGTTCGATGATATAAGAAGAAGACTTGGTTAACACTGGTGATACAGACTGCCTGGACTTTACAATAGAGAAATGTTTTAAGGTAGAGTGGTATGAAAATGACACGTAGTAATTGGATGTATTGAACTAAATTCAACTGTGTTTTTATGGACTGCCGTCGCTATATTTATACAGCTTCCCCCACTCCAGTCCGAGAGAGTGGTTGAGCTTCTCTTTGCTTTTTTTTGGTTGCTGTTACAAGTGCAAAGTCTAGAATTGCAGTTAATCTATTCTTCTGCCCCAACATAGGACATGGAATTCTCGAATCCTCAGAATAAAAAAAAACTGGATAAATAATTGCGATATTTAATATCGATTACAAATAACCCAATTTTTTTAGTAACAATAAGAGATTTGGAAGAGAATTTTAAGATATCGTGCGTTAGTCTAATTGAAACCGTATCTCCGTATGTACGTATAACGGATACTCCACTAAAATTTGAATCATTTTGTGATAATATTTTTCCATAATTTTAAAATGTTCGCAATTCTAAAAGATTCCACAGCAAACTTTAACATAAAAATACAAAATATATCAATAACCAAACGCCTTCGATTGACTTCTTGAGATAAAGTAGAAATACATACGAACGCGTAGATGAATAAAAATAAATAATTATAAAAAATAAATTAAGCAATAAATAAACATAAATAATTTATAAATTCGAAGTGCTGTCAAATGAAATTAAAATCATCTTCTTTTTAGAGTTATTTAGAAATTTACTGATTTCTTCGAAATGAAACGAAGTGAATTTATTGAAGTTCAGTATTAAACTTGATCATCATTTAAGCAGATCCTATTTAGTGATGGGATACAGTTCACTTCTCGATTTGTATAAATTCACTGTTCAACCGATACAAGGTTTCGACAATTTGCCGAAACTGCAATAAAAAATTGAAGTTTGCAGACTCACTGGAACAGCAATCACAATTCTATCTCATTAATTAAAGAGATAGCACGGAAGATTTCGCATGATTAAGAGATAATCATTTATTTAATTTCCGTTTTATTTTTTTGCATACGCTTTCACCATGTAGCCAGTGCTAGTGATGCAGAAGACCCGTTTATATGAGTGTGTCTGTTTGTGTAGGTGGCTCCTGAAGGAAGCCAGAGTTTTCTAAGCAATTACTAAGTATGATAATAATAGTTCTAAATTTATGACTTATAGTCAATAACGCCCGAATTATTCTGCTTGAAGTTCTTAACTCTGGGATAATACTTAAAAATCATTTATTCCATTTGATTATATTCCACGCTATTATTCACCACCATCGCAAACATTGTTAACAGCATGTAACAGGTTAATCCTTCTTATTAACATTTTGTAATCTAATAACTTTATTTGCCAACAAAAGTTCGTGGTAAACTTCAAATTCGGGAGGGGGGGGGGATTATTACGATATTCATATTTGTTGACGAAAATTTTCAAAGTTTTTAGAATAAAGTTTTTTAATTATAAGTAATATTTTTACTAAGCTTTCTTCCGTCAATCAAAGACCAATGATACAGTAATAAAGTTTGAAAACACGACCTTTCTGAAGGAATTTGGTGATCTTGAAATATGTTTTAACCTAACATCTTTCCATCAAATTCACATAACTCTTGGTCACTGCTTGGATAAGGCTGTATCCAATTTAATGTTACTTTGTTATCTAAAAGCGTTCAGTCTTGCATTACAGGCAGGGAACTGAGGAGGCAATTTGTTTTTAATATTAGTTAAAATTCAATACAGTTAGACATTGAGGGTTTAGTATAATACTTTCAATTAATTATTGATACATTATAATGATAGTATTTGTTGAAAGGGAAGGGATTAGCTAAGTGGTTAGCGTGTTGGACTTCCACGTAAAAGTCCCGGGTTCGAATCCAGTGCTTGCCCCTTAGATTTTTTCTTCCTAGGAGCCACTACAGCTCACTGATCGGTATTGGCAGTGTTGTCTGTAACGAGAGAAACTGTCCGGAGGCCGGCAGTGCACTGACAAGGGCGCCAATGACCATAGATGTTGACGCGCCTTATATTAAAAAAAAAAAAATTTGTTGTTGAATATATGGCCTTCGCAAGTTGGATAACATCTAGATATTATCCATCATAACATGCTTTTTTTGTTGGTTTTTATCCATCGTTACACAATTGTTATCAAGTTCGTCTAGAGAGTTGAATTCAACTTTTAAGTTTTCATCACGAAGCCCAGTGATGTTAAATTCAAATAAACTCTAGGAGTATGGCTGTGACCCAGAATAGAGCTATCTTCTGACGCTGAATGAGTTTCTAAAATCGCTATGTTAAGATGGATATAATCTAGATGTTATTCAACTTGCGGGAGACCACATAGACAACCAGTATAATTTTGTAAAATATTAAAATTAAATTTAAGGTATTATACTAAAACCGCTTTGTCTATATGTATTGATTTTTTATTTTTATTAATTTAAGGCGCTTCAACATCTATGGTCATTTTGTGCCGTCGTGAATTTTGACTATTATTTAAATAAAAATCTGCTGTGTGTAGTAAAGAAACCATTTCTTTAGTCCGATTGTTGAGGGGAAAATTTGCTGTAGATTTTTACCATTTTTGCCTCAACTGCCACACAGGCATGCATTATGAATATCACGTATGCGAACCCGCTTAACAACTTAATTATGAAAGTATAATATAATCTATAAACTAATATCTTTTACTTTCTTTTATACACCTAATAAGAGGAAGTATTGAAATCGTGTCAAATTTTTGATAACAAGTTTTCTTGTTACCGGAAATATACATTTTAAGGTCCCTTGAGTTCGAAAAATATTGTTTTTTGAAAATGGTGCACGTGCGCGTTGGTGTGTATGTAAACAGCATCATTAACAATCAAAAACCAAAACATCGTAGACAATTCAAAAACTTGACATTCTGTTTGAATATCACTATGGGATTTGACAGGAAGTTATCTATCAAAATCCTTGAAGCGGAAGTACTAATTTATTGATTGAATTATTCACTTTTTGCGATTTTCTTTAAACGTGGTATATCAACTACATATATTAAGAGCTAGAACTTTTATTTGACACATTTCTCCGGGAAAATTCATTTATGGGAGCTTTTGGTGGAAAGATGGATTATGTTTTAACTAAAGTACTAATTCAGTTTTATTATACGATTCCTTAAACTAAATAATATTAATTAAGAATTAAATAAGTTGCAAAAAATTACGAATTGGAAGAAAATCGGGAAGTGCGTTTTTACTAAATAGTTTTTTCAGTTTTCTGCAATTTTCTCTATAAATATATCGACTTATTTCATTAAATTTTGGTATACTAACTATAAAACCGAGACCTATCATTATTGTTTGATACTTTTTACCACGAGAAAGTTCATTTAAGAGAAGGGTTTTGGGGAAGATGTAAGGTTCAGTTATTTTATTAAGCTTAGATTCTCCTATTTATATATAATTGAAGACAAACTAAAAATCTAGTAAGTATTAAAAGTTAAAAGAAACCTTTGTCAATTATAACTAAGTAAATTGTAGTAAGTGTTTATATAATTATTTCCCGTTTTTTTTTTTTTTTTTTTTTTTTATACGAATAAAAGTCCTAAAAGGAAAAACATTTTCAGTTTCTCGTAATTTTCTTGAAAACAGTTTTCACGATTTTCATTAATTTTCACTTATCTACTAACTCATCTACTCACGGACTATTAATTGAAAACATTTTTTGTGAGTAAATGAAGTTTAAAAGAGTTTTGGGTGAACTACATTGTTAGACTCAGCTTTAAATTGCCATGTCAGTACACTGTACGATCGTTTAGGGTTAATATATGAAATATATCATTTTTAAAAACTGTATGAATATATTATGTTATGTAAGAAAAAGTCGTGTAAATATTTTGCGCCAGATTTTTAATGTTTATGCTTCTTACTTTCTCTTACTGGATGGTAAAAAAAAGGTAATATGATTGGGTCAAATTTTCGAAATCCGGTTTTCACCGGAAATATATGTTTTGAGATCCCCTGATAGCGGAAATAAATTTTTTTTAACGAGTGGTCTGTCGGAACAAAATAACTCAAAAAAAAATTGTAGAAAGCTTAAACTTAATATTCCATGTAATTACTAACCATATAAAACAAGTTTTCGATCAAAATCCATCAACCGGAAGTTCTTACTTTATGAACTTCACTGATAGAATTTTTTTTTTTTAGTTTTTCGCGTATTTGTTGAATAACGACTCCAATAAATTTCTATAAACTCCTTAGTCTATCTACATACATAAAAATACCTATCACTTTTATTTAAGACATTTTCCCGGGAAAAATGATTTTTTAGGGGTTTCCGGGGGGCGGAGGGGGGTATAGTAATATTACGAGTAAGCTATCCTTTGAAGTACCACTAACAGTACAATGTATGATTTTTACTACCTATATGAAATTAATATTTATTAGAATCATTGCTAGAATTCCAAATTTGATGAAAATCGTTTGAAAAGGAAGTGCAACTTGTCCAGAATAATTTTTTAAAGTATTTTCTCTAAAATCGACCATAGCGATTTTTACTTTCGTGTCAAATTTGCCGGAATCGTATCGAGTTTCTACCGGAAATATCCGTTTTGAGGTCCCCTGAGTCCAAAAAAGTGGTTTTTCGCAAATGGTCTGTGTGTGTGTGTATGTGTATGTGTATGTGAACAGCATAGCACAAAGACGAAAAACCGTAGAAAGTTAAAACTTAATATTAAGTTTAGGTATCACCATGGGATATGACGATGCGTTATCTGTCAAAATTTCTCAACCGGAAGTACCACTTTACTTGTTTTTTTTTTTGTTTTTTTTTTTTTTGCGTTTTTCTCAAAAATGGCTCGGACGATTTTCTTCAAACTTGGCATACCAACTACACATACAATGAGCTACTACTTTTATTTTGGGGAGGTTTAAACAATTCTATCATCTAAATAATGTTAATTTAGAATTGAATATGTTGTTAAAATTACGAGTTTCAAAGAAATCGGATAACCGGAAGTGCGTTTACTTTACCACTTTACTAAATGATTTTTTTCACTTTTTCGCGATTTTCTCAAAAATGTCTCCTACAATTTTCTTTAAACTTCTTATATAAACTAAACATACAAAGATCTACAACTTTTATTTAAAACATTTCTCTGGAAAAATTCATTTAAGGGCACTTTTGGAGGAGGAGGTTGAGGGGGATGTTTTCCTCTAAAGTGCTATCATACTTGATTATACAATTCTATCATCCAAACAAAATTAATTAGAAATAAATGGATGGTCAAAATTCCAAGTTTCAAGAAAATTAATGAACCGGAAGTGCGCTTTTAATGGACAGTTTTTTTCAGTTTTTTGACGAATTTCATTAAATTTGGTACACTAACTATAAAATTTTGTCAATTCTAATTTTAAGAACTGGAGTAAGGGAAAGTTGTGTGAATGTTTTCTGTGAGTGTTATGTCCAGATTTTTTTCTGTATGATAGTTTCGACCTTAAATTGAGGGAGGCGAGTGCAATACTAATTCAGTTTCTAATACATTTTTCCGTTTCGTAGTTGTTGTGATTTGAGTCCGTTGAGAGCTGGTAAACGTCAGAAATATTTTCCTGCTTCATTCTGTGGTCATCCACCGGTTTTCAGGCGTTCACCTTTTGTCAGGATGTCTTGATAAATTGTGTGATAACACAGGCATTGAACAGACCAAAAAAATCAAAGTGGTAAAAATTGTCATACACTATTTATCATGATATCCTGACGATGGAGGAACGTCGGAAACCAGGGCTGCCACCAAAAAAAAGTAATCTCTAACATCTTTGCTCCATTTTTTTATTTTTTTTTTTTTCCCCTACGCCATGACTTCGGCTATTTAGCCATTCTAAGTCGCGGGCAGCCCAGTATATGTTGTTTGTTTAGTTAGTTAACCAGAAGGCACTTGAGAACAATCTCGGACGCGAACTTCACCTCCCCTTTTTGAAAATATCAATATTACGACTATACTAAAATCCTTATGAACTGTGAGGTATTTCTTGGAATGAAAAAACTGTTTTCGTTTTTTTTTAAAGAAATTTTCCTGTTAAAAAAAAAAAAAAAAAAAAAACGCGTGTTAAAGTCTGTGGATGGTTTGTGCTCAGAGTTTTCTTATCGCGGCCTTCAGGCAGTGTTCTTTCATTACAAAGAACACTGCCCGACAACCATAAAACCTATCCTTTGCGGTCCAATCCAACAGTTTTATATGTGAAAAAACTGCATTTAATTGAATGGTTTTTCAATTAATTTTATATTTTTCAATGATTTTTTTTTTTACAAAAATGTTTCTTTAAACTTTGTCTGTTTATTGGGAACACCCTATTTTTAATTGAATTTTTTTCGATGATTATTGACTTATTTTCGGGTTATATTGGAGAAATTGTCATGTTATGATTTCGGTTAAAGTAATTTTTAGAGTACTACACGATTTCTGTATTCATCATTAATAGATAACCAAAAAAATTGTCAATTGGTAATTGAGAAATCAGTAAGAGATCTGTATTTTTATAATAAATTTTTCGTAAACTAACTTATGTTTATTTCTATTTTTTTAAAAAAGTTTATAATATAAAAGGTAAATCATATATTACCAAGAGTAGGGTTTTTGAAAAAGATTTTAAGGTGGGGAGTAGCAGGGCGTAGCCAGAAATTTCTTATTGGTAGAGATGGTGGTTGTTGCAGTTGTTTATTGGTAGATGTGCAGTGAACTGTCCCCCACTATTCACATGGAATATTACATACACTAACAGACACAAACGAACTAACACTAATAAACACAACATGAAAAAACTCCCCCCCACACACACATATAGCCGGGTTGTTTGTATGGCTGCTGGTCTGGAGTGTTTGTGTGAGTGGTTAGAAAATAGTGTATTTTTTTTTTTTTTTTTTTTTACATAAGGCTGTATGTCCTCGTAACTGTGTACGGTTTTTTGGGACTACCAGTGGACTGATATAGTGCTAGAGCATAGTAGAACAGTCCGTCATCATAACTGTATGCTAGCCGTTCATACACTACACACATCTCTCTGCATCAACAGTAAAACCATCGTACACACACATCTCGTATATATACAATTGTAACAAATAAGCTCGATTGGCCTTAGTTGGCTGAATTGGTCTTAACTCGGTGTGTTCGCCTCTCTATATGTTGGATGCTGTTGCTGCTGCTTAGCGCCTCGTATGAATTTGATTAGACCAATTTAAAAATTAATAACAATCAATGAGCTTTGTTGGTTAACTCTTTATTACCGAGTTTCTCTCCACTTTCTTAATTAATCGGTTACCACCCCCCAGAACCCCTCCTCAAAATAAACAATAATAATAATAAATTAAAAAAAAAAAAAAATACCGGACCCTTCTCTTTGTTAGATATTTGTTCTAATTTTATATAATTTAATTTATCTTTAATTTCTTCAATCATTTATAAATTTTTGTTTCATTTTGTGTATTTTTGATTTTCCCCTCCCTTTAATTATTATTATTATAATAATTTTATTTTACTTTCATCCCCCCCCCTCGGAATTTATTTTCATTCATTTCGGTTACATTAGTTTTTCCAAATTATTTTTATTTAACAAAACAGTTTTCAATTTAATTAACCAATCGTGGAATCAGAAGAAGATTACATGTTTAAATTGGAGCCAAACGATATGGAAGGTACGCCTTTCGAAGATGCAATATTTTCGGATTTTTCCGGATCTGGAAGTGGACTTGGAAAACTGCCCGGTACTGGTGGAGTCCATTCTATACAGGTATGTTACTATTATTATTATTATTAATAATAATATTTTTTTACTTGCTCTTATACTTTGTCGTTTGTGAGTTTTTATATTTCAAATGCGACGCGACTTTTTTTTTTTTACATAATGTTGAATAACAGTTGCGAATGTGGATTCTGTTGATGGTTCGATATATTTTTCTGGTTTCATAACGACTTGAAATGTCATGTGTTATTATTGCGCCTAATATAATCAAATCTAAGACACGGGAACCTGCCTTAGGAAAGAATAGTTATCCAAAATATCGCTACCAAATTACGAACATCCCAATCATGAGGAATAACTCGCGATCCTAAAATATATACAAATGGGTGTTTAATCTTTTTAGCCGCCACTTGTTATAGAGTAGTATGCTACCATGATTTGTAGATGTTTCCTTAAAAGACACTTTGTCCTGCGACCGAAATAATGATGCTTCCTTAGCTTGCCTTTTATTTTTTGTCCCCCAAGAAGATAGGTTGCTTCGAGTCTAATAAAGCGCACCTCCACAGGAAAGTCTCGGAGATGCTTCTGCCCCACGATAATCCTCCCAATCGGTAGAGATTGTATTTTCATGTGTGCCACTTCTCAATGCTTCCAATATTTAACTAGAATCTATCAACATGGATAATATACAGAAATTCAAAATCTTGTTCGTGAATTTTTCCATTTAATCTACGAAACTTTTTTCCCTAATACGAGGGATTTGTACTCTGTGATCCAACCAGAAAGTATCGGCTACTTAATTTGCATAAAATTAACAACCCCTCCCATTGCAATTAACAAGGCTTTCAACATGTTAAGTCTATTAACATTCTTAGCACTTAAAATTTAAATTCTAATTATTCCATAATTGCTTTGCCTTCATTTTATTACCTTTTTTTTTTTGTATGGTACATAAAATTGAAGTGACAAGTTCCTCTTTTTTTCTGAAAATACTTATCATAGCTGTGAGAACTCTGAAAGGAATTCCAGTGAAATTCAGCAAAAAAAAAAAAAAAATGTGCCCCAATTATCAAAATATAGTCTACAGTTTATTTCACTTCAAAGTTTTTAAAATAGTTTCTGATATATTTAAATAATTGTGTACAATTAAAAAGTGAATCTATAAATAATAATGATAAGATTATAATATAGGATATTTTTGCAAAGAGAATAAAATAGAAAGTGTCTTTCAACTTTTTAGAATTTAATTTGACTGATACTAAAAAAAAAAAAAAAGTCACGTACATCAAATTTAATTTCTGAATTTTTAAATTTAAACAAAGAGAAGCTTCTCCGCTTCTAAAACTGAACAGAAATCACCTTTAAAGCAAACATTATATGGAATAAAGTGAAGAAGAAAACAATAACGTGTTAATATGCGACATAAGGTTTATTTTTCGGTTCTGTTTTGTTGTTTTTTGTTTGCACTACCAAAGAAATTAAGAATTTATACGTAAACTGACGAAATCATGAAGAAACCACGAGAGAGAGAAAGAAGAAAGAATAATATTTGCAGCTCAAAATGAAATATTCTTGAAAGTTCGATTAAAATGTTGCAAAAGACTTTAAACTCTAAATCCCTTTGATACTGGATTTACAGATAAGTCACCGAAAACTGTGTAAATAACGCTCTACTATAGAAAAAAAACAAAACAATATTTTAAAGTTCGGAATGAAAAAGCAAAAAATATATTAATTTATTTATTTAGATTAGGCAAAGATGACCACAATTTTGAAGCTCTATTTTAATTTCAAGATGAGTTTAGGACGCAATGAATAGCAACTTAAATATTTAAAAAAAAAAAAAATAATAATAATAATAATAATAAAATATAATAATGTTGTGCAAAATAGAGTCACCAATAATCCTCCTTATTGATGAAGAAAAAAAATCTGATGTGAAACACTCTGGCACAGTTGTTTCTCTTACATTAGTTTTGTATTATTTATTTTATACGAGTATTATTATAAAGTCATGAAATTTGCCACACGTGAAAATACACACAAATGTGCATCTTAAATTGAGGCAAAAAAAAAAAGTCTTAATTCCAATAAACTTTGAATTTTGGCAACATATTGTGTAGTTATATTAAATATTAGTAGACAATAGAATTGTATAAAGGTGGCTACAGACTATGCATGTATTCGCCAACAGAGCATACCGATTATATGTTTGTTCAAGATTCGTTTGCGTGATGCGTGCTTTATCCATGTTCGTTCGCAGTTTCAAATTAGTTCACAGAAATTTGTGAGCACTAGCGAAGCCTATATATTAATTATTTCAGTAGGTACATGTATATTATTGTTTAAATTGTATGTACATATTTCTGCCCTGAAAATATGGAGAGTGACGATGATCTGGCAATAGCTAGTGCTGTTTTTATAATCATGGCGCAAAAAAAGAAGAAGTTTTTAAACAAACGGAAAAAACGCAGATGGTGGAGTGTATCACTATTCAAAAATAGAGACAAGAACACAAGATTGTAAAAAGAACAAGAATATTTAAGACAGTAAAAACAAAAAGGCGGAATTAAATGTAAACATAATCCCCTCGAAAAAACTAACGCGCACAAGGAATGGACGAATTGATAACTATGAACACAGCCCGAACTTCGGCGAATCAGCGGTTCGTGTTGATGCACAGCCTTTGATATTCGTCAATTTACCGCTCTTAAGAGGGAATTATTGTGTACACAGGAATCATGTTGTTTACGAATCGATATTTAACAACAAATCCCTACACACTATTCGTGAATTGCCCGCGATTCATGATGCCGATTCTCACTGAAATCTTCATTGTCGTGTTCCAAGTTATCCAGTTTTCTGCTGCTGCTTTCCGTTTTTTTAATTATGCTCTAAAAGTGCCCTTAAATGAATTTTCCCAGAGAAATGTTTTAAATAAAAGATGTCCATCTTTGCATGTTTAGTTTATATAAGAAGTTTCAACCAAATCATCGGAGCCATTTTTGAGAAAATCGCGAAAAAGTGAAAAAAAAATCATTTAGTAAAGTAGTAAAGTAAATGCACTTCCGGTTATGCGATCTTTTTCAAACTCGGAATTTCAACAACATATTTAATTCTAATTAACATTATTTAGATGACAGAATTGTCTAATATACTGAAACAGCAGTAAGATGAAAACCTACCCCACCCCTCCCCCAGAAGTGCCCTTAAATGAATTTTCCTGGAGAAATGTTTCAAATAAAAAGTGGTAGATCTTTGTATGTGTAGTTGATATAACAAGTTTAAAGAAAATCGTCAGAGCCATTTTTGAGAAAATCGCAAAAACGTAAAAAAAAAAAAACAACTAGTAATGTGGTATTTCCAGTTGAAGAATTTTGACAGATTATGCACCGTCAGATCCTATGGTGATACCTAAACGTAACATCAAGTTTCAACTTTCTACGGTTTTTCGTTTTTGAGCTATGCTATTCACATAGATACACACACACACACACACCATTTGCTAAAAACCACTTTTTTGGACTCAGGGGACCTCAAAACGGATATTTCCGGTGAAAACTCGATATAGAAAATTTGACACGATTACAATTCTTCCTGTTTCTAGGAGTAAGGAAAAGTAAAAACCATTTTTTATTGCTCTTACTTAAATAGAATATCCCAAATTTTCGAAAATGAGCATCTACCGGAAATACATTTTTTTATTTTAAGCCTGTTAAATATATAAAAAGAAACAGATCTGATGTGAAACGCTCACACGACTTTCTCTATTTACACAGTTATGATGGGAAATTTGTTTTTCCAAATTTAAATTTTTACTAAATGTTTATTTTTCTTCAATTTTATCTATCAATTTTATTTTAAATTAAACTAGAATCTAAACAAAATACAATGACTTATTATTTTCTTTTACTACCTAGTAAGAGGAAGTATTGTAATCGTGTCAAATTTTCTATATCGAGTTTTCACCGGAAATACACGTTTTGAGATTCCTAGAATCCAAAATAATGGTTTTAAGAAAATTGTCTGTGTGTATGTGAACAGCATAGCTCAAAAACGAAAAATTATGAAAGATCAAACTTGATATTGCGTCATGGTATCACAATGGAATCCGATAATAGGGTAATCTATCAAAATTTCTCAACCGGAAGTACCAATTTACTGATTTTTTTTTTTTTTACATTTATGCGATTTTTTCAAAAATATCGCTCCAATTGATTTTGCTTTAAACTTGATAATATATTAACTACACATACAAAGAACTACAAAATTTTATTTAAAACTTTTATCTGGAAAAATTCAATTAAAGGGACTTTTGGGGGACAGGGGTAGGGATAGGTTTTTCCTCCTAAAGTGCTATTTCAGTTTATTACATGATTTTATCATTTAAATAATATTAATTAGAATTAAATATGTTGTTGAAATTCTAAGTTTGATAACGAATCAGATCACCGGAAGTGCGTTTTTACTGAGAAGTATTTTTCAGTTTTCTGCCAATTTTCTCTAAAACGGTTCCAACTATTTTCTTTAAACTTGGAATGTAAACTACACATATAAATAGGTAGAACTTTTATTTGAAACATTTCTTCTGGTAATGTCATTTAAGGGGCATTACGAAGGAAAGGTTATGTTTTACTCTAAAGTGCTATCATAGTTGATTATACAATTCTACCATCCAAACAAAATTAATTAAAAATAAATACATTGCCAAAATTCAGAGTTTCAAGAAAATTAATAAACCGGAAGTGCATTTTCACTGAACAGTTCTTTCAGTTTTTGCGATTTTCTCCATAAAAATACCGACAAATTTTATTGAATTTGGTATACTAACTATAAAGTTTGTTAATCACAATTTTGAAAACTGGAGTAAGAGAAAGTTGTGTGAGTGTTTCACACCAGATTTTTTATTTTTTTGTTTCTTAGGTAAGCATAACCACACCCTCTCCCAAAACTTCAAGAGGCAAAAAGTTTCCAAAAAAAAAAAATGATAGGTCTCTATATTCATTGTTAGTACACAAAGTTTAGTGATATCTGCCGTTTTTATTTTATGGATACAATCGTAGAAAACTGAAATAACTGTTTAGTAAAAACGCACTTGCGGGCAAATGATATTCTTCAAACTCTGAATTCTAATTAATATTATTTAGATGATTTTTTAAAAATTTTTATTTATTTAATGCGCGTCTACATTTATGGTCATTGGCGCCCGGAGTCTTCTCAGTGCACTGCCGGCCTCCGTTACAGACAACACTGTCCATCACCGGACAGTAAGCTGTAAAGAGGCTCCTAGGAAGAAAAAATCTAAGGGTAGCAAGCTGGACTCGAACCCGGGACCTCCGCGTGGGAGTCCAGTATGCTAACCACTTAGCTATTCCCTTCCCTATTTATATGATAAAATTGTATAATAAACTGAAATAGCATTTTAGAGGAAAAACATAACCCCGTTCTTTTTCCTTTAAAAAAAAAAAAAAAAAACCACCTTAAATGAATTTTTCCAGAGAAATGTTTCAAAGAAAAGTTGTAGCTTCAGAGACATTTTCCGTGGTAGCTTGCTTCATTTTGTGGTCATCGACCGGTTTCGGGCGTTCGCCCATTTTCAAGGATGCGTTTGCCAGACAAGTCTGTGATATAACACAGAGCAAATTCAGTTTATACAAAAAAATTTGTCCCCTTTAAAACCCAAACACGTGTTCCTTTTTCCACTCAGGTATTACCACCCTACCCCTATTGACCTAGTTTAAGAATTTAGATTTTAAATACATTTAAAAGACTAGTCAGTGTATAAACTGAATTTGCTCTGTTTTTAAGTTTGTGTTATCACACTGTCTGGCAAACGCATCCTGAAGATGGGCGAACGCACGAAACCGGGTCGATGACCATAAAATGAAGCAGACTACCACGAAAAATGTCTCTGATGCTTTCCAGCTCTGTGGAACCAACCACCACAACAAAAGTTATAGCTCTTTGTATATGTCTTTAATATATTAACTTTAAAGAAAAAATCGTTGGAACGGTTTCCAAAAAAAGTCGCAAGACCTATCACTTTTCCCGTAAAAGCTCATTTAAAGAAATTTTAACAATAGTTAGAGAAAAGTAAATGAACCAAATCAAAAAGGAATAACAAAAAGTGATATGTATTTAAAGGAAATTCGTGAAAATTACAAAAACACTTGAACTCAAACGATTTTTTGAGGGAAATCTAATTGTCAAATGTCCTTAAATATCAAAATTAAACAACATCTTTCACTTAAGTTATGTTGTTCAGAAGCCAATTTCCTAAACTATATTCTTTCTCAGGGACTTCCTGTTTTGACAAATAGGGGAATGATTACCAATTACATTTCTTACCGATATATAAAAAAAAGAAAAATCTTCATAAAACATCTTAAACAAAATAATAAAGTAAAAAGAAATAATTCCAAAATGAAATAATTATAAATATAATTTTGAATGGCAGTGCAATGTTCAATGAATATTCAAAAAGGTTTGTCCAATTGGAAGGTGATGCTGGGATTGCAAGGACAACAATGTCCAGAAATGGATCAACTGCAAGGGATGTTTCATACACAAGAACTGGCGCCAATACAACCGGAAACAACCAAAAGAAAAGAAGCTCCAGGTAAACAATTTTTAGTTGATTACGTTTATATTTGCTCATATTTAGTGAGGGGGTAATTATTGCTATGATCAATAAAATAATATTTTGGAAAGGAAAGTTGAAAAGAGAACTGTTCAATTCCTCTAATCAGTCAAAGTTCAGATGATGATGATGATAATAATAATAACGAGGGAATAGCTAAGTGGTTAGCGTACCGGACTCCCACACGGAGGGCCCGGGTTCAAGTCCAGTTGTGCTACCCTTAGATTTTTTCTTCTTAGGAGCCTCTACAGCTCACTATGACAGTGTTGTCTGTAACTAGAGAACACTAGAGGCCGGCAGTGCAATGAGAAGGCTCCGGGCGCCAAAGACCATAGATGTTGGCGCGTTAAATTTGAAAAAAAAAATCTGGTGTGAAACACTCACACAACTTTCTCTAACTCCAGTGATCATTTGGCAGTATCTCTTGGTGAATGGACCACAGTCTTCCAGACTGAGGTTTATGCTATTCTTTGTAGTGTCTTGGATGAGAGGGTACGTAACACTAACTTAAAAGGTGTTTGTATCTGCTCGGACAGCCAGGCTGCGTTGAAGGCGCTGAGTTCATGTGTCTTCACTTCCAGGTTGGTGTTAGAATGTTCTAAAAGACTGGAAGAGCTTTCTTCTCTGAAGGATGTGCTTCTAGTATGGGTGCCAGGTCACATGGGAATTTTTGGAAATGAGCAGGTGGATAGGTTTGCCAAATTAGGCGCCTCTCTTCCTTTCATTGGTCCCGAGCCTGCTGTTGGCGTGTCCTCTGGCACATGTCTGTCAGGCGTCCAGACATGGACAGCTTACAGTACATCCTTGGACAGTACATCCTTATGGATGAACTCAGTTGGTTTTCGGCAGTCCAAAATGCTCATCGGGGGTCCGGACAAGGCCATTAGTGAGACGTTGCTGGGTTTTTCACGGAGCACTCTCAGGCATCTGGTTGGATATCTTACTGGACATTGTGGTTTAAGAAGACATCTCTACATAATGGGGCTCATGCCGGATCCATTTTGTAGAGTCTGTGAGACAGAGGAGGAAACACCCATCCATCTTATGACTGATTGCCTGGGTTGTGAGGAAATTAGGTTTAGGACCTTTAATCGGAATAGGATGTCTGTGGAAGAGCTTAGGCTATTTCCGCTTAAGGTTATTGTCCGATTTATTCGGACTGCGTTGAATCTTAGATGGATTAGATCCGGGTCTGGATTTTTGTTGTAGACCCGGTTTGTTGTTGTTTTTCTTGGGGTAGCTATATGGGCCCAGTGAGGCTTTGGATAGCGTAGGGTTTGGTCCCTCCCCACAAACAAATAATAATAATAATAATAATAATAATAATAATAATAATAATAATAATAATAATAATAATCCTCCAGTCCTCAAAATTATAATTGATCAATTTTATAGTTTGGGTATCAAATTTAATGAAATTC
Organism: Triatoma infestans; assembly: GCA_011037195.1. Classification (NCBI taxonomy): domain Eukaryota; kingdom Metazoa; phylum Arthropoda; class Insecta; order Hemiptera; family Reduviidae; genus Triatoma; species Triatoma infestans. The sequence continues at coordinate 66,858 of JAAEAF010014304.1, forward strand.
GTCGAAAACTGAAAAAACTGTTTAATTAAAAGCGCACTTCGTTTACTAATTTTCTTGAAACTCGGAATTTTGTCCATTTATTTATTTCTAATTATGTTTGTTTGGATGGTAGAATTGTATAATCAATTATTGATAGCACTTTAGAGAAAAACATAACTCCACCCCTCCCCTAAAAGTGCCCTTAAATGAATTTTCAAAGAGAAATGTTTTAAATAAAAGTTGTAGACCTTTGTATGTGCAGTTTATATAAGAAGTTTCAAGAAAATCGTTGGATCCATTTTTGAGAAAAACTAAAAAAAGTAAAAAAAACAACTAGTAAAGTGGTATTTCCGGTATCCGGAAATACAGATAACGTACAGCCAGATCCCATGGTGATAGCTAAACGGAATATCAAGTTTAAACTTTCTACGGTTTCTCGTTTTTGAGCTATGCTGTTCACATATATACACACACACACACGCACAGACCATTTGCTAAAAACCAGTTTTTTGGACTCAGGGGACCTCAAAACGGATATTTCCGGTGAAAACTCGATATCGAAAATTTGACACGATTACAATACTTCGTCTTACTAGGAGTAAGAGAAAGTAAAAACTGACAAATTTCCTTTAAACTTAATAATTATTTTCGACATAAATATAAAAGGGTAGTCATTTTCAAATGGATATCATGAGGGTAGCCTTTTTAGTGTAGTCCAGAAAACAGTGTTAATAACATTGAAGGAACTCATTGGAAAAAAAGTTTAAATAAAAGTTATAGAATTTTATTTGTGCAGCAAGCTTTTCATGTTTAAAGAAAATCTTTGTAACAATTTTCGGAAATTCCCAAAAAAAAACTCAAAAACCTACTCTTTAAAAATCATACTTTCGTTTGACAGATTTTTTTCAAATTTGGAATTCCATCAATGCTTCTAATATTATGTATTATTATAAAGGTGGTAAAAGCGTATATTATACGTATACTCAAGTGGTACTTTAGTAGGAAGCATCAAGAAAATCTATCTACCCGGGAAAATGTTTAAAAAGAAAGTGTACAAGGTAAAAAAAAAAAAAAAAAAAAAAAAAAAAAAAAAAAAAAAAAAAAAAAAAAAATCAGTAAAGTCCACTTCCGGTTAATGGATTTTGCTCCAAATCTTCGTGTCTGTTGCGATGATAGAACCTATCTTGAATACAAAGATCGTGCATTATTCTGCGATTTTTTTCGTGTTTGCGATACTCTGTTAACACACACATTATATACATTACACATAGAGGCCATTCGCTTAAAAAAATCATTTTATTTTTGCATTTTTGAACCCAATTTGAAAATCTGACGCCATCGTGATATTTCCTCTCGCTATTAGTAAGAGAAAGTAAAAAGGTAAGATTCTGGAAGAGGATGACATTATCACACCTACCTCTGAAATGTCATTTCAGTACACAAATGTTTCTAACATCTAATTTATACTACAATGAATTAAATGTGTTATAGAAATATGGAATATCAACAAAATCGGTTGAACAAAAGTGCAACTTTGCTGAACAGTTTTTTTTTCAGTTCTGCGCGCTTAAAGACACCAACAGGTTTCTTTAAACTTAATATACCAATATGCAAAGATATATCGATTTTGTCTGAAACTTTGCCCGAAATAATTGATTTTTAAGGGGCTCTGGGGGAACTAGGAAGGTCATGCATCCCTTTCGTTTTATTAAGTTCACGTTCTTTCATCCACATTATTAATTTAATTAATAAATACTAATTTAATATTCAGAATCATTAAATGAACTGTATTTTAGTTGCAGTTGAAGCTGTAACAACCAGCACCACTTCCAAGAAGTCTGACTCCAAAAGTAAGAAGAACGATAATAATGGAGTGAAAAAAAAGAAAACCAGGTAATTAAAATGTAATAAAAATTAATTCATATTAATAGATAATTACAATTATTGCTGTGCTCCAAGAACTAAATAATATAACAGGTAATTCCGTGCTATTCTATTTACTTATTTCTAGAAATTCATATTTATATATTTATATGAGGGTCATTCAATAAGTAACGAGACAAATCGCTGTAGCTCAGAGAAACAGTTTGTTTAATCAATACAATAGTTTCAGTGCGTCAAGTTGGCATCCTTATACTTAGTGTCTCATTAGCTGTTGCGAGAGTATTTAGTAAGCATAACCTCAAATGTATTCAGTTAACAATGGCGAGTCCGCTCGAGCATTGCCACCTCGGAAGAACAACGCTCAGTGATTAGATTTTTAGTTGCAGAGGGTATCAAAGGTAGTATGAAGTCCACGAAAGAATGTTGAAAGTGTACGGGAATAACTGTTTGAACCGTTCGAACGTTTACAAATGGGTTGAACAGTTTAAAAGTGGCCGTCTAAGTGTCTGTGACGAGCAACGAAGCGGACGACCGGTTGAAGTTGGAACTTCCTCCTTCGAATCTCGCATTAACGCGTTAATTCAGGGAAATAGGCATATTATTGTTGAACTGATAGCTGAAGAAGTGCACGCGAGTGTTGGAACGGTGCATAACATTATTGAGAATAAGCCGCAGTGCAAGAAAACTTGTGGGAGATGGGTTCCAAGACAACTCACAGGCGCCCACAAAGAAACACTTCAAAAAGTGGGGTGGGACATCATTCCACATCCCCCCTACAGCCTCGATCCCGCCCCACCGGACTTCCATTTATTTGGACCCTTTAAAGAGACTTTACGTGGGAAACATTTTCAATCCAATGAAGAAGTTGAAAATCAGGTGCAAAAGTGGCTTCGAGATCAACCCAAAGAATTTTATGTCAGAGGCATACACAAATAAGAAGAACGATGGGACAAGTATATAAATATTGCTGTGGACTATGTTGAAAAGTAGCCAAAGATTTGTATTGATTAAATAAACCGTTTTTGAGCTACAGCAATATGTCTTGTTACTTATTGAATGACCTTCGTAATTTATATTTCTATATATTTACTTATATTTTCTATAAAAAATTTTTAGAACAATCAATACATATCCAATTCATAGAATTTTGAATTGATTCATAGAATTTATAGAGTGATTCGAAAATCTGAACATTTTGTTTTATTATAAATTGTATTACTTTTTTATTTATATTAAATTTAATTGTAAAAGATTATTATTAATTATTTTGGCCGATATGGCGCCACCTTGTAGAAACGGCGCACATTTGCACAACACCCTCACGCGGCGGCCCTGGTAATTACTTTCAGATCATTCTTTATCTACTAAAAACAACCCGTAAAAAGCATGATTTCCCACAACCTCTGTTTAGGTTATTACATATTAAAAAATTATTATAATATTAATTTAGTTAATTAATTAATTAAATAAGATCATTATTACTAAATTTTAGTAATAATTCCGAGAGTTAGTTAATTAGAAATACAATAGGCGCAGTGAGAGAAAGTAGTATGAGTGTTTCACACCATACTGCCGTCGTTGACAGATAGTAAACAATAATTTTTCCAATATCAGTTCAGTATATTTTCTAATATTTATTTTTCACTTTACCAGTAATAACAGAATGAATAATGCCATAAACAATTTTATTCAAGATTGTATTTATTACAGATTTAGTTGACCTCGCTTAAATCTTCCAATCACCAAAACTATATGGCGCTTTATCTACTAAATTAGATTGTGTCATTTTAATAGGCAAAAAGTAACAGCTCTAGATGATTCATTCAATTTGACTGGCTAACATAATTATTAATAAACAACTGTCTGGATTTCTGGATGGTTGATGAATCAATATTTTTTTCTATTAATTGTGGAAAAAAATTGAAAATATTTCCTTTAGTTAGTTTTTATTATTATTATTATTATTATTATTTTAAGCTGTTACTTTTAAGATTACGTAATAACACGAACATCCGTTCCATCAGAAACGCACTTTCTTGGGTTTGCATAAACCTACTTCTTATGGTGAAAAATTGTATCTTCTATTAAATTCTTTTCTATAAACTCTTTCTCTTACTAAAGGATATTTTGAAGAATTTGTTTAAAAGAAAGATTGGACCATCATTTTTTTTCACTAATTTTCTATTTAGAAGACAAGTCCAAGCAGTGCTTGAAAAAAAAAACTCTAATTCTTATGTTCACCAAATTTTTCCTTTGATCTGAACTGCTTCACAAAACACTTATTCTGCTTTGAAGCCTAGAATCTTCTTCTATACACCAACTTGTAATGAGAATATCTCTCAAAACGTTTCGGATAGTTTTTCAATTAATGACTCGGCACATTAGTACATAACAGAAATGACTAAGAATTCAAAAAAGTGAGAAAAACTTTGATCAGAATAATTTTTGTATAAAAACATTTAAAAAAAAAAAACATAACGAGTCATTTGGTGTAATGTGGGCGGACGGACGTCACATGGTAAGTGCCCTCATCAGCATCATATGTGGAGATGATGATATGTAAGTATGTATGTTAAGGTGAGGGCGATTAATTTGTTCATGTTAATTTCTCGCAGTATAAAAAACTGTGTTAGTATATTATTGACAATATCCAACTGCAAGATTTTTTCTTTTTTTTCCCTAATTTTAATATCTTACACGAAAACAATCCTTCAATAATGAAGTGAAGAAAGATACTACTTCAATTTAAAACTTTCAGCATTTCTCAAAGGAACAATCTATCCAACTTCGATCACTTTCCTTTAATTACACTTTAAACAAATGCTACATTTGAGATATCAGTTTCACTGAGTATTAAATGAGGGAATCCGGGCAAATGTTTATGATCACAATCAATAAATTTCTTTCTAATGTTTTTTTTCTTTTTGGTATCAATTAACTAATCATAAAAATTAACCATTTCTATTTAATGCAGGACAACTTTTACTGCTTATCAGTTGGAAGAGTTGGAAAGAGCTTTTGAACGTGCTCCATATCCTGATGTATTTGCTCGCGAAGAATTAGCATTAAAATTGAATCTAAGTGAATCCAGGGTACAAGTATGGTTTCAAAACAGAAGGGCAAAATGGCGTAAAAGGGAGCCACCAAGAAAAACTGGCTATCTGCCTACGACTGGTGAGTTGCATTAGAATGTTGCATTCTTACACTAATGAATGATCTTTCTAAGTTTATTTTGCTGGGTCTTTTACAAATCAGAAATAAATAATAATATAGTAATAAATCTTAAAACAATCTTTAAAACTTTCCAAATCAAAACAGAGTTAGGAAAATATTTTGAAACATTTAGAATTTTCAGATATCAGTATTCGGAATGAAAGTGATTAAAATAGTACTAAGAATAAAAGTGACTGAAGTTTTAAGATACTATTTAAAATGTTACCAAATTCTTAATAAAATATTCCATCATACTTACAAATATTTTCATTCTTTAGTTCATCACTTCAGCCTTCAATAATTCTTCTACAACACTCCCTTTTGTCTTGTTTCAATTGGTAACTTCGTCTCGCAATTTCGCAGGAGTGACGTGGCAAATATAATATTAGAATTATTTCTTACAGCAGCAGAAGACACTAACAATTAGAGAAAAAATAAAAATAAATTAACTATTCCCGCACATTCAAGTGATTAGTTGTTCAACATTAGAACATATCAGTGATTTTGTCTGCCCTGCTCCATTCTTCTTTTCCCTACAGTTAATCAATTTTGGATATTTTAATTCATCAGAATAGTTTGGCAAGACTTTAAATAATAAAAATTATTACTTCTACATTGTTTAACCAATGTTCTCTGATCTATAAGAAGTAGAAGTAGATTATGACGGGCAATTTTTTAAATATTACAAACACAAGTTCTCAGTTGATTGAATTATTAATTGTTGGAATTGTAATTTTTCTATTGATTATCACTGAATATTCGTCATTTTGTGAATATAGTATTTCATAATCAAAAACAAAAATCATTTCGTGATTACTGTAGGCAACTGCACTATATATATATGTATAAGGTAATACTGAAAGCAAGGCTTCCAAACGAAAGAATGCGGATTTTTTTTTCAAAAAATAATTATAAATACTATCAAAAAAGCTTTCAAACATTTATGCATAAGAAATTAAAACTGCAGCAAGTGCTAAGGGAAAAAATGAAGCCTGGAGCTTATGTTGTTGCAACGATTCTCAACCAAAAGTCAACCCAATCGCCTATAATCAAACCAAAAGATTAAAATTTATATAAAAATATTGGATAAATTTAGTTGAAAAAGTTTAAAGGGTTTATTGTCTTATTTGATCATCTAAATGAATATATAAATGGGGAGGGCCAATTAGAACATAAAAATAATTTATTTTTGTTTAACAGGTTCACCCACATCTTCATTAAGCAGTGCTGGAGGATTCACAACACTTAGTGGATATGCTGCAGCAACTGGCGGTGCAGCCGGAACCCAACAAGGTAGTACTCCAACAGCAGCTGACGCCTGGGCCACATATTCCTACGATATGGGACCACATTTAAATTTATTAAATTCAAGCCCATATTCAACGAATAACAGCTATGGTGGTGGTAATCCATCGTCCCCAGTTTATTCAAATGTTTATACAAATATGGTATCGCAACATGATGGTTATATGTACGGTGGTGGAGGGAATGTACGAGGTCCTGAGTATGTACCATTGGAAGAAGATCCACAAGTATATCATCCTGATAAAGAAAGCGGCAGCGGTGGCCTGATTGAATACGTTCCAGATCTAGCTGGGCAAGTAGCCCAGGATAAATATCATCAAAGTGAAGAACAACAACAGCAACAGGAAAAAGGTTTAGGATTTTGTTTTGTTTCTGTTAAAGATGAACCCAGAGATGAACAAAGAGAATATGTACCATTACCATCGATTAATTTCAATAACTGACACCTCCATGGGAAATTATTGTTTCAAACATAAAATACTGTTCTAAATATTATTGATAATTGATTCCATTCTTATTATCATTAAAGTACATCTTTATTAATAGTATCAAAAATATTAGTAACGCCCAAAATGTCAAATAATTGAATACAATCACTTTTACATACACAAAATATCATCAATAATATTACTAATAATTGTAAAAAGGAATCAATGTATTTCTACTGAATGATAAAATTGTTCATTCAACAAATGCTTATATGAATTGATATAATTAGATATAAACTATATTTTCTAAATTATCTTACACAACATTCCATATAGAAGATCAAATGGCTTCACGGTACTACAGGTTTCTTAATGTCCTCTCTCTGATCAACAATATATAACTGAGAGATCATTAACATGCAAAACTAAATTATGTTAATTTTGTAAATAACTCAATAAAAATTTGAAGGTTTGTTTACATTGGAGGAGTAAAAGTGTATAATGTCTTGGAATGGCATTCTGGAAACAAAGTATCTATCTGGAAAATTACAACAATAAAATTGTTTTGTTTGGTAATTTATTTTTTTTAAACTTTGGAATATGTTAATGTTTTTGAAACTGAAATATATTGGCAAATACTAAGGACATTACTTTTCATTATTATTTTTTTTTTGTTGAAAAGTTTCAGTTTGGTGTGTTTTAAGAGTAAACTTAGTCTTATTCTAAATGTGCTGTTTCAGCAAATTACTTGGCTCAATCATCAATAAAAATTGAGGACTATTAAATATGTTGTGAAAATCGTTATAAATTTATTTTTTTTTTCTAATAAATTCAGAAATTTATTACAGAATATCGTGTCAATGTTTAGTATTAGATTTTTTTTGTTTGAAAATTTTAAATAACTGGAATCAACACAAATTTTAAATCCATTTTTGCGATGTCCTGTGCAGATGTTTAAGATTGATTGATTCAGATGTAAAAGTTATTATTATCCTTTCCATTAGAAAAGCTATTAGTTTTTCTTTTCACTTTTTCCATTTTCATTCCTCGATAATATGTAAGAACAGAGAAGATGTACTTTTTTGATGGAAACTTTTTGAACAGAATCTTATGTAAAGCAGTAATTTCAATAAACAGCAAAGATTATAACTATCTTAGTAAATAATGAATTTAATTTTGGACCAAATATTTCGAATTAACCAGGAAACTGTTAGACTAGTTTATAATTTCAACTTATAAACTGTTTATTTTGCAATATAATGTGTAGTATATGAATGCGATTATTGCTTCGTGAAGAAAATAAAGGAGAAACTGTAAGTGTCTCCTGTCTACTATATAATAATATTTAGTCTTTTTATGAGGACTTTAAAAATTCCCATTTTAAAAAAAAAAAATCTTAAAGGAATTTTTAATCAGACAAAAATATTAATTTTTTTTTTCTAGAAATTTCTTAAAAAAAAAAAAATGCTCACTGATTTTCAGCAAACATAATAAATATAATATAAAACAAGCAAATTTTAGTTTTAAGGCTTTTTATTGGTGCATTTTTTTGCATCTTTTAAAAATGTTTATTACAAAAATTGTTTTTCTCTCTCTCTTGTTTTCCAAATTTGATTGTGATAGGCACAATATTTGCTGACAAGTTTTGATATGTAAATAAAAAGGTTAACATGAAAATAATCCAATTTTCCTATTAAAAAAAAATAAATAAATAAATGTAAAAATATTTTAAAATTTTGTTTTACTATTTGATTGTAAATAATTCGTTTTTATTATTTATTTATGATTTGTCTTAATATTGCCTGGCAATTAATTGGTTAATAATCATTTACTGTTTTATTAAGAATTTCAATATAACATTAATTGGGCTTCATTTTAGCCATCAAAAGCTAAGTTTTTATATGAAAACAATCTTAATATTGAATTATTTGAGCTTGGATTTTAAATAATTCAAAGGGATCGCCTGTAATTGTTTTCCAATGTTTATAATTAACCATTTATTAATTATGTGAATTTGTTTTCCCTATTTTTTAAAATATGAGTGATCACGAGTGTGTGTGTTTTTTTCATTATATGTTTTAAAAATAAAAATGTGCCAAATATTATCTATTATTAATATTGCAGGTCATCAAAGTGCAATAAGTAAAATATGTAAGAAGTTAAAGACAGTAAATATTTGCACGTCTATTACAATATGTTTGAAAATATCTTTTCTAAACAAGAATAAAAAATATAGCTATAATCTAATCGAATTTCCATTTATCACAATAGCAATGGTAGATAGCTATTCCATTCATCTTCTATGAAATACATTGAAGGAAAATAGGCTTCTAGAAATAGAATTTCTAACAATAAACCCTCATAATACTAGCTGTCTCACTTTCGGTACGAATGATCAGGCTTTCCATTTAGTGAGGGTTCCCAACGTTATGATTCAGCATCATGACTAAAACTGGGGAACTTCAGATAGTTAGGGATTCTTCCCATGAAGACAGAAATATAGCGATGTATTGGCCTGCCACTAGCACTCATTGTCCGTTGGTCTAACATTACCCCAAGGATTCAGTTTGGTTTCCAATAATGTGCTAGAGATTTTTAGAGAAACTGCTGGGTGGGTATTGAATAAATTTGTCCCATAAAAATGATATATCCCTATTGTTTTGAGGTAGCTGGGAATGTATAATGCAGAAAATTATATCACCTTTATTGTGCTTTACTTCCTCTGTAAATAATTGCTTTGTGGTTCCAATAATTTTCCACAGTTAAAGAGACTGTGATGCAAGCCTGGCTAAATATTTTTGCACATAAAAATAAGTGCGTTTTCAACCCAAATGCTTTATAAATTCTAAAGAACCTTATTGAAAAATAATATATTTATAAATTGTCTACTCATTTCCTTTAAATTATGTTATAAGCGTATAATTGTACTTTCCTCAACATTAATTGATTTTTATCGGAAAATTTATTGATTTAAGAATATACTTGGCTGTCCAGAATGTAAGCATTATACTGGAGATATTGTATTGTGTTAAGAACTTGACTAAATTCTTCTAAGATAAAAATCGTCTATCTACTTCCAAATTTGCATCATTCTTCAAGCAATGCAATAAATATTGAAGAAAAACTCTTGAATTTAGATGTAATAAATTTAAAAAAAAATTCATTTAGCTCTAATGTACATAATTTTTAGTAATTTTAAGCTTTGTATTATATAAGCAGTTTTAATTAATTATTACATAATTAAGGCAAAACAAAATTTAATGCCTGAGCATTCCTTGTGCCTTCTACCAATTGTTATAAAAATTTTTAAATAAAAAAATCAAAAATAAAAATTCTATACTTATTTTCTATGCTCATTAAATTACATTTTCATTATGTTATTAAATTCTAATTTAATTTATTAATTTAATTCTAATTTATTAATTTCATAAAAAAAATTAGTTTTTATCTTTAAATGTTTGTTATTAATGAATAATGTTTGCAGATTTTTATTTCCAGAATTCTAAAAATTGCATTAATGATGGCATTAATCAAATAATGAGAATAATAACTTTAAAAAAAAATCTACAATGATTACTTCAAACTTCCTGGAAGTTTGACAAAGTAATAATTACGAATTATCAGAAAAGGTAATTAATTTGACTGATATATATATCTCATAAATCGAAATAGTAAAAAGTACTTACTCTTAATAAATGTAGGGCTCGGAATGCTTCTGTGTAATAGTTCTGCCTGTTTCGGATTCTCTTTACTCGTCGAATAAAAATCATCAAATTCGTATAGAGAGATCGTGCTCTGAAAATGTATGAAAATCTGAACAGGACAAAATCATTAAAAAGGAGCATGCTATGTAGGATAAAATTCCAGTTATCATTCCTCTTACTCTTATTTATTTATTTATTTATTTAAGATTCGCTCACTGAAATTTATCTTACAATCATGTTAATAAAATTCCATAATCGAAATTATAATGCTGTATAGTAGTGAAAATGACTCCTGGAGGTCAAGAAAAAGGAAAAGGCAACCGAAATGAATAACTGCAGAAGATTAGTTAGTAATTCACATTTAGAGCGAATAAAAAAATATGGAAATCAGAAAGACTAAGGACGTAGAGAAAGATAGGTTGTATAAACAGAGGATATCTAAACGGCTCATGGAATAGGACCTACCAAGAAGAAAGAGCGTTAGGCCAAATATATCATAGCTGGATATGGCCATACAATTAAAGATGCCATAAATAGCAAAAGATGGAGCAACAATAAATAGGTGAGAAAATTCTACCAAGTTTGAGCTTCCTGCGACTTTTCGTTTTTGAGATATCCTGTTAAAAACCACACGTACACCATTCACTAAAAACATTTTTTTTCATATTTAGAGGGCCTATTCCATGCATTTCCGGTGAAATCTCAATTTCGAAAATCTTAGTAATATCATAATCGTTACATAATAAGATTATGTAAAATTATGGAAAATTATAAGTTGAATTAATATAAGCTTATGCGTAAATATTATGTACAACTAAATAATTTAAAAATTACCAAGCCTATTCTTCTCCTAAAGAATCTTCAAATTAAATACAGCTGTTGCAAGGAAGTTATTAAGACCTGGACACTTCGGAGAACTTCAATAAGCTGTATGAGAGAATGGTCTTGAAAAGATTGGAACGCTACCTGTTAAAAAAACTATCTTGCTACCAACCATGCTGGGTTCACTAACCATCCCAGGGCTGTTGAACAAGTTACACGCTTTTCGCAAGAAGTACTAACGGAGACAGAACGCAGTTTTCGTGGATTTGAAAACCGCATTCAATAGAGCGAGGAGGAAAAAAATCCGCCTTGGAGTTTATGGTAATCTTTTTACAACTATCGCATCCTTCCTATCTCAGAGAATCATTAGAGCTAAACAAGGTGACCGCCTTTAAGCAAAACGACAGGGTCTTCTTCAAGGCTCCGTTCTTAGGTCTTGTCTGTTTAAGGTGATGATGGATGACATTGTATCCCATCTTGAATCAATTCTAGGCACGAGATACTGCTCTTTGCATACGATCTGTTCATCTGGGCAACGGGTAGCAAGGCTCTAGAGAGCCATGTGAACATTGCGTTGGAAAAGTTACACGAATGGGTGAACGACAACGAAATGATAGTTAATGTCGACAAAACCTTGTTTCAGATATTCTCCTTATCAACCAAAAAATACGAGGTGCAATTACAATATGATGGAAAAAGTATACATCGCACCGATGCTGCTTCTTACCTGGGTGTCAAGCTAGACAGCAGATTAGGTTGGAGCAAGCATTTGAAGGTGATATCTAAGAAGAGCCAGAAAAGATTGAATCTTTTCCCTGCTTAATAGGCTACGTGGACAAAGTGGGGAACTACTCAAGATGTGCTAGCACTTGCGTATAAATGTTATGTCAGGCCAGTACTGGAATATGAATGAATGAATGAATGATGATGCTTCATTAACAATATTAAGAAAACATCACAGTTCAACATAACATCTATGACATGGTTAGTGACCGTCTGTCAGAGTCTACATATCGAAATTACAAATGGTGTAAATAATAATCATAATAACTTAACAATCCAACTTGCTCATTTACCTATAAATAGTCCTACTGAAATTCAAAAATTAAACTCCTGAACTAAACATTGCCTATAATATAATGCAGAGTGGACCTTGGGATAAATCACAGAAAACTACTCTCGTACCATTTACAAGGAGGAGGGGCATTGAGGGCATTGAGTGAAGTATCTGGATACTAAGCTCACATGGAACGCACATCTAGAATATATAGTGCAGAAAGCTAAAAAGCTATGCTGTGCTACACGGGCCAGTGGGAATTCATAGGGGTTAACTCCAAGGATGACCCATTGGATATATACTCGGGTCGCATACCGGTCATAACGGTGGTATGGTGGCCTAAAACAGAGCAGGAGACAGCCAAGAAGTGCCTCAGTAGAGTACAGAGGCTGGCGTGCCTTCTTATTACGGGCGCTTTTAAAAGTGCTCCGACAGCCGCGCTGGAGGTGCTGCTGGGGTTGGCACCGCTGCACCTGTTAGTGCAAGCGGAGGCGAGGGCCAGTGCACACAGTCAGCGCAATAATGGTCTTTGGAGGCAGAGAGGCTCCTTAGCCAAACACTTGAACATATTGCTAAAAGTCAACCCGGGCCCGGTGTTAGACATCGCCCAGGATAGCATCTGTCCAACATATAACTTCGAGGTTCCATTTCGGGTGTTCCTAGGCTCTAGGGTAGAATGGCCCATGGGGGTTGGAAAAACGCTACCAGATAGGACCTATGTGGTTCACAGACGGTTCTAGGAACTGGAGCAGGAGTGTATGGAATGAGCTCGCAGGTACTCATTGAGAGGCCGTTGGGCAGGTATTCCACTACATTCCAGCGATCATCCGCGATCAATACTACATCATCTGCGTATAATAATGCATTAAGCCTAGTATCACCACCCACGTGTTCTGGGAGATCTCTCAAGAAAAGGGAAAAAAGCGTCGGCTTAACGCGCAACCTTGCTTGACCCCCATTCCCGTTTTAAAACTCGGGACAAGTCGCCTTCGCACCACACCGCAGATACAGTATCGCTATATAAGCTTTCATAAATTTGCTAGAAATCCCTAGCGAGTACAACTTGTAAAATAGTGTATTTCTATCGATATTATTGAATGCAGCTCGAAAAGCAACAAACAGAGCATACACTTTTTTTTTTTTTGTTGCATCCGTTTCAATTTAATAATGCTAACTAATGAGGAAACATGATCTATTGCAGAGTGTCCCTTTCTGAAGCCCGACTGGTAGTGTCCTCTCCATATGCCTTCTTCCTCACACCAGGTAGACAATCTAAGGTTCAACAGTGTAGTATATATGTTGTGGTGGTTGGTTCCGCAGAGCTGGAAAGCATCAGAGACATTCTCCGTGGTAGCCTGCTTCATTTTGTGGCCATCGACCGGTTTCGGGCGTTCGCCATCTTTCAGGATGCGTTTTCAGACAGTGTGCCAACACAGACTCGTACAGAGTCTTAGTTTCACGAGTCCACACTGTCTGAAGAACGCATCCTGAAGATGGGCGAACGCCCGAAACCGGTCGATGACCACAAAATGAAGCAGGCTACCACGGAGAATGTCTCTGAAGTGTAGTATATACTTTGCAAATGGAATTTATATTAAATATCTCTATAATTGCTAGCAACCTGCATATCACGTTTCTTATACAACGGAAAAAACAATAGTATTCCGAAAACTAGATGGTACCGCACCCTGGTCATAAAAAGCATTCAAAACTTTTAGCAACTTCAACTGGAATATCTCTGGAGAATATTTTAAAAACTCATTGGGAACTCCGTCCATTCCTGGCGCCTTATTATCTTTTACTTGATTCAGCACAAATCTTATTTCCTCCTGAGTGAAATCAACATCTAGGTGGTCGCGAAAGACTAAAGCTTCTACCCAGGAAACAAGCCTTGCTTCTAACTTGGGATTGTACAGATTTTCAAAATGCTCTCACCAATTTTATGTTTGATCTACAAATAAAGTTGTCTTACGACAACTTCTTACCAATTTCCAAAAGTAATTACTGTCTTTAACCGTTTTCAAATTATCACCCATAGTTCCATAAAAATCTGATTCCTTGTTACACAGATCTTTATACAGTGCATTCTCTTTCAGTTACCTTGCTTTTACAATACTAGAATCAGTTTTTCTAAACAAGTTTAATAACCTAAATGATCTAATTCTTGCTTTAATGCATTCAGCATCAAACCATATATTACGAGGTGACCACTTACTTATGGCCTTTCTTAAAAGCATATTCTTATTTGAGGCGCATTCATAGATACAGCGTGTTAAAAAATGAGTACGCTGCAAAACATCTATCGACTCAATATCAAACTCGGTTAATTTGGTTTTTAGTTTTATTTATAATATCTCGAGTCCATTTTATTCGTTGTGGTGGTTGGTTCCGCAGAGCTGGAAAGCATCAGAGACATTTTCCGTGGTAGCCTGCTTCATTTTGTGGTCATCGACCGGTTTCGGGCGTTCGCCCATCTTCAGGATGCGTTTTTTAGACAGTGTGACAACACAGACTCGCACAGAGCAAACTTAGTTTCACACTCGTTTGATCGTAGAGTGTTTAAGTGTTTAGATTTCCTCTCCATTTTACACACCGAATTAAAATAATCACTTGAATAATAGAGAATCTGTACATTCAATACTTGTAAATCCGCTATTCTACAGCTGACGTAAATAATATCACCAAAGCGAAATCATTTTGATTTGTTAGCTCATTCAATTCGTGAAAAATGCTTTCCCAATTGGACCCATTTAAATACAATGGAACTGTGTACAATTGTGTTTTTTCAAAAAACAGACTTAAAACAGTAATATTAGCAAACGCTAAGTAACTAGTATTATTAAATTCGTTTATATCCTAACAGAATTCTTCCTATTCCTCTACCATATAAACTAGTTATGTGCAGGTATCCTCTTTAAATTAAAATGAGTAAAATTATTATTAAACAAATCAAACTCTTTTTCCAAAATATGAGTTTCTGTAAATATAAATAAATCAAAACTACCTACATAATTAAGAAAACTGATATTTGTTTTCTATTTTTTCTTCAATCCATTTTAATTGTAACATACTGAAACACATAACTCTACTGGGCAGCAAGAAGCCGAATGGCAGCTTTGCAGGCATAGTAAAAAAAAATAAAAAGGAAGTTATTGACTAGATGCAAGAAATGATCACTTTTTTAAATCAAATAATGTGACTACTTTTTTGAAGATAAAACAAATTTAATCGGTTGAATTTTAATTTAGTTATTAATTTAGCAAACCTAAAAAAGAAGAAGTAAAAATAGAAAAATCGTTATATGAAATGAACGTTTATAATTGGGATAAAATGATGAGTTGATCTTGTAGGCTGTGGTATAAGTAAGAACTGTATTGTCAAAGAAATTAACCGCCAATATAAAAAAGAACAGCTGATAGTACAAGACAACTGATTATACTACGAGAGTTTTTCGATCTGAAGTTGTATTCATTAACAAGTCCAACAATCATCGGGTTTATGACATCATTACTCACCCAGTGTTTGGGGATGAGAAAATTGAAATTTGAAGATGTTTTATGTTCCATTTGCAGAGGAATATATATAGAACCTGTTTCTCTGCCTTGTCGGCATATTGTTTGTTTACAGTGCTTAGAAAGAACTATAGAATCTAATAGTTTGGCTTGTCCGATTTGTAGGTTTAGAATTGGAAGTTATATTCGGCATGCAAAAGGGCTGGAAAAACTTGTAAACCAAGGACTCTGGGACCAGATAAAACGTCAGTTTCCACACGAAATAGAAATGAAACAGAATGGCGAAGAAGATGGAATAGAAGATAGTAAGTGGCTTCTTTCCAGTTTTTCTGTATGTCTTATTCTCGATTTGTCCGTAAATATCTATAATTACCTACCAACAAAAGCAGGAGTTAAATATTTATTTCTTTACTTTTTTTATTTGTTATAATCATTTTATTCTTTCACAAGAATATACCGGTAATATATTATCTGTAATTTGTTTTCCTCAGGTATTACTGGTGAATAAGATATTTTATTTGAGGAAACATTGTATATTCACCATTCGTTGCTCTAAGTTATGATAATGCCTGTAACAAGGAAAAATTTTATCTCTTCTATCAGGGATATAAAACTTTTCACAGGCATCTTATTAAACTTCCATACTGACAATTTATTGTTTTTTCATTTCGTTCTATTACGTTTATTACTTTTGATATTTCTATGTAACTACCTATAACAAGTTTTTGAATTGAAGTGATGAACTCCGATGATTCTTTTTTTTTATGTTGGTTGCTTTTCACAGAGAAATATGATTGTACTTTTATTTGGCAGATTACATCTTATATTCTGATTTCATGGTAACTTTTTTTTAAAACAAACATAGCTTCCAAATATTCTTACATGTAAGTTAATCTCTTCCAAACTCATTATGATATTAACATTTAGGAACAAATATTTATATTCATAGATGGATGACGTTTCATTCAAAAGGGTATGTGCAGTGTTCATGTTTCAAACGCTAATACTCTTCTTATTATTACAGAAATATTTTCTTCACAGCCACGACCAAGTGTGGTTACAGTAAAAGGTTGTATCAAAGAAGAATTTGATCAAATGCTTAACAACTTAAAACTAGAAGAGGAAAAAACTCGTATTGCTCAGCAAGAGGCTAGTGAGAAACTGGCGAAAATACTGATGGTGATTCGAAAAAATTAAATGTTTCTTTTCTTTGTATATTTCCATACATTTCTATGTTCAATTCAGAGAGATTGTATAGAATTCCTGATTCTTTATTTATTTATTATTATTAAAAGAATAAAGCAATAATTTCATTTATTTATGTGCAGGAAGAAGATTTGGCTGAGGAAAGAGATAGAAAACTAAGATGTAAAAAAATCGAAGAAAAGGATGCTGCATTTATAAAGAATCTTATGCTTTCTGAAAAGGTAATTGAACACACATTAGAGTTCAAATTCAGGCCAATAACTCTCTAGCTTCTCTCTTTTTGTCTGTAAATATCTCTATTGTTTGTTTTGTTCTTCAGTCAAAAGTTACTTGTTTTTTCGATCTTTTACAAACAAATTTTTTGTTAGAATACAATATGGACTGAAGTTACTGTTCAGTCTGGTTCCTGAGTAGTATTTTATTTCTTATAGTTAACTTTAGGACCTGTGATTTTTAATGCCACATTTTATGGATAAGAAGTCTTTAACATCTTTGCGATGCAGTGCTGAATTACTGCCTTTCTCAGACAATTGAATGTGTTCTTTAATACCAGTATGAAAAATAAAGTTAAATAATAATATTGAAATTACTAATATAATACTGTAATTTTCTCATGTTTATTTTTTACAGTTAATAATAGGGGCAAAAACATTTAATAAATTTTGCAATTTTAATAATTTTTTCCAGGCCAACGAATCATCTGCTTCTTCGGCAAGTAAGTCTATTTTCTTCGATAAATTTTATCTACCTATCCCAAATATCATGTATTTCCATTAGTATAATTTTACTTTTTAAATTTAAATAGTTTTTTTTTCGTAAAATTAGAGAGCATGTAACATTTACGAGTATTATAATTCATACATTTTTGGCAGGTGATGAGAGTTTTCAAATTGCTAATGGAAGAGATTCAATATCTGTTGAATGTAGACATTTTACACCTATTTGTGTAATGCCAAAAACGCCACCTAAGCTGCTACCAAGTAAGGACTTATTTACAGCTTTTAGGGAATTTTAATTTAAAGTTGGTAAATAATCCACCATTATTTTTTCAGTTACTTTTAGAAAAAGTAATGCTATTGGATTATTAACAAACTTTCTGCCATTGCTTCATTTATTCATATACATATATAAAATAACTGTCTGAGTGATGCTTATCTAATATCCGAAACAATGTTGCGAACGACAATTTCTTCGAAAGTAAGTGTTGGACGAGAAAGGTTCCCATTGCTAGTAATCCTTGACAGAAATCATTTAGGCTTAAAAATTATCATTTCACCTTTTCTTTTAAAACGGCGTTTCTCTCTATTGGATTACAGTTAGATCATTTCTCTCCATAATTCTTTGTCTAACTTTGACATAATCCCCGCAAACATGTACTCTGTTTTCGAAAACTTGATACCCAAGCCCTAGTGGGTATATTAGTGCTTCAGTTTCGATTAAGGAATTCCATACGGTACCTATCCTACACAATCAACTGATCATCTGCAAAAAAGAGGGTGGGTAGATCCATTCCTCGGCATTTCTATAGCTAATCGTGTGTGAGCCTGGGAGATATATTTTGAATAACATGGGAGACATACTTAAACATTTTAGGACCCTTTGTTGCTGCAAAAGGGGTCGACAAACTATTACCTAGTTCACCCTATATTCATTTCCCTCGTACATTCTTTTTACTGCTTCAATTAGGCTATCATCAATGTGGGTTTGTTTGAGGACCGTCCAGATTTTACTTCTTGGGAAGGGCAAATTATCACACGCTTTTTCCAAGTCTAATAAGAGTAGATGTAGCTCTTTATTTCTTGATCCACACGTTTCTGTGAGCTGCCACATGATAAATATATTATCGATTCAGGATTATCGGCCGTGAAGCCGCTTTATTTTTCCGGAGTAATTACTTTGCCTGTCTCTCAAGGCGCTATTCAAAACTCTTGAGACTGCGCTCTGGGCGCAGATTCCCCTATATTTTTCGCAAATGTTCCGACTTCCTTTTTTGTAGATATATGAAATGTAGCCAATTCTAAGGTGTTCTGGTAATATATCTCCGTTTAAGATTAACCTCATTATATTTGTTAAGGCATGCCCTGTTTAGAGGATAGCCATGTTTCAGAAGCATGTTACAATTAAAGCTAAAAAATTATAACAATAGTATTCATTAATTAATGGATTACTTGATAATAAGAACTAGTAATATTGCAATTCTTGTCATTCTAATTGACAATTAATCTTTAAAGACGAAATTACTACCAAATGTTTAGTTTCATATTAGAGGTGGAACCGCCTCTAGACTTGTCTTTAAGCAATGGCACTTTAGAGGAAAGCCTATTGTGACACTATAGAATACCCATAATATCAGATTTCTCTGCAAAAGGATGGGGGTTATTATAATGCAATTTTGTACAAAAAAAAGTTTGAGTATTTTCCAAAAAAGTGTAAAAACTGTAATAACCGTTGTCCAGTAGAATGTATTACCGGCTAACGTGATCAAATTGCATGCGGGCCGAATGCATTATCGGAAAGCAGCTGTGAGCTGGAATTTTTATAACAAATTGTGAGTGAATATTATATAATCCACAATAGACCTCGACTTGTAGGTCGCAGTGGAATGAGCCCCCCCCCCCCGCTTTTATTCTGTTCTATATAGGGTAAAGCTAGGACAGATGACGCGTAGGAGAGAAGACGTAGGCTTTACTTCTCTTGTTTACCACCACGTGGCGTCATGAAAGTTAGTCGAGGAGTAGAAAGATCAGAAGCGAACATATTGCAAAATTCTTCAGTTATTTTGTGGGTTCTTCTGTGTTCTAGGAACATTTATCGCATCAGCGTGTGTTTTCATAAGGTGAATTTTCATAACGCTTAGTAAATTTTTTAATTTTTTTATATACTATATTAATTGCAATTGAAATGAAAAATTTCCAGCTGTCGTTAAAGTTGGACTCGTAGACATAAATTTTACCAAGTTTCATGTCTATCAGTCATATTACCTTCACAGAGGAGAGGTCTCCTAACTATGGTGCGTCATCTATCCTACCATAGTAGGAGAGACGGCTTAATGTAGTGTATTTGTATTTTGTTTCTGGAATAAATGAGAATGTCTTTATTTTGAAAAACAACATTTTTTTGCAGATTATAGTAGTTGACATATATATGTTTTACAAGAATTACCTCTTTAATATATCTCCTACATTTTGATACAGGGCATAACTTTGAAATGTGCGCCATCTCTCCTAGCTTTACCCTACATATAGCGCCGAATTAACCACTAAATAACAATTTAATTTAAAGAAAAACTAAAAATAAACAAATTTTTACAACAAAGCCCTAATCTATTCATTCTATCTCTCGTTTCTTCAATAGCAGTTGCTCACACAATGCATGGATACCACCCCTTTATAACCTGGTGGTACGCGTGACGCGTGTGTGTGGTATGGGCGCGTGTAAGTTTATAATAAGTAAAAAGGAAATTTTACTTTTGAAATGAAATTTGCCTCGAACAGGGTTTAATGAAAACTTATTTCAATAATGTTTAATTGTATTTTCTACAATATTTTCTCTATACTTGCTTTTTATTTCTCCAACTTATATTTTTCTCTTTGTCTCTCTGGTTAACTATGAGACTTTGTCTTTCGGTTACATTTTCTTTTCTATTTTCTTGAAAAAATTCACATTTATATTTATTTTCTATTTCTGAAAGCTAAAGGTAACTGTAAGAAATTTCTGTGGGTTACACATTGTAATTCAAACGTATATTGACAGCTAAATATTAAATTTTCAGATGGTGAATTACGGGACACAAAAATATTAAAACCAGTCAATTTAGCAACATCCTCAGACTATAAAAGAAATTTTCATCCACCAACAGTTTTAAATAAAACATCATTAATTATTAGTTCAAATAATTTTTTAAGAACAAAACCTGTATCACCAAAAGCTAATTCTCGTAAATTGAAAGTTGACGAATCAGAAAAAATGATTGATTTATCCTCTTTACCTCAAGAAATTATTAAAGATCAGGAAGTGATTCAAAGAAGAATATTGCAAGAAAAGGAAGATTTGGAAATTGCTATTAAGCTTCATGAAAAATGGAATAAGAAAAAGTCGCCGAAAAAAAGGAATCATGGATATTCTTTAAGAAGTGTTAAAAAAAATAAAAAACGACAATAATGAGGTAAAAAAAAATTTATTATTTTTTTTTGTTGCCATTTATACTTTATTAAAAATGAATATCATATTTGATATAAATGAATATTCCATTTGATGTTGATAAAAAGCTAATCAATTAAAAAAAAAAAAGAAATAATACGTAAGTTTATTTAGTATAATTAAATGTGATTTTTAATGACATGATTAATTTATTTCAAATAATTTTGAAGCGCGAAACATTTCATATATTAAATCATATCGGAAAAACTATTAATGTATTTTAAATAGCTTAGAACCCTTTATAGATTAAAAAAAGTGAAATAAAAATATGTATGCTTACAAAAGTTAATTAAACATTATTTCTATTTTTTTATGTTTTCTTTTTTATATGTATAAAACAAAAATGACAAGTGATACAAGTTTTTGTATTACCCACGTGTTATTGAAAATAGTTTATTTAAAACATTTATGTTAATTCTAATTTTAAACTTGCATTTTTGAAGACTGTTCTTATGAAAATATATTTTTTATATTATGATTCAGTATAATTGAAATTTATAACATTTTTCCCCTATAAACATCTTGAAATTGCAGTTTTTTTTAATGCAATTTGTTACAGTATTATTATCATTTCCTGGTGGTTATGGTGTGAGAGCACGTTTATGGACTACTTAGAACCAAGATATAAAAATGTGTGGTAATTTCCAATAAACTTAAAATCTAAAAATTTTTTGCAGCAAATATAAAACTTTTTTTAATATAAACAATGTTACGTTAGGCCATTGTTAATAAAACAAGCAAAATGTTGTCTCTACCCTTTCTTAAAAGTTCCTAAGGAAGGATACGCAAAGGTGTCCGAAACTTCCAATAAATTTTCAACGACTTATTGAAACCAACATTTTGCTTATTCTTAAACCTTTTTTTATAATATAACCTTTTTTAACTTGCCTGTATCAAGCAGGAAAATCAATCTTATGTTAATCAATTCAAATATGCAATTAAAACTGTGAAACACTATTCCTCTTAAATGGAACGCTTCGGCCAAATATAATATACGATCACGGTCTTTCTTCTCTTCCGACAATCCACAATCTTATAAGTTGCGACCGTTAACTGTTATTATAGAACTAGTATGGTCCTACTAATAGTCCATCCAGCCTTGCATCTTGTTTGAACTTTGGTCGTGCCGAGTAAGACCAAAATGAAAAAGTGAAATATATTTCTCCATATAACTCAAATCAAATATCTCCAACAAATACTTCCTTTTTTTTTTTTTTTTTGTTCAACTTACAATCTACCCGTATTGTATATCAGAGATATTTTCCGTGATAGCCTGCTTCATTTTGTGGTCATCGACCGGTTTCGGGCGTTTGCCCATCATCAGGATGTCTTGATAAAACAGTGCGTTAACACAGACTTGTACAGAGCAAAATCAGTTTATACCTTATATTAAGGATTTTATTTCATAAATTATAATGTATGTTAAGATACTTAGCCTCACTGGCTCCATAGTTGTTGTCCGGTATAAACTGATTTTCATCATGTTCTCAGTGCTAAGGTATATTCTGATAATTTAAAGCCAGCCTTTTGGAATGTTAATGGTTTTTTTCAAATTTTACAATATTGCAAGCAAGTCAACTCTACACTTTTTTTATCTGCTTATTTTTTATATTTTTGTGTGAAACGTGGCTTCTTGTAGACCCTCATCTTGATACTCAATAAACTATAATTTCTCATTAATAAATAATAGCTGTGAAGGAGTAATCCTTAGGTGGCCCGAGTGGCGGTATATTAGCTTTAATTAAAAAAAACAGACATTCGGTCTGTCTGTTGTAAGGCTTAGCCTACTAGCATTCGCTGACGACATAGCCGTGTTGGCCAATACCCCAGAGAACCTGCAATATAATATTAATATCCTTCATGAAGAGCTAAGGAATATTAATATGAGTATCAGTGTGAACAAAAGTAAAACTATGGAAATCAGCCGTAAGAATGGCGCACCACTGAGAATAAAGCTAGCTCAGGAGGGTATGGAGCAGGTCGCCAACTTTAAGTACCTGGGAGTGAACATTAATGAGGAAGGCCGAATAGATAAAGAAATTAATGATAGGATAGCATCGGCAGGAAGATTGTTCAATGCTCTGAAGAAAGGTTTTATTAATAAAAAGGAAGTGAGCAAGGGTACAAAACTGGCAATATTCAAATCCACCTACATCCCGGTCTTAACATACGGCAGCGAGTCGTGGGCCATTACATCTAAGCACCACAGTATGCTCCAGGCATCAGAAATGAGGTTTTTACGAAGAATCGAGGGAAAAACAAGAAGGGATAGAGTACGAAATGTCAACATAAGGAATAACCTCGGCGTTAAACCTGTGGAGAGCGTGCTTCGAGAGAACAGGCTCAGATGGTTTGGACATCTGATGAGGATGGAGAGCGGCCGCGTGGCAAGGACTTGCTACGAGACTAAGACGCAGGGTCAGCGAGGAAGGGGAAGGCCTCGAACTACATGGGAAGATGTCGTCAGGAATGACTTCACAAAAAAGAATTTAGATTGGAATAGCCGTGGTACTTTGGTGCAGGATAGGGACCGCTGGAAGGTTTTATATAAGGGATCCTCTACACCGAGAGGTAGAAGAGGAATGGACTAAGTAAGTAAGTAAGTAAAAAAAACAGTATAAATTCAAAATTATTGACTTTTTTAGCTCCTGGAATAATAGTTGGATGTTACTTACTTTCGCCTAATGACATTATAAAGGTTATTTCAAAAAAAATTAGATTCAGTACTTTGGGAAAATAATAAAAAGTTTGATGGAATTAAAATAATAATAGGCGGCGATTACAACTGCCGCATAAGTTTACAAAATCAAAATGATATTGATAGCTTTAATAATATACCTTAAAGAAAATAGATAATCCAGGGTCAAAGTATTTAATAATAGAAGTGTAAACTTGATTGAGTTTAGGAAAAGTCACGGTTTAAATGTCTTAAATTGTCGATCTATTACTGATAGGGAAGAAAACTTTATATTCATGGGAGAAAATGATCATAGTGTAATTGATACTGTGTGCGTAAATTTTAAGGGTTTGCCTTTTGTTAAGAGACATGATTGTCGATAATACCATTTTGTTATCTGACCAATTTGCTCTGTTTCATAATTTTTGACTATTCGATTGGCAGTAGTCAATTTAAATACAACACTAATAAGATACCCTCACATATATCGACAAAAAAGATGGTTTGGAATGCTCAGAAAAAAGATGAATTTAACAAATAATTGACAAATGCAATATTTACGAATTCCTATCATTTCATGAACAGTATGATAATTTGCAGTATATTCTAAAGAATACTGCCCAAAGATTGAGCATGGTTAAAAACGTCAAATCTTCCGCCATTTGGAACTCTAAGCTTAACCTATTCTGTTCTGATGAATATGAAAGCGTTCATCTGTCATTGAAGCGAGATATTTTGTACACAACTGACATGCATATCGACTATTTACTAAAAACCTTTTTTTTTCATAACCAGGGGACCTCTAAACATTTATTTTCTATGAAAGTAGGACCCTTAAGTGGATTGATTTCCCCTTACGGCAGTTTGGAAAGTAAAAATTATTGAAGTTTTATGAAATACTTGAAAAAGCAATCCAAGAAGAACCAAATTTCGAAAGCCGTGTAAGTCCCATGAGAATCAAAGCTTCAAAGGCGTATTACAGTGACAGGTGAAAGCCATGCAATTGCATAAAAGCATTTTTCTGATAAGCTGGTGTTTAATAGTATTAAGATATTATATGTTCACTTTTTAGAATCACCATTGATTGTATTACTTTTTCGTTTCGTAAACATAGGAGTCAGAAAATTCTAATATTTCTGTGAAACTTTCCTCCAAGATTAATGGATCTTGTTCCATTAGTATTTAATATAATTTGAAATAGGGCAATTAAGTGGCAATGAAAATTTGTTTTTAAAAGAACATAAAATGAAGAAGAAATGTCCATGATCTGAAATATCTGATACTTGAGGGCACAAATTGAATTAGCAAAGATTTATTCACAATTAAATGTTGAGCCGATTTAGTTTTCTACAAACCAGAATATGGTCATAAAAGAAGTATGTATCGTGGTGGGGGGATGCTAGTTTTCCTAGGTTCTTAGATATTTCAATTTTTCGGTTACCTAATTAGACGGTAAAAATGTACTTGAGTCACTTCAGTGTAGTGTATGGTTATGCATTTGTTGAGAATTGCTTACAAATATTTTACGGTCTTTAGTAATCATTTTTACAGAGTGTCTCCGCCAGCCGTCGAAAAAACGATAGCCGGCCAAACTCGATAATGTTCTATTTTCGCACGCTTATTGTCAAGAAGCCCGACCTTAAGTAAAGTTAAATAATAAAAAGCCTTAAGGCAAATAATAAAAAATAGAAGTCACCAAAAAAAATATTGATTTGTTTGATTGAATACGTAAATTACTTCTAACAACAGGCCTGTATCTTAATTAAAAATGTATTACCTTTTTATTAAATGAAAAAATAATTTCCTAAAATCAAGGATTATTGATGTTTACATGTCTCATTAGATATTAATCTTGGGAATTAATTAAAATTATTAATTGATTTTAAGAAGAGCTGTGTTATTCACATTGTCTGATCAAACAATTTTCAAATTTGGCAACAGTAATGGCGCTAAAATATATATTATTTTAAAGGTTTTCTGCAGTAGCAGTAAAAACTTCTTTTTCAATCGCCAATAAAAATTTATCTTTAGATTTATAGAAAAAATTATAGTATATTAAGTAATAAATGTAGCAATATATTTTATTATTATAACTTATAAATTAATCCTAGCAGTCCGAAAGAACAGCTGATACGCGTAGAATGTAATCAAGGATCCATAGGACAATGTGAGTTTGTTGTTTCCTTTTACCTAAGGCGTTCCAACCATGGGTATGTAAGTTCAGTAACTAATATCTCTAAACATCCTTTTTTTATTTGTAAATTTTTCGTTATTAAACATTTTCCTAAACATATTGATAGTTTCTTCTTTAAATTAAGTTGTTCTTACTTGGAGTTCTTAGGAACGCTTTGTAAGGCCGATATGAAAACCCTAGAATTCTTAATGATGTATAAGTATACCCTTACCTACACTGAAATAAATGTGGAGGTTTATAGTGTACTGAAGGAATTAGTTTTATTTGTTTGTTATTTGAATAAATAGAAGCCAACATGTTGTGGTAAGAGCATTATGTGTAGGTTATGTTAAGTAATTGAAATCTTGTAGGTATTTCTCGGGATCACTGGCATAAGAGGAGGAAAACTGGAGGGAAGAGGAAGCCAATTCGTAAGAAGAGGAAGCATGAACTTGGAAGGCCTGCAGCAAATACGAAGGTTGGTTATTGTTTCAATACTACTACAAAAGTACAGTTTAACCACGTTCACAGTGGCCATACTTAATAGAATTTAATTTGAGTTAGTTTCTAAAATAAAAATTTTCCTAGTTTTTTGTTTTGTTTTATTTATAAAGTTTAGTATTATTATTTGTGGTAACATAGTAAAAAGCATCTGAATATCAAAATTATGTTTGTTTTTTTTTAAAGTAATAGTAAGTATAATTTCTAGTTTTAAATTATTTTCGTTCATTTCTTTTAGATCGGATCAAAAAGAGTTCATACCGTAAGGACACGTGGTGGCAATGCAAAATTCCGGGCTCTTAGGCTTGATCATGGCAACTTTTCATGGGGATCCGAGTGTAAGTTTTCATTTTCATTATGTTTTAAAAGTGTGCTTAAATTTAATAATTAGTTTGTAAAAAAATCAAACTAATGGCTAATAGCTGACTTTTATTTTCTTATGCTTTTAATGGAATAACTTAATTTTCAAATGACCAATCATTGTTTATTTAATATAATTTATGTTTTGCTGCCCACAAAGTGTACCAATAATATTTTAATTTATAAAGAGAGTTTAATGTTGATTTTTGAATTACTTATTTATCTTGCTGATAATTTCCCATAGCATTGTTGAAAACTTGTTAGAGAACATGACTTTTATTTTTTTTTATAACTTCTTAATTAATATTATAAAATTAAATTAAATCTGCAAGTTTTTTTTTGTTGGTATTCAGAATTATGCTTATGATTTGGAAGTTCGTGGAATAAGTCAGTTAATAAGACACGTTTACCCTAGATTAGATTAGATTTTGTGGAGGTTGGCTCTCCAGCCTACGCCAGTGAGACCCCTAAGGATCTATTGTCGCAACCAAATAAGTTGGAGTACCCTCTCTGTTCCTATCCTTTATCTGAACTTCGGAGTCCGGGGAGGCTCCAAGGTAGTTAATTTAGAGAACATATCATCAGAGCATCCTCTCGAGTTCTGTCTACTTTATTCGACTTAATAGTCTTGGGTGAGGCTTGCAGGCTTCAGCTTTTCTTTCCAAAGTGACGAAACTTCAACCATATGAGCCCCTCGCACTGACAGTGTCTATAATTTCTATATTTAGTATAATTAGAAAATGAATTATATTGTGTTTATTAGTTCCAAAAAAAAACGGGCGGCTTAAATCGGTATTGATTGATTGATTGATTAAGGGGAAGCGAGCCTCGTTCCGCCAGAAATTGGCAAGTCTATGTTATCACACTGTTTTGACAAAAACATTCTGATGATGGGCGAACGTCCGAAACCGGTTGAAAAAGAGGTCTAGAAATCTATTAAACTTATATGATTTCGCAAACATAAATAAGTGCGGCATCTTTTCCGACAGAAATTTCAGCACTTCTATATGAATGAAACATATATATATATTTATTAAAGTTTGTTTAGTATTAGTTAATGGAAGCTCAAAGATGAAATTTCATCATCGTTTACTATTTGAGATTATAAAAAAAATGGCTAAATTTTATGGTCTATGACTTTTTGTCATAGTTACACTGAGAGTTTTCCTGCAGGAGAAAAAACTGACAAGCCAATTCGTCAGGGATGTCAACATTCTTGAAGTATGCTCATGTAACAACTGCAACAATTTAGATTTATTATTCCCATAGCTAACTCTGGCTCGTTATACAGACACACACACACACTCACACACACAAATCAAATGCATATTCTTGATTTCTATTGTTATCCAGGATAGCAAGTAGGTTTAGATCGCAGAGGTTATATATAGCTTTATAGTATTCCTCTATTAATCTACATCTATATTGAAATTCAGCTCATTTCGTTTAAAATAAGTACAAGACCTTTTTTTTTTTTTCGATAAAAAAGGTCGAAATCTTTTAATTTTAATTTGAATATTGAAGTAGAAAATTACATTAAGTGAGTTTAATGATGACTATTTCACCTGATTTCAAAGGATGACATACTTTTCCCACAGCGTTCTGAGAACTCACTTGTGTGATTTTATGTATTCATTGATGTCTTTATAGTTGTTGTGGTTAGTTGCGCAGAGCTGGAAAGCATCAGAGATATTTTCCTTGCTAGAAATCTGATTGAGAATCCTTTTTATGAGTGTATCAACTAAATTCGCGCTGTGCAAGTCTATGTTATCATTCTGTTTTGACAAAAACATTCTGAACGTCCGAAACCGGTCGATGACCACAAAAAGAAGCAGACTATCACGGAAAATATCTCTGGTGACATCTTTATATACAACAATCAAATTGTTAAGCACTCTCTTGTACATCAGTTTTTTTTTTTTTTTTAGAAGAGCAAATATTGCACTATTTTTTTTTAGTTCTCTTACTCCTAGTAAGATGAAGTATTTTCTGAAGTGATTTAGTGATTATTGCTTTACAGTGATGATAAAACGAGGGAATCTCTTTGAGATTATTTACATGAAAACAACTCAATTGAAATCTGATTGTAAAGCTTTCTGAAATTTTACATAATTTATTCGATTTTTATTATTAAATAATTTTTGCTTTCTTGATGAAGCAAATAGTTTTAATCCTTATTAAGAATATGAATAAAATGTTGGTTATATTGATAATTGTTCTAAAGAATAAAAATTAATTGATTTGATTTTTTTTTCTTTTTCTTTTTAGTAGTATTATTAACGAAAACATGTAATTCTTTCATTCCGTTATAATTTATTCATCTTTTGGCGTAACCCCCCCTTTATTGAAGAAAAAAAATTTTTTTTTTAAAGCAAATTTGAACTTATTCCTTTTACACGTGTATTGTCCATTTATTAGTGTGTTCGTGTGAAATCGCATCCCTCATATTTGTCATTGGTTCCTTATCGAAAAATGTCTTCTGTCAGGGGATAGACTGAGCTGGCAAGACCCAGGGAAACTTCTCTCCATTTAAGGGAAGGGGGACATTCCGCAGTTCTTTTATTAGAAATGTCATTTTTTTAAAATAAGCCGATAGCAAACCAATAAATTTTTTAAATTGCAGATTTATTAAATATGTTGACAATAATGTATAATTTCTTTGTGAAATAAAAAGAATGCTGAAAGATGCCATAACTAAAGAATTGTTTTATTAACTAGTTATGTTTATTAACTTCTTTTAAATCTGTATTAATACTTACTTTATTAAGAGAGTGTAGAAAATGTTTTTGGTTTGAAATTTCAATTTTCAAGAATTTTTATTTTAATTTGAATCTAGTTTTTAAAAAAGTAATAGTAGTAGTTTGTAATAATCTATTAGAGCTCTCATTTTTTATTTTTTTTACAATGGAGGAAAATCCGAAAGTAATTAATAGCAAGAAGTATGCTCTGACAGACATAGTCCACAGATAATGATTGTCAATTAATTTTATAATTTGTTTATTTCGTACCAAGTTCTTAATTTTGCGATAGGAATGCATTGCTAATTTTAAAATAACTTTTTTTTTAACTATTTATTAAGATTCCCTACCATTCTTAAATAGTATTGCAATCAATATATCCAGAATAACTATAGTAAACAGAATGTATCTGACTTGATGCCAATTGATTGTCCGCGCCGGGATCTCTTCATAGTTCTCCAAAATCTGATCGTGTGTAAAACTTCCTTAGTTCATCTTTTTAAAATAAACCAGTGCTTAGCTTCCAGTAACGGCTGTGTTCCCTCTGAGTCCATTCACCCAGAGACGATACAAAATATTAAGTAGGGAATCTTTCCTTTTATACAGGAGATGCCACTAGCGGCTGTGATTTCAATCATATCGTAATGGAGTGCCCCATAAACAGTGTCGCTCAAAAAGGGACTGATTATTTAAAGAGCTTTGTAAAATTATGAAGCTTGAGGTTTCGACTAAAAAATTATCGTGAGATTAGGCCTCCTGCATCTCCAGTGCTGGCTCAGTATGGTGAAAATCTTTACAAAAATAAAAACACTATTCTGTTTAAGTCGCACTTCCGGTTCTCTAATTTCCTTAAAATTTGGAATTCTTTATGTAACGTAATATATTCTATTAAAAAAGCCCTTTTAAACCCTTTAGAGTTCAAAATTTTGAACTCTAAAAATCTGATCGTGTGTCAAAACTTGTGAATTGCCATTTTATATTTTATCGTTGTAGAATTTTTAAAATTCAATGCTTTACGTGAAATGTTAGAAAGTGGGAATCTCTTTGAGATTATACCATGAAAACAAGTTAAATCTAGATCTGATTAAAAGCTTGCAGCCAAATTTGCTTCTTATGAAGGAAGGAAAAATGTAATATATGACACATTCAGATCCTTCAAACAATAAGAATCAAATCACCATATTACAATTGATTAAATTCTTAATAGGAATCTCTAAATGATTCTAAAATTTATTCTGATTGAAAAATTATTATTGTTTAATTATTGGAGGTTCTTTGATGATTTACATGATCATTGATTCCATTAAACTATCGTATTGATCTGTATTAATGGTAATGATGTTTGTCATAGTTACTCTGAGAACCCTTAATCTGAGTATAATGAAAAGAAAAATAGCATAAATTTTATGTAAGCTTAAAATTATAAATTAGCATCAGTTATGTAAAGCTCAAATGATGATATCATATTGTTTACCATCTTGAGATCATATTGAAATGGCTAACTTTATGATCCTTGATTTTTTGTCATAGTTACACTGAGAGCTTAATTGATCATTTATGTTTATTGTTTTAGTTAAATTACAAAACTAATGTGTGACTGTTTCTGAAATTTAGGTTGTACAAGGAAAACGCGTTTAATCGATGTCGTCTATAATGCTTCTAACAATGAATTGGTCCGTACAAAGACTCTTGTAAAGAATGCTATAGTTGTGATTGATGGAACGCCATTCAGACAGTGGTATGAGGCACATTATGCACTCCCACTTGGGAGAAAAAAGAACGCAAAATTGGTAAATGTTGATTTTTTATTTTAACCATTAATTATTTATTTTTGTTACAGATCCTAATATCAATAATTCATTACTACTTTTTCAAAATAAGCTCTGCGATGAATTTAATCGTTTACCATTTGAAGATCATAATTAAAATGGCTAAACTTTATGATTGTGATGTTTTGTCATAGTTACACTGAGAGCTTTTTGGAGGGCAGTGTAGAGAAATTATACTGTTTGTGAATCGTTGAGTATGTAATATTGGGTCTGCAATGCTAGATGACAATTGTCATATGCCGACAATTAACTAGTGTGATGCGTGATAGAAACATCAAGTTGAAGTCTAAGTCTCTACACGAATTGATTGGCAGCCTTAGTCTGACGATGGATGGGAATCTGAAACCGGTCAGAACCAAAAATAATGAAACATGATACGGTGGATAAAATCATAGATGAATCATTCTGAATCATCCTCTACACTTAGGGTTCGAACAAAAATCTGTTAGCAAGAAGAATAGTTTAGTACTACCGGAAAGGTT
This sequence comes from Triatoma infestans, assembly GCA_011037195.1. Lineage (NCBI taxonomy): Eukaryota > Metazoa > Arthropoda > Insecta > Hemiptera > Reduviidae > Triatoma > Triatoma infestans. The sequence continues at coordinate 98,928 of JAAEAF010014304.1, forward strand.
TTTAGTTTTTTACGATTTTCTTTAAAGTTGATTTACATTCTAGAAATGAATAGTCAGTTCAGATACACTTGAAACATTTAAGCGAGAAAATTGATTTTGAGGGGTCTTTTGGGGGGCGGATTAGAGCCGTCCTCTAATGGCGCATTATATTTGGTTTAGATCACCCTATTAAATTCATTGTTAAGAATTTGAGTGATGCATAAGAGAAAGTTGTCTAAGTATTTCACATGAGGTTATGCTTCTTTAGCTAACAATTGTTTTTTTGGTGGCTGAATTTTGTAGCAATTCTTTATGGTCCTTTTGTATTGTTTTATTTCTATTGGGTGTACTTATGAAAAATATTTCATAAATATATTAAGTTTAAGATTTCGAAAGTAATTAAATAATTTATGCGACAATAAAGTCGCTGTATCATTTTACAGTATTGCTCTTAGGTTTTTAGTCGGATAGGCCGACTATGCAACGATGTGATGTTTCACTTTTGGATATATGGTGGTAGCAATTGTTCCTAACATTGACTCCAACTGGGACGTAAAATAATATTCCCTTCGAATGAAACCTCTCAAATGATTCAATTTGCATTAAATATTCAACTTCTACCCTTGCTGTAAAGGATTTTCTTCGTTTCTTATTTCCTTGCTTAACGTTAAAAGTTATTCCATTTTTTTTATAAAAAAGTGCAAGGATTGTCGTTACTTTATTATTTATAAATAATATAATTTTAACATGCTGGGAGTAATTACTCTTTTTAAATAATTAATAGTCTGTGAAATACAACATAGTTTTTTAATGTATTCATTCAGTTTACTTCGGAAATTTTCTCTGGACGAAAATAATAGTTGGAGGATATCTCTTGAGATTTAATAAAAACAAATCAAGGAAATGTGAATAAAACAAACATTGCCCTAAATACTACCTTCTCAAATCGAGCACTTATTTAATAGTGAAACAAAATTTGAAAGATTTAAATTTTTAATTCATAAACCTAGAAAAGTGATTGTATATTTTCCAAATGCTGAATGATGACATCATGCGTGTCATTTGAAGAATATCGTCGATGTTTTATCGACAGTTTTTTGTGATACCAAACTTATACTGACAGCATTTGATTTAAATGACAATTTAAAACTTGTCTTTACATCTAGAATTTATATATAATAATAATAATAAAGCTTTTTATTAGTTTCCTTTTTACAGAATTACAAAAGAAATTTCTTTATGAATACACCAAACTTAATGGAATAAAATAAAATGAAATAAAATAATTACACTACTTTAAAAGAAAAACATAAATAGCTAGAAATGTAAATTTCAACAAATAATCGAAATACCAATTAATTATACTACAAAAAAGTTATAATGATAGAAAAAATTAGGAACTAGGCCCCTAGAATTTATATAACAAATACTGAATAAATTAACTTCAAATTTCTATTTTTAGACTGAAGCAGAGGAAGCCGTTTTGTATAAAAAACGGTCAAAAAAAGTTGAGAATAAATACAAAATAAGACAAAGATTAGCAAAAGTAGAATCAGCTTTGGAAGAGCAATTCCAGACTGGAAGAATACTTGGTAAAAAAAACATTGCTGTTATAAATAAAATATATAAAAAAATTTATTATAATAAAATTAATGGTTTATTTTTCTTTCAGCTTGTATTGCAAGTAGACCTGGACAGTGTGGAAGAGCTGATGGTTATATTTTGGAGGGTAAGGAACTAGAGTTTTATCTAAGAAAGATAAAAGCGAAGAAGGGGAAGTAATTTTTATTAATGTCGTAATAAAATTTTACGATTAAGAGTTGTTCTTTTTATTGAAAAACCCATTTAAAAATATCTGCATGCTTCCTTAAAAACAAGTTAAATATTAAGAAAATTATTTGTAATTTATGGGCTATATTTGTTTAAAAACCCAAACAACTTTACACCACATATTTGTTTTATGCGAAGTCCTCCTTCCTTATCAGAGATGTTTTCCAGCTTTGCGGACCCAACCTCAACAACTCCTCCTCCTTCCTTACTTTTGATTATTTCAGACCAAGTTGTTGTTTTCCCATAACCCAAAACTTTTTTTTTTTTTTTTTAATTAAAATGATTATATGTAGTTTGTGATGGTACACAGTATCTATTATCAGAGGATATATTATTGTGCTAATACTCCACAGCAAATCTTGCAGTAGGTAAGGTTGTCTTTATGAAAATTATTATCAATTGTTTTTCCACTGAATTCTTTCATTTTGCCCGTTTGAGAAAACTTTGGTCTCAAAATGGTAAGACTACATAAAATGAGAAAGTAATGAATCTGAAATAATTGTAAATAATATAATTTCAATACGTTTGGAGTAATTACTCTTTTTAAATAATGAATAGTGTGTGAAATACAACACAGTTTTTGAATAAATTCATTCAGTATACTTTGGAAGTTTTCTCTGGACGAAAATAGTAGGAGGATATCTCTAATCAAGTCATAGTTACACTGAGTTTGAACATAAAAAAAATGAAAAATATTGTGAAAGATTCAGATAAATTTTATAAGGAAGCTTCGTGAAAACATTTAGAAGCTAAAGAACAGTCATTGAGAGACCATCATCCAAAATTCTAAAATTTAGGAAACTATCGACAGGAACATCTGATTTTTTGGAAAATAAATGTAGTTTGAAAAACGTAGTTTGTAAGGATTAAAGTGGTAATATACCGATTAAAAATAAAAAAATCCGCTTTCAAGAAAATTTATTCCTTGAACCTGAAAGGATGGTTATACTAATATCATAACATATAGTAGGCATATTTACAAGAAGGAAAAGCACTAAGGCGCTAATTTCGCTGCAATTTTTTACGTTATCGTTAAATTAGTAAAAAAAGTTCACAAGGAGTTCAAAAAGGAAAAAGTTGTGAAAAAAATAGATATTTTTTCTGGAGACGTTTGGAGTTATTGTTAAAAATATTTATCAGAATAAATCGCCTTAAACAAAAAATAATTCACAGTAACCTTTCGTATGTTTTCAAGAAAAGGAATTAGGGCAAATTAAAATAGTTAAAGAAGCCTATCCTGATTTAATAGCATTATCCTACTAATTGTAGATAACGAAAATATATTTTTAGATATTAATCAGTTGTACGATATTAATTTTACTATTAACTTTTTTCTTGCAAAAAATTTCATTTTTGTAATGATTGATAAGATTAAATATTAATAATTAAAATAGATTTACGATGACTTAATTAATATAATTCCATCATATACTTTATTAATCTAGTATCCTATAGTTATCAAGCTGAGAAATGATTACATTTTCCATGAAATGAATAAGTTCAGGAACCTAATGAACATTGATGGTCGGCAAACGTGACGTCATGAAGTAGTTGATAAGTAGGTGTGGACTGTGTTAGTATGGAGTACCAGTGTTTTGTGATGAAGCCATTAGAAATATGTTCATGATGAATAGATAGCAGGAAAGTGTAGGGTTATTATTAATCCCTGACTTCTTGTCAATATTAAGTTAAAAGTTTCCATTTTACAAGACTTAAAGTGATCTACTTTGCTTTGTTACAAGGAATTTCAAGATGGCGCATAATTTAGCCCCTACCGTAAATTGTTCATTAGATGATATCGACTTAAATGCTTTAAAAGTAAGTAAAATTAATGGAAAGAAATTCATATTAGTTGATTATTTATGTATATCACAAAGTTATACATGACAAGAGTTCATTGCAATGATGAGTAGAAAATGTGACTTTACTTTGCACCTTTTAGTTGTTTATATTAATTTTTTTTTATTAATGGAGCAATTTATTTGTTCCTGACATTAATTTCTATTCCCTCAGAAGTAAAGAGACGGATTATATTGGGTATTTATGCAATAATTGAATTAAATTACAAAACATGAATGAATGGTTGAAATGTGAGTCACCGATCATGAGAAAAATGTTACATTAGAATTTCCTTTGTAGATGAAACATTTTTCTCTCTCCATCTACTTGTCAAACTCACTTGTTCTTTAAAATGAATAATTGTACCATTCAAATAGATCTTGTTCTTTTGAAATTATAAGAATAAATTCGAATATATATAGGATAAACAAATATTTACACTAAAGAATATCTCTTTAAAACCTTAAATGTTATTTTTCATTTCCTTTCTCTTCCAGGATCCAGCAGGAATTTTTGAATTAATAGAAGTTGTAGGAAATGGCACTTATGGGCAAGTTTACAAGGTAAGAAACATACTGGACAGTTTAAATATAGTTTAGTTTGTGTAATCATTGCACCGAATTTTTTTTTTAAAGGAAAATATACATTCCATGGGAAATACATTCTTTTTACAAGCGATACCATCAAGTATCTGTATACCAAAAGTTAATTTTAAACATTGTCTTCGATTTTTTAAGTAATTTTTGGAAGACGTCAAGCACCAGCTTGTCTACTTATTGCAATCAAACTTATTGTTACATTGTTTGCAATATTAATATTTACGAAGTTATGTAATAGAGCACATCAATAGTCTGAATTCAGAGTATTGTTGTACATTCAGATTTTTTAATATTAATTAAAAAAAAAATAATTTTTTTTAAGAAAGTAATCAACCTTATTTTATTTTTTGAGGTTTTCATAATTTTAGATGATTTAAAAATCTTCATCATTTTACAAGTCTTTTGTTTTTATATTGTTGTATTCTTCTTTCTGCTTCTAACGATCGAATTAATACACCTTGACTAGAATTTGAAGTTGAATCAAATTAGATTAATAATTTATTTTTTTTTGTCCTTTTTCCGGCTCTGTAACATTGTAAATTATATAAATGATGATTCTTTTGATTATGAAATGTTCAATGGTGTGGAATTTTATATTTGAAATTATAACAAGATTAAAATTGATTCCATACAATTTCAGGACTTTTTTTAATTAAACTTTGTAGATATTGTTCTTGGAAAAGAATTCTCATTTGATTTTTCTTTTAATCTGATTTTTTCTTTTTCATTTTAAGAACCTAAATAATTTCGTTTCTTTATGCTGATGTAAAGAAAGATAGGTTACTCATCGGTAATTCATTCGCACTGCCCAAATCGAGTGTTCGATTAGAAATTCCTTTTTTTCTGAAGGTTATATCATTTTCGATCATCTAATATTGCAATTGAATAGGCAAACAAATAATTTTGGAAAAATTGGAAAAGGAATTACCTGTCCACTTTATAATTTGTATAATATCGCCGCTGACTGTATGGTGAAAGCCTAAGCCAGAAAAAAAATGTATAAAGGTGATATAATAATAATAATAATTTCCATCAACTCTAACATCGAATTAATTTAGCAAGATTTATGTGTAGAAAAATTATTTTCAATATCAAGTTATGAATGATATAATATCAATATTATATGATATAATATAAATATTTACACCAAAGAATCCTACTGATTTGTAAGTAGATAATGAAAATAATTGATAAAAAATTCTAGTATTTGATTTTAATTTGAGTGTCTACATATGGAGAAAATTGTAGCACATTTTGATGAATTGAAATTAAGTTTCAAGTGATCAAAATAAGGAAAGTTTTATATTTTTTGTTTTTCTGTATGCATAATTGCGTCCAATTTTGTGGATTATTTTTGAAACATTATCTGAACAAAATTTTTATTTTTTAATCATATATAAAAGTTCATAATAAATCAAAATTACACTCAAATGCAGCAATAAAAATTAATGATTGTAAAATTCTACATTTTTTTAGCTAGCTAAAACATTATCTTAGTTTCATAGTTGAAACTGTGTTTAAATTAACGCATTCTCCTTTAACAATCATCTTAATTTAGTGAGATAGTGTATGAATGGATCACTTACTAATTCCTTATGTTACACTGCAGTTCTTACTTCTTTCAATATTGTTTTAATCGTAAAATCTGTAAATTGACGTAGTATTTGTTAAAATTCGTTTCATTTAGGCTTTAATAAAATGTAGGTGTGTTCATTAGAGCAGATTTATAGAAGTAATTTTTCTGCTTTATACAATCTTGTAGGAATGTAGCCCACAATTACAAAGATATCTTTGTTAAAAGAGTATTCGTAATTTTTAAATTAGAAGACAATTTAAATCATTATTATTACTTACTATTCTTCCTCTCAGTAAACTTTCAGTTTTTTTAGTTTCTGTTTCAGTAATAGTATCAACATTCTGAACTTCTTTTGGAAGGTATAACACTATTTGGCCGGGTTCTCTCTGTATGTCTCTTGAAAATATTTACCAAATATCGAAGGATCAGTCGAGGATCTTTTAATTTTTATCGTAAATCATACGACCTTCTTCTTCCTTCTTTTTAAGGAACAGATCATGATAATATCCTAAAAGTTAGGAACATTCATGGTACTTTGAAAAGAATGTGTTCTTCATTTTAAATAACCATTATGCCATTAAAGTTATCTTAAGTTCGTAAAAGATAAAATTAATGAAGCGTAATTGAAGAATAATTGAAAATATCTTTATTTATTTATAAAATAAATATTAAAAAATATATAAATTTATCTTTCGGTTCTATACAACACATTTCATTAATTTTTAGAATTAAAAATTACTTTAGACTGCATATTTGTAAATTACATTTACTTCTTTCGCAATTTCTACAAAAAAAAAGAAAAGAAAAAAAAGAAAATGCTTACTAATGAATATCTTATTAAATTTTACAACGGAACTAAAGCCTGCTACTTAATGCCAGGCTTCTTGCATCAGTATCCATTATTCCACTCAGTTATGTGCTATTACCTACCACGCGATACTCAGTTCTGGGGAGATTTATAGTATCATTAGTTAACTTCTTAATCTTGGCTTCTGCATAATTTTAGTATTGCATTGGCGAACCATAGCCACGGATTTATTGAATGGCTTATTGTTTTTTATTACAATAATCACATTAAATGAGACTAATATTTTAAACATCTTACATTACATTAAGTAATATGTAAATTTTATATAGATTTGAAACCTTACTTTTACACGTTTTGATGTTCAGGTATTTTAATGTCAAATCAACTGCTCTGCATATTGTTGGGTAGTTGTTTTCAATAATTTTTATATTGAATGTGGACTATTCTTTTTAAATGTCAACATTTCCTGTCCAATTAACTGAACTTTTAAATGAGAGTAATAAAAAAGAAACACCATAAGTAATAGCTAAACTATTTTAATATTATTGAATATTAAGCTATTTCAGTCATTAAAATTATTTAATTTTTATTCATAAAGTCCACAGTTTTTAAAACAAGCATGGAAGGTATGGGCCAAAGAAAAACTTACCAACTTTGAAACGTTTCTTTGTCTCCCTGCTAACCATAATTTTGCTTGTTTCATTAAAAACGGCTAAACTTAAATATTTAATATTTTATACACAATTTTCCATATTTCTTGGGTGAAATAATCAACAATTTCAAACTTTGATTCAAATTAAATATGCATTAAGGACACCTAGAAAATTTGAGAATCTCATAAGAAGTGGGTTCTCAGAGGATTGGAGTTTGTTGAATTTCATTTATATTTACATTAAGTATCCATTCTGTAAAAACAAAGTTTATAATTTTTATACATCATTTATTGTAAAAATATTCTCTCTTTTATAGGGGCGCCACACCAAAACAGGCCAATTGGCTGCCATTAAAGTCATGGACGTTACAGAGGTGAATTAATGTAAATATTTGCTGCATGCCGAAAATTTGACACGAACCAAAATTAAAGTAAAAAGTTTTTTGTTTATTTATGTGTCGGATATTGGATTCAAGTTTTTCTAAGATTTTTTTTTCATTAGCACCCAAATTATAGTTGAGTTTCTAAAAGTATTGATTTTTTACATTTTTTTTTATGATAGATTTAATGAAAGTTATAAAATTGGCTATTTTCGGCAAGATTTACTTTAGTTAATTAAACAATAATTGATGAACAGCGAAATTTTTACAATCAATTTGTTACCATAATTTTTATTAAAAGTTTTTTCCTCAGCAAGCCCAATATGTTTACCCAAAATTGGATTAATCCAATCGGAATAAATCTTTTTTTTTAAACAATATTTCTATTCTTTCTTCGATAACCGGGAATATTTTAGCTAAATAAAATGTTCCCATCCACATATTCAAATAATATGCTAGCTTATAATATTACATTTATTTAGCGAATAAGGTATAAATGCTTTTTTGCTATTTCAGGATGAAGAGGAAGAAATTAAACTTGAGATCAATGTTCTCAAAAAGGTAAGTTTCATAATTTGCCCAGTAGGAAAAAAAGAAAGAAAAAGATGTTTGTTTATTCTTCAGTCCAAAACAAAAATTAAATCAATTAATTCATAAAATTATTGCAACAAATCACATTTGCGCAAGATTTAATCTGAACATGTCATTTATAGATTGCAATTATTTTTTTTTTTATGTCAAATTTGGTCATTTCTTTTGCAAATATTTATGCAAAAAAATGAATTATACAAAACTGTGTCTTTGTAATTTATAATTATAAGTTAGTAATTATTTTTTTATTTCATAATTTTTAATACTATTTTTTGTTTTTGTTTTTTAGTATTCAAATCACCGCAACATAGCCACATATTATGGTGCCTTTATTAAAAAAAGTGCACCAGGTAAGGATGATCAATTATGGTTGGTGATGGAATACTGTGGTGCAGGATCGGTAACCGATCTTGTGAAGTCAACCAAAGGCCAGTCATTGAAAGAAGAATGGATAGCATATATTTGCAGAGAAATTCTTCGAGGTTTATCATATCTACACTCCAATAAGGTCATCCATAGAGATATTAAAGGACAGAATGTATTACTCACTGATAATGCCGAAGTTAAACTAGGTATGTTTATATGGATAATATATCAGTAAAAAATAAAATCCTTGAAGTAGTGATCTAACGAAGGAAATCTTAAAATATAAATAATGAATTTTTTTACCAAAACAAATTGTTACTTTGATTTGGGTTTAGTTGACTTCGGTGTGAGCGCTCAACTAGACAGGACTATTGGCCGTAGAAACACATTTATAGGAACCCCATATTGGATGGCACCTGAAGTAATTGCTTGCGATGAAAATCCCGACGCAACTTACGATAACAGAAGTGATCTTTGGAGTTTAGGTAAAGAAAATTGAAAGTCATAAGTTTAAACCCGCTTGTGAACAACAGTTGTATCAATTTTCTTTAGTTTTTAATGAAGAAAGTTAATTCAGTTATATTATATATATAAAATAAATTATATATAATAGATATTAAAAAGTATACAACATATATATGCTTGTCTTAATCATTCAGGTATAACTGCATTGGAAATGGCAGAATCGCAGCCTCCACTTTGTGATCTTCATCCAATGAGGGCACTCTTTCTCATTCCCCGAAATCCTCCACCTCGTCTTAAATCAAAAAAATGGTCTAAAAAATTTCATGGTAATTAGAAATTTAAAATTGTTGACTGGCTTTTGATTTTTGTTTGTCTAATTTGTGTGTTTTCTTGGGCTACAGGGTTTATAGAAATAGTTTTAGTAAAAGATTATCATCAACGGCCATATACCGAACAACTTTTGAAACATCCATTCATACGAGATCAGCCAACTGAGAGACAGGTTAGAATACAATTGAAAGATCATATTGATCGATGTAAGAAAAGGAAACAAGAAAAAGGTAATTTTATTTAAATTTAATTGATTAAATAAGAAATATTGTCTTAAACTTACGTTTCGTAATTTTATATATATATTGGCGCCTTCGGCGCCCAACTCCTCTCCCCTCTTAACATTCTCAAGAATACTCTGTGCAAAACCGCTTGAAAATCCGTCCAGCCGAATTTGCAATTTAACGTATGTCATGGACATCAATCCCCATGGCGCCCTCGGCCACCAGCCCCTTCAGGTGGAGGCCTGCCAAAAAAGAAATGTAAGAATAAATAAAACACAAAGGACAGAATGTATAGTTACAAAATTTGTTTCTAAACAATAAACGTTGTATGTTAAATGGTGCAAACCACTTGAAAATCCTTCGGGCTGAATATGCAAAAATTAACGCATTTTAACAAATCGTGACAATAGCTTCCTTTTTTATTATATATAGAACAGGTATTCCACCTTCCTGTCGCCTTAGACCCTCTGGCCCCTGCCAAACCCCTCGCGAGGAGGCCTTCGGCGCCCAACTTCTCAACTCTTTTAATATTCTCAAGTAAAATTCTGTGTCAAATGGTGCATGCTGTTTGAAAATCGGTCCAGCCGAATTTGTTGCAATATTAACACAAAAACATAAAGTGATCAAAATCTGACCGTTATTCGTTACCGTTAACGGAACAAAAAATAGCTTACTGTTTATGTATACATAGAATAGATTATATATATTATAATAGATATATAGATACATATATAATATAATAGATTATGTATATATGCAATTTTTGTAGAACGTGAAGAATATCGCTATAGCGGCAGCGAAAATGAAGAGGAAGAAGTGGCAACAGCTGGTGAACCTTCTTCCATCGTTCAAGCACCTGGAGATAATACACTAAGGAGAAACTTCCAACAAATTCAGGTTCTAATTTATTTTCCTTTTTTTCTTTATTGAAACAGCTCTACCAAAACTAACCAAAACTTTAACATGAAACAAATAGTATTTTCTATTTGATATTTTAGCATTGTCTTCTGTGACATTGATTTACGTTATTTGTATTTCCAGGAGGGTAGGACTCTAACGCAAAACGAAACAAAGGAAATTAAAGTTGGCAAAGAGAAATCTGATCGTGAGGAGATACCTGAACCGGGACCGCCTTCTAGACCAAATTTACCACAGAGGCTTATTGGTATTGCTTTAAAACTATAAACAGTGGGCATAATAAAGAAAGAATTTATTTGAATTGAAGTCATCATGTTGAATAATTGCAGTAAATTGTTAACTAGATTGAATAGATGAATTGAAGTCATCATGATGAATACATTGCAGAAAATTGTTACCTAGGTTGAATAGATGGTGGTCAATATTTGAGGTGTTTTTTTTTACAACAGGCTACTCTTTCTTGATACTGATGGATTTCGAAGTTTGTTTTTCATCTTGTTTGGTTTAACCAGCTGTCGTAGTCAGCATATGGTACATACAGTCTTGTTAAACCAAACTCTGAAAATTCGAATCCGGCAAGAGACAAGAAAAAGAAGCATGCCATGACGAAACATTCCGGAGCTTTTTTGCCGCATGTTGGATTTCGTACATAGTCCCTCGTGAAGCATGTGATGTATAGACTCTTAAGAGTTAGTTCTCGATACAGTCTTTTATAAGTTGACTGAATGCCGTAATTTTGGAATAACTATAACTTGAAAATGCAACTATGCATTGAATTGATCATTTAAACCCTAGGTTAATAAAAACCTCATTTCTCTAAAATCATTCTTTGATTTTTTTTTTTTTATTAAAACAGTTGTACCAGATCCTCATCCTCCGTCACGTCCACTTCCATTACCGCCTAGAGAAGAACGCCAGAAACCATCCAGTCAGCAGTCACAACAGTCGCAACAACCACAACCTCAACAGTCACAACAACAACAACAGCCTCAACAACAAAATCAACAAAGGAATTCACATGTTTTCAAACCAATGGTCAGAATTTTGTCCTACTATTACTGTTTATTAATTCCCTGGTTTTATTTGTTATTTAATGTTTTCATTTTTTTTTTAACTTAATTTCGTTTAGTAAATGTTTGTTAACTCTGTTGGCCAACTATTTACTTTTTAGAGTGAAATTCTTCTACTTGTTTTTTAGAATTTTTTTTCGCATTAGTCCGTTATGAGACGCGGAAATTTTTGCAGCTCATTATAGCATCGAATCTTAGCGTTTAAGCACTTCCGACATGATCACTTAGCTGGCCATAGATAGTTGCGCTAGAGATGACACTAACCCTTTATCTTCTGAATTTTCAAACTATAAATTTTTTATTTAAGAAAACTTTTTTTCTTTTTTTTTTAAAAGAAGAAGAAATCTCTTTTACATATTAATTCTAAATCGCTCATTCAATCGTTCATTCGTCTAATTAGAGTCAGGCTCCCGTCTACGGAACAGATTTTTCTATCATGTACCGCTCCTTTCTTTTTTATTCCAATGGGATGCGTGTGGAAGGCAGGAACGTTCTCTTGCGCTTTTGTCCATCACTTTTACCTCTTTTACACCAGAATGATGAGAAGAGACAAATATGGAGATATTTATAAGCCTTTCATGTATGATGAAGATTTAGAAATTTTTCTTGCATTAAGAAACCATTTTTCATAACATTAAATGGTGCTGCTGCGTTACTATTCTTTGAAGTGAATGTCGCCATCTACGTAGGCATTTTCTACTTATTTTGCCCCATCCCACTCAAAAAATACTTAAAATGTATAACCTGCCCGAGCTTTGCGCAACAAGTCAGTTTTGTAATATATCTAAAGTCAAACGCAAACAAATCATATCTTTTTAAATAATTATTTGATAGTTCTTGACCCATATACTGATCCTAGGAATTCTTCGATTAGGTCAGGATGAAGAAAAACTTATATCTACTTAGCCAACGTTTTGGCCTTTATTCCTTGCCATCTTATTTTTTTCCTCGGGAGCGTCGGCATAGCTGCCATGCAGTCACACCCATCGTCAGAGCTAGAAAATTCAAAAATAGGTTCTCAACATAAATTAGTCTACTAAGAACATAAATATTTAGTGTGTGCATATAAGTGCATATATAAGTAAATAATACTTCTATTAAAAAGGACAGTAGATTAAAAAAAAAGAAGATTTATAAGTGCAATGTGGTATAGTTACCTAAAATACAATTATATTATTAATCCAAAATATTAGAATCCAAATTAAAAATAGTCGTGAAACTGTTCACTATTTACAATTCATTTCACTTTGTATACATACTTATAAGTATAAATAAAAACCTGTTTTGTATTTCTCTAGCCTTGAAAATGATGAGTATATAAATCGTCGAAACGATGAAAAACGAGATATATGTTCTTCTTTATCTTGACCTAACCGCAGAATTCCAAGAATTACTAAATAATAATATTATTAAGAGAAACCAGATTAAAAACATTATTTTTATGAAAATTATTTTAATATTCTAATTACAATTAAATAGAAAGACGGATGTAGATCTTAAGATAGGTTTATATAAGTTTTTACTGAAAAAACAAAGATATATCTTAGAATAAAATTTTCTAAAATTAAGTATTAATTAGAATTAAATGTTTAGTTTTTATAACCATTTCAATTGTATATGGATAGATTTGTTTTCAATACATTTCTTCTTCTAGTGATCAGATAGTGTTGTTGGGGCTATACGGTCACTAATGGTCATGAATGAAAGATGCTTTTCAATTTTAGTCTATGTCGAGCATCCCAAGTTACATTTTGTAATCCATCCTTAACTAACTATAGTGCTATTTTTGGTAATCGTGGCTATGTAAGAAAACTTACATTTCCGTTCTAGTATTAGCAGTCGTCAGCTGCTCTGTACCTACAAGAGACCAGTCGGAAATTATGCAGATTTCGCAATTTTATTTTTTTCCAACTTGAAGATTTCTCCAAATGATTTTGAAATTTGAATCCAAATATTTGATCAGCTTTGCTACTTTAATGTCTACTTAAGCTATCTTCTAAGTAGCAGCATAAAAAGGTCCTTGTCGAGTCCAAAAGATAATATCTTCGGGAGTATTGATTTTTATATTGTTTGTAATTTTCCAAAGAATTTTATTGTGCCAATTTTTTGTACTTCTCCCTGAATTTTATTGAGAAATTCTTCAACGAATACTTAAAACTTCTATAAATTCGTAAGTTTCATAAAATTAGAACTACAAATCGTTAATAGATATATAATTAGATCAACCAGCTGGTAAATCTTTTATAATTTAGAACTAATTCGTAAGCCATTACTACTTTAACTGCCTTCCTGTCTTATCAAGGAATTTATTTATTTATTTTTTTCCACTTTTATTTTCTTAAAACCTTCATCAGTGCTTGTTCACATTGCTTATGTTATACTTTAAATTGCGCTTAGTTCTTTTATATTATTTCAGTCTTATTTATTTATTTATTTTTTTTATTATTCACATTTTGTTTTACTTTAGATCTCTTTATTGCCTTTTCTTATCTGTCATGTATTCTTTTTTTTACATGTTCACACTGCTAGCTGCCTTCTAGGAGACCGGAGGTGAGTTAAGAATTATTTTTTGTTTTGTGTTATTTTATTATTTAATTTCCCACACATTTCTGCTTTCCACATTTATTTTTTTTTACTTCAAATGATCTCCACATCTGTTCATATTTCTTTTTTTTTCTTTTACCCTTCTCAGTGGCATATTGTGTATACACTTGAAGTGGAATAGAACTAGGAATTACTTTGTCTGAAGCTTTTCGTTAACAAATTTTAAGAGTTAGCTGCACATAAAATCCAAATTTATTTGACATAATAAAGATAGTAGGATTGCAGTTTGTCGTGATTTTAAACAATTTCGTTGCGATACTCGTTTGAATGAGCGTCCTCTGTAGACAATAGTTTCTAATTCTCGTTATCAGAATGACAAAGGCAGTTCATAAAATTCTATTGCAGTTATCCATGTGATACGCTTATTTATATTTTTTAGTGCAATTCTTAAAATATTTAAAAATGTAATTTATTAGATAATATTTTTGACCTCCAACATGCCCTTGTTCGTTGGAAAATGAATGATTATTTCATAATAATTTAATAACGGCAAGATTTTCTCTATTCTTTTCTTTCCAGGACCTTGATATGCTTGCTGCCCAATTGACAGAGCTGGGTGTACGTAGTAGCAGTGGAGGCGGAGGAGGTGGCGGTGGTCGACAAAACGGTGGCACCAAACCGCCCACAACAGGTGGTGTTATTGATTCCGATACCGATTCTGATTCGGACGATGAAGAAGGTGTAGTCGGTGTCAGCGGTAGGCAAGCTAATGATGGCACTTTATTGGCTAGTGATCCACCAAAACCTTTGTAAGTTATTATTACTTTTTCTTTCTCTTACTCCTTAGTAAGGGGAAGTATTGCAATCGTGTCAAATTTTCGATATCGAGTTTTCACAGTTTTGAGGTCCCTTCAACCCAAAAAAGAGTCTTAGAAAATGATCTCTCTCTCTCTCTCCCTCTCTTGCTGTATGTATGTTTTCCCCAAAGTGCTTGTTTAGTTTATTATCCAATTCTGCTATCTAAATAATAGTAATTAGAATTAAATATGTTGGCGAAAATCGGAGTTTGAAGAAAATCGATCCTCCAGAAGTGCGTTTTTTTTTCTTTCTTTCTTTTTTGTTATCCTAATAATACAGTGACCTAAAACGTTTGTTTGATACTTTTTTCCGATAAGGTTTTTTTAAAAAACTATTTGGATGATGGAGAGATTATGCTTTCCTCTAAAAAGTCATTTTATTCAGTTAAGATTCTCCTATTGATATAAAATTGAATACAAGTAAATATTTAGTTAGAATTATAAGTTTGAAGAATTATAACTCTGTAGACTACAGTAAAAGAAGATCGAGTGAGTGTTTCAAACTTAATTTTTAAAAAAATTACAATGAGATGTTTGTACGGCAATGGCAAAAGGAGTTTTTAAAGAAAAAGAATTCTTTGTTGCTCTACCATTGGTGCCCTTCTTCATGAGCTCTGTAAAATTTATTGGAGAAAATACATTATTTTACAGTATAGTAGTTACGAAAAATTGCATGATTTATAACAAAAAAAAAAAGAAAAATTTAAATTAAAGTAATATTAACAGAAGAAATTGTAAAACAGAAGTGATAGTAAATTAAATAAAAGGATATTAACAATAAGAGAAAATAAGACAGATCTTTAGGGGCAGGTGAGATTATCTGTCTTATTTTCCTCTTATTGTTAATATCCTTTTATTCATTCATTCAGATCTCCTACATTCAGGTGCTTTTTATATAGGCTCCTAAATTACATCTTCAAGTTTCACATTAGTTCATATATTCTACACATTATCTTTATTAGTCAGGTCTATTTATTTTTTAAACAAGATTATTTTTTTATTGTTACAGCTGTATGTAGGAATATAATGATCTTGTTCAATTTTCTATATTGAATTTGCATTGGAAAAATTAAATACTTTTAGCGAATAGACCTTTCCTCTCATTCTCACCCTCAGCCCTATAACTCTTTCCTAAACTGGTCTTTGAAAGGGAGAGAGTGAGAGAAAAACAATATAAATCGAAAATCGGAAAATTGCAGAAAACTCTTCTCCAAATTCCAATATGTATATATATTTGACATGCCAGGGGAAAGAAAGAATTAATTTCCTCACTTTTTTCGACGCTACTTACCCTATTAAATTAAATGTTTTTATGTGCTTGACTTGTCATCCCTGTTATGTTGTTTCATTCTCCCAGTAATTTCACCTCTTGAGCCCTTCAAATAATTCTCATTTTATATTACAAACATTATTAATAACCAACATTTTGATAAATAATTTTTACACAAAAGGAAGATAGTTAAATAATAAATCATTGTTTATCATAACATATTCTAACCTTAAACTAACTCACACCTTTTATTTGTCTCTTCATGCATACACTGAATAGGCCTGAATTCTCTCCTTACAGACCTGCAGACACACAATCAATCCTGCATGAAGTCAAAGGTATGTTTTCTTTAAATATATTTAAATTAATTTTTTTTTTTAATTAATAGACTGATTTTTGAAATGAAAAAATGTATATGTATTTGTTCACATATTGATGTTTTTTAATAAGCCTCTGGATTAATGTTCTCATCCAATCGAGGTCAGATATGTATAATAACTTTTATTAAATTGTTCATACTTAAGATATTAAATACAAGAACAAAAAAAAAGCAAAACAAAATTAAAGTTATAATAGTCAAGGAAATAAAGTGAACTCATAAAATATGAAGTTAATAATTAAACAAACGAAACAAAAAATTTGTTTTTAGGTCCATCATCTTCAGGTGGGGCACCAAATCGTCCATTACCTCCTACACCAGATGAAGAAGAAAGCGGTGATCGTACTTTGGTAATGCGAAGGGTAATTACTTATATTGCTTTTAATGTTTATAAACGGGGTAAAAAAACAATCTCTAAGGAAAATGGGAAAGAAATATATATATATATTTATGTATATAGTACACAAAATGGTTTTTGCACAATAATTTGCACACTCCAACTTTTTTATGTTTACTATCGCTTAAAAAAAAAAAAAAAACAAAAATAAAAACAATATTTATTTAAAAAAGAAAGTAAAAAAATTATAATTTTCCTAAATTTACACGAAAACATGATTAATGAATGGTCTCGGCTGGTTGGGATACATTTAAAAATTTTATGTTTTTTTGCACTATTTTTATTAGTCTTCTATGGAATGCAAATTGCTTAATTATAATAAAAGAATGCATCTGTTGTCAGTGTATAAGTGAATTTTATTTTACTTTTTATTTTTATTTTTTGAGTTGGAGTTGTAGCAGCCTCCATTCTAAAAAAGAAAATAAACAAAACAAGAAATCTATTTTTTTGTTGCATTCAGTGTGATTATAATTTTATTTATTTATTTTTTACTATTAAATGTATCTAATGGAAATTACAAATAATACTATTTTAAAAATATAAAACACATTAAACTATAATTTATAATTCTATACATCTCAATGACTGATATTTAATATTGTTCTTTTTTCACGGATTTTTTCAATTTTCCTTAAATGAACAATACAAAATTACAGAAACAACAGATTAATCAAGATAAAGGCAAAAGGCAATCAGAAGTAGATGAAACTTCATTATTGAAAGAATGGGATATATTGAAATTTTATCAACATTTTAATGAACGTTTTAAAGGCAATAGTAATATTAATAATAGTAATAATAGCAATAATGAAGATTTAATTAAAAAAAAGGAAGAAAAGTGTAAAAAAGATGATTCACCGACATCAGCTGCTGTTGTTGAGAGGGTGGCACACAGAAGAAATGGTTCAGAAGTTATGCGTATACGCCGTGAAAATTCAGATTTTTTTGTACCATCAACCAGACATTCAGCTGTATTTTTAGAATCAAAAAGTATCCCACAAAGTTTGAGGCGGGGTTCTGATGTAGTAGCTGGTACTTCTACTTCTTCGGCAAATATTAATAAAACTAAAAATAATGGTGAACCTATTTTGA
This sequence comes from Triatoma infestans, assembly GCA_011037195.1. Lineage (NCBI taxonomy): Eukaryota > Metazoa > Arthropoda > Insecta > Hemiptera > Reduviidae > Triatoma > Triatoma infestans. The sequence goes on from JAAEAF010014304.1 coordinate 117,094, forward strand.
CATGTGTAACAACGACAAATGAATACAACAAAGATGAACCATTGATCCGACCAAGACGTGAAAGGACCGAAGGCGATATTGTGCTGCACAGGTCTAGCCAACGTCTTAGGAATACTTTGGAAGCACGTGCTAGACATATCGCTAGTAGATTGACCAATGATGGCGAGAGGCAAAACAAATCAGATAAGGTGAGTGAAGGTTTTTAAACCAAAAAAAACAAAAAACAAAACAAATAAAACCCAAAAATAATATTTAAAAAAAAGACAATTTCAAATTAAACACAAGATTCACAAATTCTTGTAATATCTAGTACAAAAAAAAAAAATTCTTGGCCCCAAAAAATTTATTGTAGAATTTAATTTTTACCGTATTATTATTATTCAAAGAATCTTATTCTTTTATTATTTTATTACTTTTTTGAAATTTGTGCTGAATGGGGAAACAGTTTAATAAACTTTTTAGCTTATATTGCTTATGTTAAGTTATTAATATTTGCTTTATTATTATAAATGTTATGTTCTATAAATTTAAAAATAGTATTACATTTTTTTTATTAAAATTATTTTTTAATAATTTATTTCTTGGAATTTCTGTGTGTGATTTACAAGAATTTTTTTTAATAAATAGATAGATAGATAGAGATAGGTTTATAAATTTAGCGCACATTTTTTCACGTACATGTTTTTTCGCTTATTTTTCATATTTTATATAATATTGCCTTTCTATTAATTTTCCATTTCAAAAAAAAACAAAATCGTATATTTAATTCATTTTCTCCGCTAGTCTTTCCCTTAGTTAAGAAAATCCTTTTTTCTTAAAATATTATTGTTCGTTTATTTTGATGGAAAATTACAAGTGAGTCATTCATGAAACATTGAAAGGTTTTTCTAAAAATATATGCATTTCTTTTATTTAAATTCATATTTGTTATTAACAAATTGTTGCAAAACTAACCTAAATTTGGGAACCAACCCTTGCTTTTTGTTTGTATTCTTTTTTTTATTTTTTTAAATTCACTTTGCATTTAGAACTTTATGAATTTCTCGGGCCATTTACAGTGTTGTTTCTATTTTTTTTTTGGAAAACCAATGATTTCAATAAAATTTTGCTAAACTTCATCTATCTAAACAGCTTTTTTGCAATATGTTGTGTGAAATTTTGGATTTCCAATAAAATGTACTCGTGCGATATGATTATGAAGACATAAAGTTTCTAAGTGTTGTTCTACATGATAGTGTCTCATTGGTAAGCCAGAAAAAACTGTTTAATTGACATTTTATTTGATTCTCTGGATGAGTGTTCATACTTCAACATGACTTGTATTGTTGCTTTTGTCTTCATTTTGTGTTTCCTTAAACTTGGCTTGTTTCTATAAACATAAAGGTTAGCTTTAAGCTCTAAATTTTAAAAGCAGTACAGAACATTGATTTCAATAACACGTGATACCTTAATTGATATGACTTGGGTTTGCTCAGTTGGATGGCTAGTGGTGCGAGCAGTTGAATTCTTGTAGAAGCATTATGATTAATAGTACACTTAGTACCACCGGCCAATAATGCTGATCCAAACGTCAAAAATAAAAGCGGCCAAATAGCGGTGCTTTAATTTTTTTAATTATTTGGTGATTCAGGGACTTTGGAAATCTGATCTTGCAATACTTCTTTGTAATTTATTAATAAAATATGTTAATAAACAAAAATTAAAAATTTGGGTTACGTTTCCAAAATTTCGAATCAGAAGCTTATTTTTTCACCGTGTGGGACAGTAAGAATTTCTCCTCTTACCCCTTTCTTCCATCGGAGCAGTTTCCAGGCATTCAGCTCCATTTTTATAACAATTCGCCCACTATATTTTTGGTAAACAATGTACAAATGGTTAATCAACTTTTCAAACTGTCGATCAAATAACATAAATCTAAAGATGAGATCTGCTCAGTTGGAAAGGAAAGAAGCTGACATAGGAAGATGCTCATAATTTTAATCACATTTTGTTTGCAAATTGATAAATAGAAACAATTGTGGATTTTAGCTCTAGATAGAAGTGAAAATTGAGGTGTTTGATATCCAGTTTTGGTTTTAAGCTTTTAACGCTTAATTCCTAATTTTTCATTTATTCATGGAGCGTAGAATAATTGGCTAAATAAGTTAAGACAAAGCAGCAATGCAAATAGTCAATATTAACTTCCCTTAAAGAACAGTGTTCATTTTTAATTATTATTAATTTTCATATACATAAGGTTGGTTCCCTAAAAAAAAAAAATTGCACTGTATTTTTACAAAGTATGTATTTCAATATGCACCTTAACAAAAAAATTTAATAAAAAAAATTACATATTTCTAACATTATTTGTTAAAAAAAAAACTAATCTTTTTATTTTTATTATGTTGGTTAATGTAACTAACCGAGTTTGAAAAAGCTGTGGTAAATAATTCTGAAATTGGTATTTATTTTGACAATATTTACACCCCGTTCGTTGTTGCACTCTATATACAGTATTTCTATCTTCACACTTTTCTTGAAGTAAATAAAAAACATTTTTTTTTTCCTTAAACTGTGAAAATTATGTACTTTTATTTGTTTCTATTGTATGTTAATTAAACATAATCAATAAATGAAAGTAAATATGAAATAATAAAAAAGAGGTCTACTCGTTCATGGCAATCCCGCCTCAAAAGTATATATATATGTCATCTCGCATAGAAAAAATACATAAAAATTATGTATTTCACAACTGTGCCTATCGTCAAAGAAGTATATAAAAAAAAGATCTGTTTGCCACCCTCCCATTGAATATAAACGAGAATAATAAAATATATAAGAAATCCGATAATATTTAAATGAAGTCATTATAGCATGACAAAATGCACTTTTAATACATTTATGAAATAAAAATATTAAGGAATTATTTATTTTTTCATTATTAATTTTTTTTTTGTTTAAAACGAAGCATGTATAAACAAATAAATTTAAATAAAATATTAAGTTTATTCATCACAATTATTTTGACATAAATTTTTCACATCGCTTATTATTCTGTTTTTGGCATGACTGATTTTTTGTGTTCAAAGTTGTTTGTTATTAAATCAAAACATTTTGTTATGTAATTTTGTTCTTGTAATACTATGTGTAATTTCTGTTTGCATTATTGATTTGTGTTTTTTATTTTTACTTTTTTCTGTTTAAAAATGTTTGTTTTGTAAAAAATTTATTTCATTGCACGGAATGAATTTTATATTTTTTGTTAATTGTTAATTGTTTTTTAAAAGCATGTTTTTTGTTTGTTTGTTTGTTTGTGTGACATCGAATCGTTTTACACTTTTTCTTTTTGTGTGAATTAATTGGCTGTTTTTCTTTCTTACACCTTCCGCTTTAGGCATTTCTTTTTTCTTTTTTTTTCACTTTTTTTCTCAATTTACTTTTCCTTTTTTGTTGCACTGAACATTTCATTCTTTTTTTTTTAAAAAAAAAAGAAGCAAAAATCATAACTACTAATTTATTAAGAAATCTATTTGAATAAAAAAAAATATCAAAGAGACTTTCACAATTATAAATATAATATTAAATAACATTTTCTAATTTCTTTTAACATAAAATTGAACTATTTTAATTTCTTATTATTAAAAATGTTTTGATATGTAACAGGGAAGAGAGGAACGGGGCGGCGGAGGTGGCAGAGAATTGCATAGAATGGATTCTGGGCAAGGACAGTTGGGCACACCTGGTTCTAGGACCAGTTCAGTTTTACCTGATCTACTACCACAGGTAAATCTTTAAAAAGTTTATACAAATTGTCAGAAGTTTAGTATTATGATAAGGTAAACTTTCCATCCCGGAACTATCTTTATCCATGTCATTCGATCCTGGGTTTAACTTCCACTAAAAGATTCCTCTCCCTGTAGATTTTCTCTCTTTTGGAAACATCTCAACAATAGGTTGTAGGAGTTTGTCTACAAAAAGCGGTCATTGGCCTTATCATGTACCTTTTGGTCACCGTTGGTTCCAAACTCTGTGATAAGCGAAATGACAAATTGTTGTGGTGGTTGGTTCCTCAGTGCTGGAAAGCATCAGAGACATTTTCCGTGGTAACCTGCTTCATTTTGTGGTTATCGACCGGTTTCGGGCGGTCGCCCATTTTCAGGATGCGTTTGTTAGACAGTGTGATAACACAGACTTGCACAGAGCAAATTCAGTTTATACACGAGTGTCTGACAAAGGCATTCTGAAGATGGGCGAACGCCCGGAACCGGTCGATGACCACAAAATGAAACAGGCTACCACGGAAAATGTCTCTGATGAAATGACAAATATTCAAATCCTGCTATATTAGAAGGAATTCTATATTCTTCAATCCTTTTGGGTAGAAGGTGACATAAAAAAATATCATTATAAAACTTGGACTGGTATCGATGTAATTTTGACATCCGACAAAAACAGTGGATATAAAAAGTCATGCAAGGTCCTAGGTCAAGGAGACGGACAATTGGATTCCGAGAAGGGTATGCTTTGATGAGTTTAGCCTACGCGGGCTTACGAGCTAAAGGGATCTTGGTTTTGTGGTGGCCGGTATCTGGCGAGGTGGTTGGATTCATTATGAAAGCTTGTGAAGCCTTGTGTCATTCTAAAACACACACATGTTGCTACATAAATATTTAAATAAGATATAGAAACTACAAAAGATTATGAAGATGAAGATTAAATTGGATATCTTTGCTGAATGAAATTATTACCAACCATAGGTGTAGGGTTTGCTGTTTTTCATTACAATGGCCATTAAAGGATGAAATAAAAATTTGAAATATGCTGAATCTAAGAACTGTGGATATCCACAATCAAGAAAATAATTTATTTAAACATTTCTGTAGAAATTATAATTTCTGAATATATTTTTTCATGACATAAAATAAATTATTTATTTTCCAGGCTTCTTCTTCACCAGGTACACCAAATCAACGTCAAGATAAATCAACCAGTGAAGAGGTAAGATTTCATTCCATTCTTCTTTTTCATTTCATAGAATATTAATGAGAGTTATAGAAATTCTATCAGAACTTCATTTTGCCATTTTGATGTCAGGCTAGGTTTTTAAATTCTGTAGTTTACTTTTGATATCTGGTTTTGTTTTTTGTTTTTGTTTTTTAAGTTTAAATTTTATATATATGTATAAAATTATAATGTTATAATAATTCTGCTATTATTGGCCGAGTAATTCCAATACATTTTCATCACTTTTCTAATATTATTATACATTCATCACATTTGATCTCCCTCTCTCTCTCTTGAACACTGCGAAAATTTAAAAAAATTATGTTTTCGAAGTAATGAATTATTTTATTAAACCTGCAGGTAGTTGAAGGTAAGAAGATGATAGATAGCTTGTCGGAGTGGAGTGTTACTTTTTCTTTGATAAAATAATATTCACGCAATTTTTTGTGTGTGTGCAAAATTAACCTAAATATTCGTTATTCGTCATAAAAAAGAATTTCTTAAAATTAGTTACTCTTTATAGTAACTTATATTTATAAATATATCATCAACGTATTCTAGATAAATTGTAATCAAGAATAGAAAAGTTAAAATGCATGTGACTAAAAACTAGATATATATTTTTATGGGGAGTAATTTCATTTTGCAGCTTATTAACAATTTTTAATTAATTATATAGCATGAAGATTTATTATTAATCTAAAATAAATAAATTCATTTCCATTGAAAGGTATAACAAAATACATTAGCATGAGAATGCAACGCTTTTAAACTTGTAAATAAAATAATAAAGTATAAAAGTCACTTAATGTTCATAAAAACTTGCTAGTTACTAAATTATAATGGAATATATTATTGACAAAAATACAATAATTAGCTTTACTGGGGACTTTAGCAAAATTTTTTAGTTTCAAAGTTTCTGCCGTTTTTCCGTATCGGTAATTTTATTAACATTTATACTACAACTTTTATTAGTAAGGGAATGCTGGATAAAGTTTAAATCCAACTTATTATACTCGAAGCTCCTGTTCTACATACAGTAAAAAAAAAAATTTTTTTCTTTATAATGAACAGCCTGCGGCCTCTCTAATCTGATCGTGGATTAATTTTGTCCAAATTATTCTTTCCTGAATGCGCTAAACTTCAAAGCTGTGCTTCCAAAAGGTCTACACTAACATTTAGTGGCAGGTGGTCCTCCTCACTTCTGTGAAAATTGTATCTGATATGTGTTTTGCATTTGAATTTTTTGCTATTTTTTTAAATCGGTTGCATGAGGTGCACCGTGTTCTGATTTTCGAATTTATATTTCACTGGGAATGCGATTCCTTGAGAGAGAAAAAAAAAGAAGTTTTTACATATTATGTGTTGTGATCTATTTTGACAACATAAACTCATTGAAGAAAATCGCTGAATACGTATTTGATTTTTTTTTTTATAGTTCTAAAAACGATTTACTTTAAAACTTTATAAACTCTTTTTTTAGAGTACAATATACAACAATCTGAAAGATCTGCCCCCCCCCCCACTCATGGAGTCTTCTAGTGCACTGCCGGCTCCGTTGCAGTATTCTCCCATTTCTGACAACTGGCCATCAGTGGGTAGTGTGCTGTGGAAGCTAATAGAAAGAGAAAATACTCATTTAGGCTTCAGAATTTTTATTTTTAACATTTTCCGTGAAATTTCTTTTTAGGAGGGTACTGGGGAAGTGATATAAGACCACCTCATGAATTCCACTATTATGTAATATGTGATCACCCTGTTGCAATTGCGGTTTGCTCTTCTTATTTACTCCACTCTTGTTTGCACTCCCTTCTCTATACTTTTTCTCTTTTCTTTCATAGGAAAAAGAATCCTTGATATCTGAAAAACTCTGTCTGCCTAATATTTCTGTTCTTTATTTCCTAATCCACCTCGTATTATTTCTAGCCATTAAATCCTTATTAGTGGTTATTATTTAATCACTAATTATTCTTCATTCAGTCTCTTAACCATGATTTCCAGGTCTTCCTTATCTTGTTGCATTCAAACCTATCGTCGCTTTCCTACCGATACACCCATCTCACTGCAATTTTTATTCCGGTTTTTTCTTATCTTAGTTTTCTTGTTTAGAACAATGTGAGGGACATCAAGTACCCCTGACACAAACCTTAATAAGTCCTTTGAACGGCTCTGAATTTTATTCTTATTAACATTCAACGTCCTAACTAGACGCGGTCGACCAACTTTTATTATTTCCTAAAATCATTAATTAAGTTCAAAAGCTTTTATTTATTTCGGAATATTCCCTGTTTCAGTACTTTGCCAGAATTTACTCTCTTTTAATCCATTTATCTCATTCGCCAAATAATCTACTCTTTCTTCCTGTGTAATTTACACAATGTCTTCTCCATTTTTTCCACCTTAATTCATTTTTTAAAATGTTAATTGTTTTTCGGGTTTACAGAGCCTCTTCAGAACTTTGCGCCTCTTATAAAAGTTAAAAAATTTAAAATATAATTCGCGTAATTTGACATTTTATAAATAACTTAACAAATCGTCAGGCTTCGATGAAAAAAACTGTACATAACTTCTTTAGGATTAGATTATGTTAATTAAAAAAAATGAAAATAGCCTTTGTCAGATTTTGCGTACCGAATGCGTTTGAATGCTGAATGTTTTTTGGTAGCATCAATATGCAGATCTTCTTGTTGAGGAATTTTATTTTTTTTTTTTTGCTTAGTTATTTTCTTTTTTGCCTTTTTTTGTTTTGCTTTTATTAATAGATTTGTTAAATTTATTTTTTTAGATTTAAAATTTATTTCTTCTGCTTTGTCATGCATTTATATATCAGTGAGCAGAATTTTCTTTAAATTGAATCCTCTTTAGGAAGATTTATATTGATTTTTCTTTCTTCTGTGATAAATGAATAAATTATATAAAACTTGACTTAATAAAATTTTTACATACAAAAATACGCTCGCAAGAATTACTTGCTCCCTAATAACATTTTCCATAAAGTTATTCCGATTATTCCGGTACTTTTTTACCAAATCAATTTTAATACGAGATGAATTTTCGCTATATTATTTTTATTGTCTCGTTATTTTCATTGTTGAAATATAGAATGCACTAGATTATTCAAAGAATATATAAATTATTGCCTGTAAATAAGCCTGATTACTAATACGAAAATGTGTGTTTGCTGTGGGGAGTTTAACAATGTGAGTGGCAGACATTGAAACTTGGGCTAACTGCAAATATAATTTTATAATGTGAGTATTACCCATTATGTTGATATTTATATTTTTAGTTTTGAAAATATTTCGCACTAATTTTTACAATTAATAAAGCACTTAAATAATAATAATAACAATAATTATAATTAAAAAAAAAACAAAAATCATAACAAATTCATTTTCTTTTTCATATTTACTTAACAATACTTTGTTTTTAAACACAATCATTTAGAAAACAGTTGATTATTAAGTTTTAGAACGATTTAGTTAAAAGCTAATTATATTTATAGTTTTAATAATTACTAATTTGATAGATGAAGATTACAATAACTAGTATTGCTTCTCTTCTCATGCTCATCAGAGATTTTTAAAAACGAGAGAGAATATTGATTGTTTGCATACTTTGTGATTGCCATTAGAGAAAATGATAATAATCCTTGGCATTAGAGTAATTGGATTTTCCGAATAGATAATATTTTTTGGGAATAGTTTATGCTTGATCTATAAACAAACTTTGGCTGTCAAGCTGTTATATGCATTGTTTTTTACAAACACAATGAAGAAAATATAGTTACTTCAGTCTTGATTGATTATAGCTAATATAATTCTGGAATCAGATTTGAAGGAGTAAAGATGTAAGGCATTTACTGAAATAATGATGCTTCCCGATTTGTACCTATTAAAATCCTTACATCCTTTGAATCAGTTAGAAGGAACTTGGTATGAGTTTGTTTAGATGCAGTTGACTTAAAACGAAGTTTCTTCGTTGATTTACTGCATTAAAATTGCTGCAAGATTTACTGTCTAGTAAGTCAATTCTTCTGAATAGTCGAAAAGCTTCCATTCTTATGAGAATGTTACTATTTTATGATAGGAAACTGACTCTCTCGCACGATTGGCCACAATAACTTTCTTTTATTTTAATTTTTATTTTAATCGTTTGTAGTTCACTACAGATAAACTTATTATTAATGGAGAGTCCATAAAATATGTTTGAAGTTAGTTTTAATAATGATATTTGTCAAAGCAAAAACCTGCTTTGTTACTTGCTTTGTTAACTACAGCAGTTGTGGCCAAGTAACTATACAATAATAGGCATTTAAATCTCCAGAAGACTCGTTTTTTCCTCACAATTGCAAACAAAAAAAAAAAATTATAATTATTTTGTAATAACTTTTAAAATCGATTTTGTCCAGTGCCTCCTTTTAAATTATTTTGTACATTAAAAGATTTGCTTTTCTTTCTAGACAAACTTGCGGTTTTTTTTTGTTTTTTTTTTTCAAAAGACTTTTTTCCAATGTTTTTTTGCACGATTTTTTTAAAATAATATTTAGAAAATTATTTATAATTTGTTTGATTTGAGAAATTGAATTTTCTTATATTCAGTATTTTCTGTGCTAGTTTTTGTGCATAGTGTTCATGATTTTTCAAAGTAAATGATATTTGCAGCTTACTTTTTTTTGAAATTGTTTATATTTTAAGCGTTATTGTTTTCTTTTCTTTGTATTATAATAAATAGAAGCAGTTTCTGAAAGCTTGACATGTGTGAGGATATCTTTCTTTGCCTTACCACCACTTCTATAGGCCTCAGTGAATTTTTTATAATGGAAAAATTTACAAACTATGTGACAAACATCTAAATCTTCTAAGGGTTCTTAAATTATAACTCTGCACTCTAATTGATCGAACGTTATTTTAATTTTCATCTACTGAGATACTCGTAGAGTAAATTTAGAAAGAAACACAAAATTTGTAAAATTTCATTGAGATTTCTTTAGAACTACTTTTTACAAAACAAATCTCAATCAGTTATTTTAACAAATAGTGATAGTTTTAGCATGTGAAAAGAATAAAAGACAGAAATGCATGATTTAGAAAATTTTGCATGTTTTTGTCCAGTACCGGCAAGCAGTTGCTAAGTTGGGTGGTGTTGTTGGTCAACAGAAACAGAGATCGTTCTTGACTTTTGGTTTTGGTGCTGGAAACAATGCCGCCGCAAGTCGCAGGGAATCACATGTCAATGTAAATGTTACACCTACCTCACATGATCTTGCCTCGGATACTCCAGAAATCAGGAAATATAAGAAGCGTTTTAATTCGGAAATCCTTTGCGCTGCACTATGGGGTAAGTAAAAAGCTTTTTTTTTTATAAACTTTCTCATTTTAAGAAGGGAAAAAAGAAGTATATTTCAGTGTTTTATCTTATCAAAAAATACAAGGATTTGGCCATGAAAGTTGAAAAACTGTGGTGGCTCTGATAGTAGGCTGTGATACTTAGGGAGTAAATAATTCTCACCTGGAAAATAAATGTGGATCAGCAGACAATACAGCTGAATTTTTGATAGCTTCTATTAAATTGATGTCAGAAACCTTATATTACCTTAATGAAATTAAAGGGGCAAGTCTAGGGTCTCAGCTCGTTCTGAATATGTACCGCTAAATCAATTTTTTCGTCGACATATGGTTTATCAATTAACGTAGGTGTATCAATTAACGAAAATCTTTAGAGTTGTTTTCGAAAAACCTATTCTCAAAAGTCTCATTTGTGGTTAAGCTACGAAAAATCTAATTTTCAGCAAATATTTCAAATAGTAATGGCAGTACTATTTATTATAGAAGTGTATGAGCTTTGAAGAAAATCTTAGGAGCCATTGTTGAGAAAATCACGAAAAGGGGGTTTCAGTTAAGTGGCGCACTCTCAGGCAAATGAGTCGAAACCTGTAGTGGGATCCAATGATATTGGATACCCGTATATTCAATTTTCTTCGGAAAAAAGGGTTGCAAATGTAATTTACAGGTTAAAAACCTACGTAAATATTCTTCTTTAATTGTTCGATTTTTCTGGCAGGTGTGAACCTTTTAATAGGCACGGAAACTGGTCTAATGTTATTAGACAGAAGTGGCCAAGGTAAAGTATATCAACTTATATCTAGAAGAAGGTTCCAACAAATGGAAGTACTAGAAGGGCAGAATATTTTAGTAACTGTATCAGGAAAGAAAAATAGGGTCAGAGTATACTATCTATCATGGTTGAAGGGCAAAATTCTAAGAACAGATGGTGTCAGCGAGGTAGGTGCTATTTAAATAGTAATTGTAAAAAAATACTTTTTTAAATTATACGTTAAGTGAAAATTGAAAACATACCAAAATTTTTATAGCAAGTTGAAAGGAGAAATGGTTGGATTAATGTTGGAGATTTACAAGGCGCTGTTCATTTTAAAATAGTCAAATACGAGCGGATAAAGTTCCTTGTTATAGCCTTGAAAGATTCTATAGAAATCTACGCATGGGCTCCCAAACCTTACCATAAATTTATGGCTTTTAAGGTAAACATTATGGAGGTTTTCATTGTAGTTGGTTTATTTTTGGATATACATTATTATTGTTACATACAATTTTATTTGTTTTATTTAATAGTCATTTGGGGAGCTAGCCCACCGTCCGCTATTGGTCGACCTAACTATTGAAGAAGGTACAAGACTGAAAGTAATCTACGGATCAGCTGATGGTTTCCATGCAGTTGACCTAGATTCCGCCTCGGTTTACGACATATATTTACCTAAACATGTATGTAAAAATGTATTTATTAGTATTATTAAAATGCGTTCTGGTTCGGCCAGAAGTAAAAAAAAAAACAAGATTATTTACTCTAACGGCCGATAAACAGCCAAACGTAAATTTATTGGGTTTAATTATAGAAAACTATCAAAAGTATATTAATGTAGCCGAGAAAACTGTTCATTTGTGAAATATTTAACAAATTGAATTTTTCCAAAACTTTTAAATTCTGTATTCACTTGCTTTTAATAAACCTTTGCAAGCAAGATTATTCAGACGAATGTAAAAAAGTACACTAAACATTTTTTTCCAGAATAGCTCAATTTATTTTGTCATCGACTGGTTTTGGGTGTTATCCAGTTTCAGGGTTTTGCAGCATTGTAGTAAATACCACAATGAAAATTCTTATTTTCCTCTTAAATTGTCTTTATATTTTTATACTTTTATTGTGTCTTCAAATTCTATACATTTAACTTGATTTCAGACGCAGGGCCCAATTAGCCCACATTGTATAGTACCGCTACCAAATTCAAATGGTATGCAGCTTCTTTTATGTTACGATAATGAAGGCGTTTATGTAAATACTTACGGAAAAGTAAGTTAATAATTTAAAATAGAAATAAATTAAAAAATAATTAAAGATATTGATAAAATGTTGTTTTGTGAATAGGTTTCGAAGAATATCGTATTGCAATGGGGTGAAATGCCCACCTCGGTTGCATATATTGGAACAGGACAAATAATGGGTTGGGGCAATAAAGCAATAGAAATAAGAAGTGTAGAGACTGGACATCTAGATGGTGTATTTATGCATAAAAAGGCCCAAAGACTCAAATTCCTTTGCGAAAGAAATGATAAGGTTAATAATTTTAAATTATTACTTTAAAAGAGACAATAAACTTGGCATTCCATCCATTATGAACACTTTTTTTTAATAATATTAAAATAAAATATTATGACAAAAAAAGTCCTTTTTATATCAAAATACCGTGGGAGTTTAGCTATTTTCAATTTTACACGAATATTTGAAACTTTATAATTTAAGAGTGCATTCTGCCATATTGGTACATTGTTTGATTAGTTTCTTCGTTTTAAGGATTCATGTCAACTTGAAAATGGCTTCCAGGCCAAAATTATATTATTATTTCCGTATATATTGAAATATAATATTATTATTTATCTTGATAATTCGAAGCATTGTCATTCGCGATTTATTTATTTATTTATTTATTTTAGGTATTTTTTTCATCGGCAAAGGGTGGTTCTTCTTGCCAAATTTATTTTATGACATTGAATAAACCAGGAATGGCAAATTGGTGATTCAAAATCTGAGGTGAGTTATATTTCAGTATTTTTAGACTACTTATTATTATTATTTAAGACGAATAGCAAAATAAATTTGAAGGAATTAATTTTTGATTAGGACTGTATATTAAAGAGCGGGTTGAATCTGTGATAATACAGGTGCAACATTTTGGTAAATTAACAGAATCGTTAAACTTGAAAAGTGCTCCCAAGATGAATTAAGTGTCTTCTTACGAAGAATCCAAAGTACAAATAGCAGTAGTTGCTCTATACTACTAATATGGTGGCCGAAGTTTCGCCCTATGTATAAACTTGATTTTTTTTTCTAAGCTTAAATTTTTCATAGTTCTGGCAAAACTTATCTCTCTTTCAGAAGATATATTTAGAAGCTTACTTTTAGAAAAATTACTTCCGAATTCAATTACAACACAACCAATACCATAAGTCCATGTTCGGTAATATTTGCTGATCTGGATTTCTTCTATAAAATTTGTCTTCACTTTTAGATCTTAAAACAATTTACTTTGAATATAAAAGAAAGAATTCAACACCAACTTTTAGCTGTACTTTTGGGGATTTACTTGAAATTGTAAAATTCTATATTCTAAATAGAAAAATGTGCCCTAGTTCCAGAATTAGGAAAGATCCTTCCAGAATTTCTAAACTTTTTTTTTTTTTAATTTAGTAGCCATCAGAATTAGTGTAGTCAACAAAATATTGCTAATTTAGTCTAAGTATATTAGCATATTATGAGAGTGTTTTCTTGTACATTGTAATACATTAGAACAGGAGGAGTTGCATACTTATTATTATAAAAAAAATATAGAAAATCTGGTGAGCTTCACTTACACGACTTTTTCTTTCTATTAATTATGCTCATTTGTATTAACATAAATATAGTGGTAGTAGGGAAACAAGTACCAACTGCATAAGCAGTTAGGGAAGTGAAGAGCGCGCCAATATTATAGAACCAACGCTATAATTTGAACTTTAAAGCCCCAAATTCCGCAGAATTACCTAAAATCTTTTTCTTTCTTTTTTAATGCTTCAAATAAGAGTGGTAAGTTTATATCTGTGCACTTAGCATTCCAAATTCAAAGGAAATCCTTGTCGTTGTTTTCGAGATAATTCCATACAATGATTTAAAGATATATTAATATTATATAAGTGGATAGAACCATACATTGAATTGAAATAGTACTTTAGGGCAAATCTTAACGTTACTTTGCTCCCAAACGTCCCAAAAAATCATTTTTTTTTTTTTAAGTGATAGATATTTATGTATGTAGATTTCGTACTAAGTTTACGAGAAAATGCGAAAGTTGAAAGAAACATTCAGTAAAATAGTACTTCCGGTTGATAGTTTTAGCCGAAACCTTCGGTTCACTTGCGATGGTAGTACTTGAACGGAATATCAAATCGTTTTTGAAATATTTAGTTCACACACAAAACGTAGACCATTCGCTAAAAACGTTTTCTCTACTCCTAGTAAAAGGAAGTATTGTAATCGTGCCAAATTTTCGATATCGAGTTTTCACCGGAAATATCCGTTTTGAGGTCCCCTGAGTCCAAAAAAGTGGTTTTTAGCAAATGCCCTGTCGGTATGTATGTGAACAGCATAGCTCAAAAACGAAAAATCGTAGAAAGTTCAAACTTGATATTTCGTTTTGATATCACTATGGGATCTGACAATAGGTCAGCAGTCAAAATTCCTCAACCGGAAGTACCACTTTACTGAATTTTTTTTACATTTTTACTATTTTCTTAAACATGGCTCCAACGATTTTCTATAAACTTGGTATATCAACTACACATACAAAGATCTACAATTTTTTATTGAAACATTTCTCTGGGAAAAATTCATTTAAGGGCACTTGGGGGGGGGGGTTAGGTTTTTATCTGAAGTGCTGTTTCAGTTTAGTAGACAATTCTGTCATCTAAATAATATCAATTAAAATTAAATGTGTTGTTGAAAATGCCGAGTTTGAAAAAAATCGGATGACCGGAAGTGCATTTTTACTGAAATGTATTCTTCAGTTTTCTGGTATTTTCTCGAAAATGGCACCCAACGATTTTCTTTAACTAGGAATGTGAATTACACATATAAAGAGCTACAACTTTTATTTGAAACATTTCTCCTGGTGAAGTCCTTTAAAGGGGCTTTTGGGGCAGGGGTGGGGTTATGTTTTTTTTTTTCTAATGGGCTATCATAGTTGATTATACAATTCTACCATCCGAACAAAATTAATTAGAAATAAATAGATGGCCAAAAGTTTCAAGAAAATTAGTAAACCAGAAGTGCGCTTTTACTGAACATATTCAGTTTTCGACGAACTCCAATGAATTTCATCAGATTTGGTACACAAACCATAAAATTTGTCAATTAGGTACAATTTTGAAAACTGGAGTGAGAGAATGTTGTGTGAGTGTTTCACACCAGATTTTTTGTTCATACTTCGGGGAGCTCAAAACATGTATATTCGGTTAAAATTCAATTTCGAAAATTTGACAGGATCGCAATACTCCCCTCTTATTGGGAGTAAGAGAAAGTAAAAAAAAAAAAATATGTCAAGCACAATTAGAACTTCTTGAAAAAAATTTTTTTAATTAGAAGTAGGTACCTGCATCGCAAAAATTCTCTCGCTAGCTGGAAGGGAGATCTCCCGTTTTTTACAATTAACTTGTAATTTAAATTTGCAACTTGAAGCTAATGTTATCCTGTCTAACCAGTTTCTAGCATTCGCACATTCTCATCAGACCTGTTGATTAAAACCATGTAGAAATGTCTATAATCTTTGTGTAAAGCCATTTAATATTTCAGTATTATATTAATCAGTGTCTGCTAAGACCAAGATTTTAAATATTAAAATTCCAAACTGCTTATGTTAAAAATTACTAATAGGCGAATGCTCTGTATTGATTTACATTCTCACGGAAAAACACCATGCAAGATTTTTCCTCAAAAAATGTGCGTTACCAAAAAAAAAATTTATCAATGTTAATTTTTTTTTTAGTAGTAAACCAGTGTTTACTAATAAAGTTTCGCTTTTTTGCAAAGTAGAGTAGTTTCAACAGTTTTTTTTTTAAATGACCGTTCCTTCTTTGTTGTTTAAATCAAGTAAAAATGGAATCAGTTTGAATAAATTACTAGAAAAAAAAAAATTAAGAATCTTTACTTTTTTTTGCGATCTTACATTGTTTTCAAAGAAGATGACAAATAATAAAATAAAATAATAATACAAAAAAATTCCTTGGGTAAAATTTGAGCATAGCTCTTTGGGCCCCTTATAGGGAAGATAGGTTTTGGGATTCCTCAGAATCCTTGGATAGCTTTTAATTTTTATAAATTACATTGAAAAAAATAATAATAATAATTTCAGGAGAATCATCAACACTTCTGAAAGTTCTGGAGCCTTAGTAACAGCAGTATATATGACATCACATACAAAAATCTGTTACCATATAATATTATATTCATAGCTCCAACTTTTTTAATTTCATTTTATATACATATAAATATTATATAAATAAATATAAAAATTAGACATACACATGTTTGTGGTAAACAAAACAAAAACTAAAAAAAAAAAAAATAATCATTAAAAGTAAATAAAAGATACATGATGTATGTATAAGAAAGAGTAAGCAGCAGTTGGAACTATTTTTTTAAAAATTACTGTTCCTCTTTGTGCCCCTTAAGTCAAGAAAAAAAGAATAATAAAAAAAAGAATCATTTTTTATAAAGTGCCAAATCAAAAAAGAAAAAAAAAACTCTTTTGAGAATCTGTTATTTCGTAATTTTTTCTTTATTTTTTTTTTTTAAGGGGATTTTAGCTTATATTTAAAAAAGATCGTCAGTTTAACCTACTTTTTTTTACTCTTTTTTTTAAATATCTGTTTATCTAAAAATCATAAATAAATAAAAAACATTATATATATGTATAAAACCAATTATTAAAAAAAAAAAAAAATTGTAACACTTCCGAACAAAAACCAGGCTATTATCATCTTGAATTTTCTTTATTACTATTATTATTATTGTTATTTATTGTAAAACTTGATAATTTATATTATATAAATAAAAAAAATTCGGGCAATTTTGGGAGGGTTGCCATTTCTTTTTCTCTGTTTTTGTTATTTTTATATAGAGAGCGTTATTATTATTGACGCCCATTGTGTGAATGTGATATTTGTTTCATTAAATACTTTTCTATTAAAAAAAAAAAAAAAACAGAAAAAAAAACCAAAACACTGTAAAAAAATAAATAAATAATTAAAATTATATTGTTATAATGTTATTAAACAAATTATAAATATATACTATTTGTTTATTATTATCTTCATATAATAATGGGTACATTATTAATATGAATTAGGGTATTTATTGGAATAAAGCACATAAAAATTGTAGATTGGTTTGTATAAGCGAGTACACTATCTATTAGGACATTATGTCGATCATTATTTCCTATAATGGGGCGCTAAACAATGATACCAAGTTACATCCATTGCTGATTTAAGATCAATTCAAAGTTTACAATTTAGTTAAACGTGACTTGATTTTGGAGATCAAATAAATCGTAAAAGTAATCGGCTAAAACAAATCAATCTATGTAGTTGCAATTCTTTATAAAAAAAAATAAATAAAGAAATAAATCATATAAATACAAATGTTGGGCCTGGAAGATCCCTTATTAATAAAACATACATTAATTTCCAAACTCTTTCAGTTCAGATTTGTTAGGGCTTCACACACACACAGAAACTACCAAAAGTTTACTGCAAGTTGTTATCGTTAAAAATAGAAAAACTGATAAATATGGCCTTCCATATATTTATTGAATATTATTTAATAATATACAAAATTCAATTCCGAGTTTTTTTTTTTTTCATCCAAATCATAAACTTATGATTTTCTTAATTTTGATCATTCTTAAGCGATGATGACGAGGATTTCAGTATGTTTATTATTATCTAGTTTTTTGAAACCAATATCATTTTTAGTCAATCCACTTATCCCCATCACATCAAATTGATTTCAATTATCTTAATATAAACAGTATCATTGTTTTTTTTTCTATAGTATTATATCACCTCAACATTCCTACTAATAACCCCATATCCTCCTTAATGGCGTTCCATAGGTTTTGGAAAACTAAACGTTATGCAAATAATTTCTGATAAACTTCATCAAGGTTGTTGCATTAATATGGGCGAAATAATAAGTATAGCTTCAAATAAAGCCTGACTCTCACCTAAAGACTTGGTGGTATCTTCCTCCTATTTACTACATCTGGAAAAAAGTCGCAATATTTTTTGAGCCCAACATAAAATGTATTTATATTTTGGATTTTTTAGACATGTTTTAGAATTCTTATACTTATTAATAATTTGTAATAATTATAGAAATAACATTATTATATTTAATTCCATCAGACTATAACTTGAAATATAGACTCTTGGAATAAAAACAATCTTGGTATTCTTATTTTCATTTAAACGTAATTATTTATATATTTCTTTTTATAGTGTTTGTATTTTATTATATCTTTAGGTGCAATTCCCGTGAAATATTTCGTTTTTTTTTTTTTAAATAAAAATTAGTTGAAAATAATTAAAAAGAAAAAAAAAACTATCAAAAATGTATTGTACAGTGTGAAATTTATAAAAATTGAGTTAGGATAGTTTTTAGAAAAATTGTAAACAACAAATTGAAAAATATGTTTGTAAAAAAAATAAGGGCACAGAACCTAAAAAATAAATAAGTATAGGGGAAAAAAATTGAAAAAAAGAATGAAAAAAAGTAAAAGAATGCAGAGAGAGTTTTTTTTTTTACATATAAACGAGTGAATGAGTTGTTCGTATTTTGTATTTAATGAGAGTAAAGTAATACTAACGTGGTGAAATTGAAACAAAAAAGAAAAAAAAAAAAGAAGAAAGTAACTTAATTTGAATATTCCTTTTAGTAATCTCTTAGTAATAAAAAAAGAAAATAAAAAAAAGGTAAAATAAACTTGAACTGTCGATGTAGAGACATTTTGAAGAATGACTGTGCCTTCTAAATATGAAATTTATTTCTTAAATTTGTTCTCCATTCTGTTCAAATTTTTTTTTTTAAAACTTGATGCTAAGTACTTTTTTTATTTTTATTTTGAATAAAACTGTATCAATTTTGTGCCCTTATTTTGGAATTTTGCAAATAAAACAATATAAATTGGGCTTTCTTCAATTTTATAATATAGAAGCTCAAAAATTTAAAAAAAAAAAAAAAAAAAAAAGGTCCAATATTAAATATATAAATAATATGACTCTTAAAAAAATATTAAATAAAAATGCATTCCTCAAAATTATGCTGTTTTCCATTCTAAAAGTAAAACAAAATTTTTTTTTTGTTTTTATTTTTTTTTTATAATTAAACTTTTATGCTTTAATAGTTATATAATTAAAAACAAAAAAAAAATAGTTATATAATTATAAAAATTCCATCTCTTTTTATATAATATATTAAAAGCAAACAATTTTTCGCTTTATCCACTATAGTTTTCTTTTTTATATATTTTTAATCTAGGGCATTATATGAAAACTGTAATAAAGAAATAAAGGGGAAAAAAAAAACAATAAAAAAAAAAAAATTTATTAAAGAACATGAAAAGTGGAATTGTATCTATTTGCTAGTCTTTATATAATATTATTGTTACTAATTTCTTCTGAATAATTATTTTATTTTATTTTTTACTTTTATATATATATACACGTATATATAAATAATTGCAATATTTACAAAAAAAAATACATTTTTCTTGATCATCATCAATATTGTTGTCCAATTCTCTTTACATACAGCTGCATTATTTTCAAGCCATTCAACCACTAAAATAAAAATAAAAAATAATTTACCAACTGTTTGTTGTTAGGAATAGGTAGGATATTCTTCTATAGTTCCCAATTCTTGAATGTTGTTTGAAAAAGAAATGTCGCGCAATGTTTTAAACTACACTAGATTTTTTTAAATTTTTTTTTTATTTAGCCAAATTAATAAATGGAAAATTTTAATAAATATCTCCTGGTCGTTATATTATTATCAATAACGAAGTGCGTCATATTTTATATAAATATATAAAGTAAAAAATTTAAAATAAATAAAAAACGGGTAACATATTATTTATTCCTAAATATTATTTATGAAAATATCTAAAAATTATCCTTTTAACACTTTTCTGAATTAATCCTAACTCACTTAACTTTTTACTAACAAGATTTTTACTTTATTTTTCCCACCATTACTCTTCAAACTGGGTGACCCTATTTATGTTATGGTTTTTCACTGCAATTTGTAAGGTTGAAAAATAGACGCACAAAACTGGTATAATTGCTCTTTTTAACAGTATTGAAAGAATTTAAAATACACTAAACATAGAACATTATTATTATATTTTTAATCTAGCTCATTACGAGAATTTTCCTTCTTTTTATCTGTATAAAATTGTGCCAGTTTTAGAATTTGTCTTTACTGGGTTTTTCCATTCAGGATTCGTTGCTGAAGTATATTGTTTTCCGTCATAAATTAAATATACTAAATTCATCTTTGTGGGATACCTCTTCGTAGGGAGAAAACTCCAATTTACAAAAAAAAAAACAGAAAAATATTCTATACATCTCACCTTGAAATCATGTTAAATTCTTTTAATTTTCTAAAGATTTTGTCAACAATAAAAAACGCTTTGCGGTAATTGAAAGACATTAACAGATAATATCATTGTTGCTTAAATAAGATAATACATCACTTTTTTTATGATTGCATAATTAATTATTGTGCTTCTTGTTCATTTTTTCAAATCATTTGCGATATCTTCTACTATTGGGTAATTCAAGAATTGGGCTTTTAATTTTATTTATTTATTTTCTAAAATATTACATATCTCTTGGATATGTAATTATTTATTTATAAACAAGAAGAAATTGAGTTTTAAACTTTAGTTTAACCAAAAACAAAATTCCTAAATTCTGCATGCAAGGAAAATACAATATTTTATTTCATACAGCTTTAAACTTTTAACTTCAACACAATTTTATTCTTCTCTATCACATAAACGTTTGGTTATTTAATTGCTAGATGTAAATTTAATTTTTTGACCCCCTCCCCCCCGGGTCACTGGGATGGCATTTCCTTTATGTAGTGCAGCTGATTTCCTAAGTTTTGTTTTTACAACTTATTGCACAAAGTCTTAAAAAAAAAAAATTCTAACAATCTTCTCTAATCTCCCCAGATGGTGAATCTGTATTTTTTGTTAAAAAAATGTAAAAAAAATAAATGTTATTCAAAAAAATTAATCACACAAAAAAGTTCACTTTATCGATATTTTTTTTTTCTAATACTTTATCACATAAAGAAATAAATGTTCTAAAAAAATATTTTGATATAAAAATTGTGCCTGATCTTCTTACTAAAAGTTTTCAACCGATTTTTTTTTTTTTGGTAGAATCAATCGTATTTAAAAATAAAATAAAAAAAAAGTGAAAAAAAAACCTTCTAAATTAGAGTTAAAAAATAATGTTTAATAATTAATACTTGTTTTATACTATACAGTTTTTCAGGCTTCTGTATCATTTAAATTTTTTTTAAAGTTTTGTGCTAGTAAGCTTACTGTTTTTTATTTAAAAATATTAAGCGAACTGTCTGTCATAAGTTGCCTTTTGGTGATCTGGATAATGGAAACATTGGCTTTTCAAAAATTAGCCTGAACGGACTTGATTTGATTTTTAAGGCCTTACACTTAAGGATTGTACTCGTTAGCCTTAGGAATAATGGGGAGCTTATTTTTCTGGCCAGCCAATAATATCCTAAGATAAGTCCATCAGAATGAATTTTTTTTTTTTTACGTAGTACCGCAGAAAGCAGCCATCATTTTTTTTTTTTTTTTTAATATTTAGCATTGCTTACTATTTCTACAAAGTTCTATTTATTTTATATATATATATAAGTGTATAAAGTAAAATGTTTTAAATATTTTATTTAATATTTACTACTCATAAACCCCCCTCCCTCCGAACAGAATTCTTTTTCAGACGCCCCTTTTCCCTCCCCAAACCAATATTTTATTGCTCAAATATTCATTTAAAAAAAAAAAAAAAAATGTTAAAAAAATAATTAAATGAATTTTTTTTGTTTGTACATATTATTATAGTTAATTCAAAAATTTTCTTTATACTTAATTTTTTTTTTTTTTTTTAATTATTTCTAGGGAATTGTGTACAGAAAGCTTGAATCGTGACTTTTTCACATTTCTTTTTTTTTTTTAATTTCTTTAATTTTTTGTGTTTCCTCCTAAATAATTAATTAAAAAAAATATAATATATTTCTTTATTAAAATTTATGTAAATAATCTCTTTATAACACACGTAAAAAACTAATTATTCTAAAAACAACAACATCAAGCAAATAGATTTATATATATATATATTTCAGTCATTAATTTGATATTTGTAAAAGTATACATTTTTACTTACTGTGGAGGAAATAAATAATCCAAGTTGAAAACCGAAAATTAAAAAAAAATATAATTTTTTTTTAAATGAACATAGGAATGGGGAAAAAAAAGAAAGGAAATAAACAAAATGGGGTTATTCCAAGTGTGTAGGACTTATTTAATTTTTGTAAACATCATGTTTTTAATTATTATTTTGTAGTTTCAAAAATTAAAGTAAACAAATTTATACAGAGGGGTTGGCACAATATCTACGTATTAGGTCTTTTTACTTTTTTTTTTTGTAAATAAACAATTTACATAAAATGTTAATATTTGAACAAAAAAATGAAACTTTGTATATCACACTTTTTTAAAAACAATATTAACAGCCCCCTTTTTAAAAACCAATATAATATATATATTATATATATATACTTTCTGCAAATTTTTCTCCCATTAATTATTTCTTGCTTTAGTATATTCTCAGAGAAAAAGCTTAATATAAGATTTTTTCCGAAAGAGAAAAAGAGTTAATTTTTAAGCATTTCTTTTTATTATTATAATAATTACTATTTTTTAATTTTGCAATTATTCAACTGGAAGCTGTAATTTACATTATATTTTTGTTTTCTACAGAATTTATATATATATATTTTTTTTTCTATAATTAAAAAAAGTTTTTTAATTTTTATTTTATATTCACCTGAAATATTGTAGTCATTATTATATATATTGTTGCTTTTTATACCTATTAAATATAAACATCATATATATTAAATTGTTTGTAATAATCTTATTATTATTATTATTATTATTGCATCTGCATTACTATTTTATTCCTAGTTACCTTTTTTTTAATATGTGGTAAATGCAGAATAACATCTGTTATTTTATCGATAACAGCATGCTAATTTTCTTTGTTTCTGATCAGTTTCAGGTAATCATCCCATCGTCAATGTTCAAAGGCCATCAAGTTTGTGGTAGAGAGTTAGTTGAGTTCAACTTTGTTTCTGTCAATTACCTACCACATTTTTGCGAATCCAAAACCGATCACAAACGAATCAAAATAAGCATGACGGATAAAATCCCTTTTCTTTTAATTAGCCAGTTAAAATGATTAAGTGGATTTAATGTAATCATTTTCACCTTTTTGAGAGAATTGTATGCCTCGTATGTAACAAAGAAGTGACACAATAAGCAAAATTGACGACACTCAGCGATAGTGTTATGTATGGTTCTGTATTATATACACTGGGTGAGAGAGTAATGTTATCATAATCTCTGGATACTGTCACATTTATCACCTTAGACAGACGAAAAATGCAATTATTTTAAAACATTAAAAGAAAATTGAAGGAAGCCGCTTATCCCATACAAATCATTAGGGATAAATGCATTGTTTCCCGTGTCCTTTGGTTGCATAATTTATTTCTCTAAAAAGTTTATTTCGACCTATTTTTTTTTTTTTTTTACAAAAAATTGGATCAGTTTTGTAAAAAAAGACCAATCATGATTTTTCGGACATTTTAACTTACAATTTTTCCGAGGGCGTGCTTCTAGGAGTGTAGTGTACATCAGGAATTCTCTCTTCTCTTCACCTGGTGGCCATCTAAGAGATTAACACTATTCAAAGTAACACTACTCATTAGTAAATGAATCAGGATGAGCCATCAGTCGCTACTAAAGTTTAATTTAGATTAACGAGACATTATTAAAAAAAATAACATTTGAGTATAAACTTGAACATTTCATCAGAGACTTTTTTCCGTCATAGCCTGCTTCATTTTGTGGTCATCGACCGGTTTCGGGCGTTCGCCCATCTTCAGGATGCGTTTGTTAGACATGTGATAATAAAGACTTGCACAGAGCAAATTCTGTTTACACACTCTTGAATTTGTGTTATCACACTGTCTGACAAACGCATCCTGAAGATGGGCGAACGCCTGAAACCGGTCGATGACCATAAAATGAAGCAGGCTATCACGGAAAATGTCTCTGATGCTTTCCAGCTCTGCGGAACCAATCACCACAACAACTATTGAACAATTCAGTTTGAAATTTCTTGATTAAGATAAAAATGTTTTTTTAATTATTTAAGTAATTCAGAAGTGTTTCCCTCAATCACTGAATTTCTCGTTAAACTGGAAATGCTTTCTGTGCTCTTATTATGCGAAGGAATTGAATAAAAATACTATTTTCAAATGAAATTGATCATATTTCTCTGATTAAAGTAATCTATTATGGTAAGTATTAAGAATTCACATGTAATCACGCTTTACTTCATAAAAAATAAAAATAAAAAAAATACGAGCCCACTGATCAAAAAGTGAAGAAGAATCTTCCACTCAGAAACTTCGGTCTAACCCACTATATCGAATATTCTCTGATGGCAGCACTATGAAAATTTCTGGGACATCAATAAAAAAAAGCGTTTTTTGATGACTGAAGAATACTTGGAAGGGCATTATCTGTTGGAGCGCAAAAAGAGTACATAAATAAACTATATCTATAAAAAAAAAGAAGTAAAAACTAGCTAATGAAGTACTTTGGCGCCACTATTCTTGTTGCAAGTTATGTAAATATTATTATTGGAAATAAAAATATTTCAAACAGACCGATATACCAGGGCATTTTGGATGGTAAAATGTAATTGGAACATATCATTTTCAGCTTGGATATGTTTGCTACTGTCATGCTTACACATAACCCATTATCTGAGATTGTCCAGTATTGCGGCTCAACCATCTCAATAATGTCCCAAAAAAACTAAAATTAACTTTTCATATCAAAGTTTGCTTCTAGGGCAGGGTAGTTAACAATAAAATGGAACTTTTGAAATATTGAGACCCTGAGCAAAAATCAATTCTACCAAAATGAACTTTCATAATTCAAAAGATGAAATTATTCTTAAATACCAAGCATCAAAACTCACTGAAAACAATATAAAAAAAAATAGGGAGAATGATCATTCTTTCAAATGATTAGAATGATTTTTAAGAATCAATCATATAATAATTGAAAAAAATAATCTATGAACGTCCTAATGAGAATGGGCAACAGAAGTATTTGTATACAATTTTTTGAATAGGTACAGGATTTTTCTCGGATGAAAAGGTTGTAGAGGTTGATCGCTAACAACTTTGATTTTTACTACCCAAAAGTTATACAGAAGTTTAAATAGTAAATAGTTGATCATTTCTGTTGCAAAATAGATTGCTTAAGCAATCAACACTTGGAGAATCACCCTGGGTGATTTATATTTCTTGAAAGTGTGAGTGATTGTGTATTTACGGATTGCACATCTGGGTATCTTAAGCCCTACTAGTTGTATAAGTTAACAACTAACCTCTGAAAACATTGTGTTGTGTCAGTTTTAAGAATATCAATGTAGCTGTTAGGTTCAGATAAATACGGGAACTGACCAAGGAACCTTCAAGAATTGTCTAGTCTTCCTTTTGGGAGTTTTTTGTTCTAACAACACATCAGATCATACTACAAATTATTTTTGAAAAGTTTCAGAATAGTCTTATTCCTACAAACATTTTATAAAATATTGATTTGTTCATCATGAAAATAAGCTAAACTTAACCTTTTATTGAGGCCCAGAAATGTTTACTGATAAGGAAATCATTGAAAATTTTAAATTTAAAATAACGGTATACCAGATAAGGCTGTACGAGACATTTTAATTCACAGTATTTAAACATTTTATCGACGAACTCATTTTCAAACAACTTTGAATTAAATGCGTGCAGTTTACATTTTACTAAAAAAAAAAAAACTTAGCTAAATAGTTATTATTCGATAGATAGCAGGAACATTAATAATTTACTACAAATAGTCCAAAATTGACCGTTTGATGGCCAAGGACTTTTAATTTGAATTACATAATGTAAATACATATATATTTTCCGTTAATTGGCCATGTTGCGATTAAAAAGGCAATATTGTGAATTGGAGTATAGAAAATTGTAGGTGAGTGCTAGTTACCTATCTATTCTCCTTAAAACTATGTAGATGCATACCTTAATGTGGGGGGGGGGGGATTAGAATGGCCGGAAAGCGGAAGGAAAAGATCGATAGAAAATTGGCTGCAATCTCTCTTGAATAAGGTTGTCAACCCAGAAAAAGCCGGTTGGCTGGAATGGCAAGGCATCTTCAGTGTCAAAAAAAAAAAGAAAAGCTTGTCTGCTTGGAAAATTCTAAAAGAGTTAGTGAATGCGAAGGTGAAGTTAAATATATATAATTTAAGAATTTTGGGATATAATGTGGCGGATTCAAATCCAAGAAGGTTTTTTTAAGGAAGTTAAGTTTTTTGACATTTTTTGTTTAATGGAAACTTATGCAGAGGGGATAGTGCTGAAATTTATACACATATTTTTAATGATTACCATTTATAGTAAGTATATATTAGGGCAAGGTGAAAACTTCCCGGCCTAGCCCTAGATGGCACTGCTGCAAATGAAATTACTGTTTTGTTATGGTGGCACACTTGTTGCAAAAGTATCCATATTTGAATTTGATCAAATAGTTTGTGTTTTATACGGTTGTTTAAAGTAAGCGCGTTGTTTGTTTTTGACAAGATGAATAAACTTGAATACCGTTCCGTCATAAAATTCTTCGTTTTACTCCCTTTCAATTGGGCTGTTAAGCTGCACCATATGTTAGTTGAGGATTGGTGCTCAAGATATATGGCAGTAACAAGATCCAGAAATTCTGAATAGTAATTTGAAAATCTACAAGAGAAGTAAGTGCACTGATAACTTTATAACTGTAATTATACCGATATAAATAAAACAATAATTTCTTCTTATAATATCCATTTCAGAAATGTATTACCTTCTCTCTCCATTCAGCAGTCTTATCTTAATTTAAATATAAATTTTGTACAGCTAAAAATTCTAGCACTAATGCGCTTATCTTCCAAAAAGTTCCCAGTATTATATAAATGGTAAAAAATACAAATTCGAGCCCGATAAAGAGTGCACATTATGTACATTGATTAAAGCAGATAGTCTGGAACACTTTTTTCTAAATTGTTCATTGTTTAGCTCTCTCCGCCAAAAATGGCTAAGTATTTATATTAATTGTTGCTCTGCTCTTTTGTGCAGTTAACAAATATTAATTCGACTGAAAAAGTTAAAAATTTATTTTATTATACCAAACAAGCCCTCATCTAGAGATATATAAATAAATTACATCTAGAGAGATAAATAAATTAATGCTGCCTCAAAATTACATCTAGAGAGATAAATAAATTAATGCTGCCTCACATTCTTTCACTTATTATATTAATTGTTGGGATTATTCCGCTAATTTCAGTTAATTTTTTCATTAAATACGTCCTCTTAGTTTAGTTTATTTTAATTTTTATGTCTACTTGTAAATTACTCATTTATTTATTATATTATATTGCAATATACTTTTTTTTTCAATTTTTTATGGGTTGTTTTGAACTCCAAATGATTGTATAAACCAATTTACAGCCTGTGTTTTTTAAAAAAATTTTATAATATTTTATAAGGTTCTGTTTTAAATTTGGAATAATTTGTGGACTTACATTATATATGAGGTTAAAAAAATTTGCTTTTTAATTTTCTTAAATTTCTTCTAAGATCTTTTTTTGGTTTTTACAATCATTTGGAGTTCAAAACAACCCATAAAAAATTGCAATAAGATTCTAACAGCCTATAAAAAGAAATAAGCAACCAAAATACTTTTTTTTTTTAAGGACTGTTCCACTTTTAGTGGGCCTCCTCTACCTACAAATCCTCTATGAGCTCCTTCCATTGTCTTCTATCTAAAGCTTGTTAGAGAATATACCGAAGGAATTGTTAGAGTATGGAGTACAGGTAGCACTCTTATCAGAAACAAAAAAAAAGGGAAATGGCGAGGAACGTTTGGGGGAATATATACATTTCTGGAGCGGTGTGAGTAAAACTGCTAGAGCGAAAGCAGGAATATCAATCTTGATATCTAAGGAATTTAGAAGAAAGATAACAACCTGGAACTGCAATATACTTACTTTACATATATCACTTTAATTTTGTTACAGTACTGTTTAAAAGAGTTAATTTCCATTTCTACTTTTGTTTTGTTTTGATTACGGTTAAGTATTTCCATTTAAAATATAAATGATTAATTTTTTGTAAATCTTAAGTATTTTATAATTATGTAAATGATTTTTCATTTCATTTTTTATTGTAGATATTGTTTCATATAGTAGCAACTCCTTGCTATGAAGAAGTGTATTCTTTTAAAGCACATAATAAATAAATAAAAATTCTTCATTTTGGACGGCTTATCGCCAACAGAAATTCATCCAAAGTTGGTGAAAGTGTATAAGGAACGTGCACCTTCGTTATCAACAGTAAAAAAAAAACAAAAAAATGGGCAGTTGCGTTTAAACGTAGTCGTACATCAATTGAAGATGATCCATGTGTAGGACGGCCAAAAACTGCAACTACCGTAGAAAATATTGAGCAAATACACAATATGGTTCTAGATGATCGACGATTAAAGGTGTTTAAAATAGCTAAGGCTGAAGGGATCTCAGTAGAAAGGATACGGCACATTTTACACGAATAACTCAGCATGAAAAAGCTTTGTGCAAGATGGGTGTCGCATTCGTTAAATGCTGATCACAAACAAATGAGGAATCGAATTTCTCAGCAATGTTTGTGCCGTTTTAAGAAGAATCCAACCGAATTTTTACGCCAATTTGTTACGATGGATGAAACGTGGGTTCACCACTTTACACCTGAGTCAAATCAACAAGTCTAAGCAGTGGGAAGAAGCCGGTTGCTCTGCATCGAAGAAAGCGAAGACAATTGCATCAGCTGGAAAGGTTGTGGCTAGTTTTTCTTTTTTGGAATTCTAAAAAGGTTCTTTTAATTGACTACGTGCCAAAGAGTCAGACAATTAATGGGGAATAGTACGCACATCTTCTTGACCAGCTAGATGAAAAAATTAGAGAGAAATATTCTCTGTTATAAACAAAATGTGAAATTGCACCTGTGTGAAATTGCAGGTGAAGTAGGACTTTGTATGGATGTAAAAGCAGAAAACCTACAAAAGCAGTTAGCTATGATACTTGATGGTCATGCTTCATTATTTAAGGAAAAACAATAGAACATGGTCTATATAGGGTACCAAATAAAGATGTTAATTATTTTAATGATGAAACTGGATTACGAAATATTAGTCTGTTATTAAGTGTAGAGCAGAACTTTGGAATTTAAATTGCAAGCCATATAATTAGAGATATCTCCTCACACTTTGCTCATTATGTAGATTTAGTCTAAGGGTGGAAAAAACTGGACAACACTTTCTGACACACTGTCCCCATTTTAAATGAATTTAGAATAAAGTATTTTGGAATTTTAACTATTTCTGAGGCCAGATTGATAGGGCTTCTTAATGGAGAGCAGTGGGACAGTCTGTGTAGTTTTGCTAAGGAAGCTATTTAATATAGAAACTGGTTAATTTCCCGGAATATAATTATTAATTTTATTTTTCATCTATGTAATTATTTATTTTTATTACTTATTTTGTATTAAATTCTTTATTTCTTACTTTCTCTTTTAATTATTATTATTATTTTTTTTGGATATTTAACTATTTTCTTTTAAGAATATTTTCATTTAATATGTATATAAATATACATTCAATTGCATAGAATTCCTGGCAGATGATAAAAAAAACTATGCCACTTAAAGCTTTTGGAAAATTATATGTATTAATTTTTTATGTAAATAAAAACTATCTATCCATATATATTATATATAATTCGATTTGAATGTATCTTGATAAAATTTATCAATTTTATAATTGTATTAATTGCAATACGATTAAAGTAGGGTGAATGTATGCACAACAGATTTTTCCATACAAATATTTGAGTTCTTTGTTTTCCATATAATGTATATTTGAATATAACTATATTTATGAAGTTATATAGCAAATAGTTTTAATATATATTGGGAATAGTTTTATGAGTGAAAAGGTAGGAAAGTATGTGAATGGTATGTAGCCAGTATAATATACCACACGGCATATTTGTGGTCCTTCCACATCTTATTTTGTATTGTATCTCCAGCTACTGGAATTCCTCCTCGTTGTGGTTTTTCTTTTGAAAATGATTATCTACCTGCATATTGCATAAATAATACATTTTTGGAATTATGTGAAGATAGTTTTACTGTTATCCATAGATACTACTAAACCCCTTTAAATATTTATTCAAAATGACGTATTTCACCTAGTGAAGTGCACTTCTCCAAGAGGGTACAAACAAAAAGAAAGCCCAACAAAAGCATGTCACGGGTGGTTGGATCCTGAAGCTGTGCTGAGTTTCCGTGATACCCTACTTTATTTTGTGACCACCAACCAGGTTTGAGTCTTCGCCCATCATTAGAATGTCTAGATAAAAATGATTAAAGTCATTGTTAATCAAAGACCCTGATTCTGATATACTCGGGAGATAGTCCACTGGTTTGTCCTTACACCTTTATTATCTCTTGGTGAATGGACACTGTTTTCCAGGCTGAGGTTTATGCTATTCTTTGTTTTATTTTGGATGGGTACGTAACCCTATCTTAAAAGGTGTTCATATCTGCTCGGACAGTCAAGTGCGTTGTTGTCTTCGCTTCCAAGTTGATAATAGAATGTTCTAGAAGACTGGAAGAGCTTTCTTCCTTGAAGAAGAGTGTGTCTTTGGGCACATTTTGTCAAACATCCAGTCATGATAGGACTACAGTGGGTGTTGCTGTGTCTGTCACAGACACCTTGTTGATCCTTACTGGGCAAAGAAACACCTCTAAGTAATGAGGCTCATGGCAGGACCCTTTTTGTAGAGTTTGTGGGGCAGAGGAAAACACCCATCTATCTTATGAGTTTAGGTTGTGATGAAATTAGGTTCAAGACCTTTGGTCGGAACATGGAACAGGATCTTACCTAACATGGAACAGGTCTGTGGAAAGGGTTAGGCTATTTACTTTTTGGTCCGATTTGTTCGGTCTATTGTGAATCTTAGATGGGTTAGATCTGGGTCGGGATTTTTGTTCTAGACCCGGTTTGTTGTAATTTTTCTTTGAGCTAGGTATAATTTGTCCGATGAGGCTTTAGATAGCGTAGGGTTTGGTCCATCCCCATGGATGAATAATAATATATAATTCGCCTTTATTGCGAAAGTTAGGTATTTAATATGCCGTTTAGGCACTACCACCGCATCAGACACGAAGATTTCGCGTAAAATCCACCAACTGAAGTTTCACACCAGATTTTTTATTAATATAAAACAAAAACTATTGAACTATTAAGTTTTTCCAAATTAAGTTATTGAATTTTTACTGTTCTCTGGTTCATTGTGGATTTGTGTTTGTTGCTGTTCAACCACCTATCCCAAAATTTACCGATGGAAATTTTTGTGTAGGATACAGAAAGTTGTGTTGTTTAATCACCTTTTTAAATTATTGTTTATTATTGAATAACATTTTCAATATTAACTAAAAAGTAGACTAATAAGTGTTTGTTTACTTGCTTATAATCTTCAATTAATTAATCATGAATAAGAGTATTAAAAATCTGACAAATTCTAATGAGCATAATATTGAATCCGGTTTTTAAGAAAAACAATAATACATAACAACATATGTTGAAATAATAATTCATGTTGAATTTAGTTTTAAAAGGATGGATTATAATAAATTAAGACAGAAATAAAAAAGTTCCAAAAGCTGAGTTGAAAAGTTGAATATAGTTGACATTGATGCGGATTAATACTGTTAGGAGAAAGTGGACTATCCACTTCTTCAAGGTATCTTGTGGCCCAACTACACAAACATCGATCATACAGACATCTCAAATTCATTCAAGGAGGGTTTTTGGGGGGAGGTGGAGTTATGATTCCCTCTGTTTTGGTTTATTATAGGATTCTATCGTCTATATCAGGGGTGTCCAACCCACAGACCGCGAGCCGCATTTGGCCTAGGATGGCTTCGAATGCTGCCCAACAAACAATTTTAAACTAATATAAATAAATAATTTACTGATGCTTTTTAATACTATTTAGATATTTTTGGTGTTGGTTACGACCGTTGTATTCAATGTTGAAAATGGATTTTGAGGTTCGGTCAAACAAAAGAACTCTTTTTTAAATTTCTACCGACGTTTCGGCAAATTTATTGCCTTCTTCAGGGTAAAAATTTTTTAGTGAGAATTCCAGTAGTAATTAATAATCTAGTATAACCTGTGACATATCATCACTAAGTGTGATAATATGTCACACTTGATTGATATGACACTTGGTGATGATATGTCACAGGTTATACTAGATTATTAATTACTACTGGAATTCTCACTAAAAATTTTTACCCTGAAGAAGGCAATAAATTTGCCGAAACGTCGGTAGAAATTTTAAAAAGAGTTCTTTTGTTTGACCGAACCTCAAAATCCATTTTCAACACTATTTAGATATATTAGAGGAGTCTTTTGTCTCCAAGGAATGAGACGAATTCGGCTAGACGGTTGGTTTTATTTACGTTTTCAACAATACAAAACATGCTCTTCAATTGTCTAGATGTTGCCTGCCAGTTTTCAAATAGAACATATAGAGCTGCAATCTGACATTCAATTTATAGACAGGACATTATAAATACTATGCTCCCAGTGATTAAATATCCCTTGCTTCTGCCTTATTCAAGTCTTCGTTTTTGGCAATGTCAACATTTGTGAGCAACTTTTTGCAAGAATGAGTGAACGAAGAATAAAATTAGGATAAAAATAACTTGTAGATCACCTTGAGAACTCACTGAATTTGTAATTACTTCCTTTAAACTAGATGTTGCTATCTATGATTTTATCCGTCGTAGCTGGGCTTCATTTTGTTGGTTTTGGATTCTCATCCATCGTCAGCGTAAGATTTTCAATCATTCATGTAGAGAGATGACTTCGACTTAATGTTTTTATAACACACTTCGTACAATCAACCATTGTGGCCCAGATAAACAAAACGTTTGGACACCCCTGGCTTTATATATATTAATTTGAATTAAATCTTTTGCCATAATTCTGGGTTGGTTTACAGTGTGTGTGATTTCAGTTCTTAACTGAATTTTCTGCCTATTACTCCATAATTGTGTGTATTCAAAATCTATATATATAAAAAAATTCAGCACCCTTATGTTTGTGGCCGCAAAACTCGAAAAGTAGTCGATGGATTGACTAGAAATTTTTACACAACGTTACATTTCTATATAAGAGTGTTTATATATACTTTTTATTCCGAAGTTCCCACGGAAACGGGAAATTCCGAGCGTTTTAGTGAGTTTGGCAGAAATAGACAGACGTTGACGCGTTGCGATCGTGGCGCGCTCTCTGCCGAAGATATTCTGCACAGAATACGTCAAGAAACGCAATCATGGCTTGGATTTCACAGAAGAAATATACATTGAAGCGCTAATCTTCATTTGAGGATTCAGGATCTTTGTCTTGCAATGTGTGGCAAGTTGTTGGCACTATTGAGAGTAACAGTAACCGAATAGGTAGATCAATGTAACATTCGAAAGAGAACTGCTCAGAGAGCAATCATACACCAGAAATGACTTACAAGCTATTCGTCCAAGAAAATACACTGAACTCCTTCGAGAACAAAAGATAGCATTTGATTTATCATACAAGCTGTGACCAACCAATCCGGTGGATTTACTTTTTGGACGCTCCAGGTGGAACTGGATAACGTTCTTAATTTCCTTAATCCTGGCTAAAATCCGTTGAAATGGCCATATTGCGTTAGCACTTGCTTCTTCAGGTAATGCTGCTACGTTGATGGAAGGAGGTAGAATAGCGCGTTCAGCTCTTAAAAACATTCTGTCGGTTAAAAACAATTTTTCTTTGTTTCCTTTCAGTTCACAGCAACGCAAAGTAGGGTATTAAATTCAATGATATGTTTTCTTTCTGAATCTACGAGTATGTTAACTATCATACTTCTATTTACTTCCCTAATAATTAAAATTAGACTGAGCCACAGCCAAGCGTGGCCGGGTTTAGCTAGTATAATATAAAAGTCCTACTTCTGGTAAATCTTTTTTCTTTAATCTCTGAATTTTGACTAAACATTAAATTCTGATTAATATAATAGATTTAACTGCCACTTTAGAGGAAAACCTAGTGCTACCCATTTCCCAGAACACCCCTTAAATGAATTTTCCCGGGGAAAATGTTTCAAAAAAGTTGTAGCTTTTCATATGTGTAGTTGATATACCAAGTTTGATGCAAATCGTTGGATTTGTTTTCCAGAAAATTGCAATAAACTGAAAAATCTATTAAGTATCGTGGAACAAACGGTCGGCCGATTTTGATCAAAACCTTAATGTCGTGGTTCCTAATAGAAATGATACGCAATTTAGCGTTATGCTGGATGCTTCAAAACGTGTCTTTTCAGAGAAACTTAATTTTGACATACTGTAACTTAATTTTGAAAATTTGTCACGGTCACAATCCTTCCTGTTGCAGCAAGAAGTAAGAGAAAGTAATAGACACCCGTTCACAACGTTTCTATACACAAGATAGTTTATCATATAAAATTTCCTAAAAGATGCTATTGTATATAGAATTGATATTTTGGTAAATTTCATTTTGTTTTGTCATTCTATAGAAACAGATGTACATTTATATGAGTGGAAATAATTGCAGTTGATAGTATTTTGAACGAAGTGGATGTCCAAAAGTGTTTGTTAAGTGTACAACAACCGTGTTGTATTAATTGAGAATATCAGACGGTGATCTCACTGAGGAACACAGGTTTCATGTTGGTCATTTTAACACAGAACTTCTCTCCATGTTGGATTATGCATGAGCTTGGATCGATTTAACTTGAATGTCAACTGAGGACAAACCGTTCCATTCCCTATCACATACAGTGTTTAGTGTTAGAATATCTGAAATCAGTGAAATTAAGTTTGCCCACACTAAAATAAGGTTTAAATTAAAGTGGCTATTATTTTATTAAGAGTGGAAATTTATATTTTTGTAAATTATTGTTTCATTTATTTTCGTGAGACTTTTTCTTCGTCTAAAAAATAACGGTTGAATTATGACAAATTTGATAAATCAAGAAATAGCAGACCTTTCTAGCTTAATATATCCAAAGTACTTAAGTCAGAATTTAGTTGTATCCCATAGCTAAAGTTTTGGGAATGTGTTGTAGTTAGCCGAATGGGAGTTCTTCACTTCTTAACAGTGGGGTAAATAACAAATAGGTTACATAAATGTTTAAAACACACATACTGTAATTATTATTAATCAAAAGTACACACAACTATCACTGTACAGCATATAGACTTAATTTTACAGCCAGCAGTGTTAATAACTTTCTTTACGATTCCACCCAACTTGGTAAACTGTTAGAAAAATAAGGTCCTGCTCTCTTCGAATGAATATACAAGTCTACCAACTTTCTTTTTATATAAATATTCGTATATTTTTAGCAATAATTATAGTTATAACTAATATTTCTTTAATTATATTAATTATACTAATATATGTTAACTGTTGTTATTTTTCGACCTCACGCGTTGGTCTAGTGGCTAGCGCACTCGCCTTAGGTGCTAGAATTCAGGGTTCGATTCCCGTGAGGGGCAAAGACCGACTTTGACCCAGCATCTTCAGAAAAGCTACAGATGATAGCGCACCTAGTTAGCGAAGGTCAGAACTAAACTAATTATTTAAGTCTAATAAGTATGATATGTCTAAGAATACTTAGTTTCACTGCCGAGTAGAAGGATTATCTAAGAGGATCATTCAATAAGTAACGAGACGAATCGCTGGAGCTCAAAAACGATTTATTTAATCAATACAAAACTTTGGTTACTTTTCAACACTCCAGCAACATTTATACACTTGTGCCATTGTTCTTCTAATTTGTGTATGCCTCTGGCATAAAATTCTTTGGGTTGATTTCGAAGCCACTTTTACACCTGATTATTTTACTTCTTCATTGGATTGAAAATGTTTCCCACGCAGAGCCTCTTTAAGGGGTCCAAACAAATGGAAGTTCGATGAGGCGAGGTCGGGGCTGTAGGGGGATGTTCCACTCCACTTTTTGAAGTGTTTCTTGTTAATACAAGAGTTAACTGTGACGTGTGTGGGCGCGCATTGTCATAAAGCAAAATCACGCCTTTAAAGTCCACGACGTTTCGTTCAAATGGCAGGCCTTACTTTGTTTGTGAGCAAATCACTGTAATACTGGCTGTTATGGTTTGTGATCTTTGAGATAGTCACAATAAATAGCCCCCTGCGAATCCCAGAATACTGTAAGCATGACTTTACCTGCAGACGGCTGGATGTTGAATTTTTTCGAGTGGGAGAACCCGTAATGCTTCCACTTAAGACTTTGACGCTTAGGCTCAAAATGTGTATCCATGTTTCATCACATGTTACAATTCTACTGAAAAATTCTTTTTCAAGTAAACATCGTTCTTTCAACTGTTGACTGATTTGAAATGTGGTTTCTTTGTGGGCGTCCGTAAGTTGTCTTTCTACTACGTAAGTTGTTTTCTTGTACTGCAGGTTATTCTGAATAACTAACATGTTATGCCCAGCTCCAACACTCGCATGCACTTCTTCACCTTTCATTTCAACAGCAATACGCCTGTTGTCCTAAATTAACGCGTTAATGCGAGATTGGAGGGAGGAAGTTGCAACTTCAACCGGTCGTCCACTTCGTTGCTCGTCACAGACACTTACATGGCCACTTTTAAACTGTTCTACGGTTCAAACAATTATTCCCGTACACTTTCAACATTCTTTCGTGGATTTCACTACCTTTGATACCTTCTGCAACTAAAAATCTAATCACTGAGCGTTGTTCTTCCGAGGTGCAATGGTCGAGCGGACTCGCCATTGTTAACTGAATACATTTGAGGTTATGCTTACCAAATACTCTCGAACAGCTGATGAAAAACTAAGTATAAGGATACCAACTTGACTGAAACTATTGTATTAATTAAACAAACAGTTTCTGAGCTACAGCGAGTAGTCTGGTTACTTAATCACCATCGTATTATTTAGTTGATACAATTGTATCATAAACTAAAATAACCCTTTAGAGCCAAACATAACCCCGCCACTCTCCCAAAACCGTTTTCGAGAAAATCTCAGAAAATTGTAAAATCTATTCAGCAGAAACTCACTTTCAGTCGACCGATTTTACACAAAATTGGAAAATTGATAACAAATTTAATTCTATTTAATATTATTTAGATGATAGAATTGTTATATTAAACTCAAATAGCACTTTAGAGGAAATCATATCCACACCCCTCCCCCAAAAGCCCCTTTACATGAATTTCCCAGAAAAATCTTTTAAATAAAAGTAGTAGCCCTTTGTATAACAAGAAATCTGGTGGGAAACACTCACACAACTTTCTCTTACTCCAGTTCTCAAAATTATAATTGACAAATTTTATAGTTTGTGTACGAAATTTAATGAAATTCGTCGAAAACTGAAAAACCTGTTCAGTAAAAGCGCACTTCCGGTTTACTAATTTTCTTGCAACTCGGAATTTTGGCCACCTATTTATTTCTAATTAAGTTTGTTTGGATGATAGAATTGTATAATCAACTATGATAGCACTTTAGAGAAAAACGAAACCCCACCCCTTCTCAAAAGTACCCTTAAATGAATTTTTCCAGAGAAATGTTTTAAATAAAAGTTGTAGATCTTTGTATGTTTAGTTTATATACGTAGTTTCAAGAAAATCGTTGGAGCCATGTTTTAGAAAATCGTGAAAAAATCATTTAGTAAAGTGGTAATGTAAACGCACTTCCGGTTATTCGATTTTTTTGAAACTCAGAATTTCAACAAAATATTTAATTCTCATTGACATTATTTATATGATAGAATTTTTAATAAACTGAAATAGCACTTTAAATGAAAACCTAACCCCCCTCCCACATAACTGCCCTTAAATGAATTTTCCCAGAGAAACATTACAAAATAAAAGTTGTAGCTCTTTGTATGTGTAGCTGATATACCATGTTTGAAGAAAATCGACGGAGCTATTTTTGAGAAAAACGCAAAAAAGTAAAAAAAAAACAACAAGTAAAGTAGTACTTCCGGTTGAGGAATTTCGACAGATGACGTACTGTCAGATGCTATGGTGATACGTAAACGGAATATCAAGTTTCAACTTTGTAAGATTTTTCATTTTTGAGCTATGCTGTTCACCTACACACACACACACACACACACACACACACACACACCATTTGCTAAAAACCACTTTTTTCGACCCAGGGGACATCAAAACGGATATTTCCGGTGAAACCTCGATATCGAAAATTTGACACGATTACAATACTTCCTCTTACTAGAGGAGTAAGAGAAAGTAAAAAGTGTAGTTAATATAACAAGCTTAAAGAAAATCGTTGGAGCCGTTTTTGAAAAATCACAAAAAACTGGAAATCTATTCAGTAAAGTGATACTTCCGGTTGAGGAATTTTGGTAGGTATGTTCCTGTCGGATCCCATGGTGATACCTAAATGGAATACAAAGTACGAACATTCTGCGATTTTTCGTTTTTGAGCTCTGCTATTCACGTACAAACACACATGCGCAGACCATTTTCTAAAATCCACTTTTTTGGTCTGAGGGGACCTCAAAATATGTATTTCTGGTGAAAACCCGATATCGAAAATTTGACACGATTAACAATACTTCCTCTTACTTAGGCGTAAGATAAAGTAAAAAGCAGTTCGAAAAAATCTAAGCCGCATGCAATACATCCTTCTCTATCCTTCTCTACAATGTATTTCCGGTGAAAAATGAGTTTTCATCGGAAATACATGTTTTGACAAACACACACACACACACACACACACACACACACACACACACACACACATGAGTGTGTTATTTTTTATTATTTTATTTTAAATTTATTTTATTTTTTATTGTATTTTATTATTAAAGCAAAATATCTCAAAAACTAAAAGTCGCAGCCATTATTCCTTGATATTCCGTCTAGATACTAACATCGCTTCTTACAGGATGTTTCCGGGCAAAATCCATCAACCGGAGATGAGTCGTTACAAAATATTTTCTTTGTAGTTTTTCGCGATTTTCTTGAAAATGGCGGTTCCAATGATTTTCTTTAAACTTTGCATATTATCTACATAGGTATCATTTTTACTTCCTCTTACTCCTATAAGAGGAAGTATTGCAATCGTGTCAAATTTTTGATATCGAGTTTTCACCGGAAATATCCGTTTTGATGTCCCACGAGTCCAAAACAGTGGTTTTTAGCAAATGGTCTGTGTGTGTGCGTGTATGTGAACAGCATAGCTCAAAGACGAAAAACCGTAGAAAGTTGAAACTTGATAATCCGTTTAGTTATCACCATGGGATCTGACAATGGGTCATCTGTCAAAATCCCTCAACCGGAAGTACCACATTTCAAGTTGTTTTTTTTACTTTTTCGCATTTTTCTTAAAAAATGGCTCAGACGATTTTCTTCAAACTTGATATATCAACTACACATACAATGAGCTACAACTTTTATTTTGTAATGTTTCTCTTGGAAAAATTCATTTAAGGGGGGTTGGGTGGGGTTAGGTTTTCATAACTAAAGTGCTATTTTAGTTTGTTAAACAGTTCTGTCATCTAAATAATATTAATTAGAATTGAATATATTGTTGAAATTCCGCGTTTGAAAAAATCGGATAACCGGAAGTGCGTTTACTTTACCACTTTACTAAATGATTTTTCCACTTTTTCGCGATTTTCTCAAAAATTGCTCCGACGATTTTCTTGAAACTTCTTGCCGAAGCTAAACATACAATGATCTACAACTTTTATTAAAAACATTTCTCTGGGAAAATTCATTTAAGTGCACTTTTATGGGAGGGATGGGGTTATGTTTTTTCTCTAAAGTGCTATCATGGTTGATTATACAATTCTATCATCCAAAGAAAATTAATTAGAAATAAATAGATGGCCAAAATTCTGAGTTTCAAAGAAATTAGTAAACCGGAAGTGCGCTTTTACTGAACATTTTTTCCGGTTTCGACGAAATTCATTAAATTTAGTACACAAACTATAAAATTTGTAAATTATAATTTTGAAAACTGGAGTAAGAGAAAGTTGTGTGAGTGTTTCACACCAGATTTTTTTTTATTTCAAACATTTGCCAGAGAAAATTGACTTTTTGAGGGGATCTTTGGGGTATAGCCAAGCCTTCCTCTAAAGCAGTGATCTTCAAACTTTACTTTTTGATCGCGTACATAAAGAACATCAATATACATACCTACATTTAAATTAAATTAAAATGTTACTTTTTGAATTAGAATTTAATGTGAGCAAATGTGATTGTATTTATTTAGTAATAATCAGAAAAATCTGGTTTGATGCCCTCAGTTAATGCAATTCGAAGATCTGGTTCTAACTCTAATTTATTTCTGTATTTGGTTTTAATTGTTGTCATTGCAGAAAACGCTACTTCACACAGGTATGTAGAACCAAATGGTAAGATTGCATTCGTTGCTGCGCTTACTAAATGGGTCGCAAATGGGTGGCTTACTACTGGGCCGCGCGTCGCAGACTGGCTGAATAGCCGAAGTCATGGCGTCGGACAAAAAAAAGAAATCAATTGCTTTTGTGTTCTCGAATACATATACGGACAAGGAATTGGAAGGAATGTTGAGTCTAAATGAATCTTCAGAAATAAAACTTTTCAAATACATAAATTAAAAGAATGTATTTTATGATAATATTGATATATTTATGGAATATTGCTCATATTTTTTATGTTTCACAAAAGTTTGCTAAATTTCCACTCTATATACACGAAAAAGCGTTTAACACGACATTGAGGAGACCGAAATATTTTTCGTGTTGAAAGAATTTCGTGGTGAACGTAAAATTAGCAGTTTGTTTTCGTCCCGGTTTCTCTGCCATTGTACACGTAAAAAAATCTTGTTTGAAACACTCACACAACTTTCTCTTACTCCTGTTCTCAAAATTATAATTGACAAATTTCATAGTTTGTGTACCAAATTTAATGAAATTGTCGAAAACTGAAAAAACCGATAAGTAATAGAGCACTTCCGGTTCACTAATTTCCTTGAAACTCGGAATTTTGGCCATCTATTTATTTCTAATTAATTTTGTTTGGATGATAGAATTGTATAATCAACTATGATAGCATTTTAGAAGAAAAACATAACCCCACCCCACCCCTAAAAGTGCCCTATTTTCCTAGAGAAATGTTTTAAATAAAAGTTATTGGTCTTCGTATGTTTAGTTTATATAAGAATTTTCCAGAAAATCGTCGGAGCCATTTTTGAGAAAATCGCGAAGAAGTGAAAGAATCATTTAGTTAAGTGTTAAAGTAAACGCACTTCCGGTTATCCGAATTTTTTCAAACTTGGAATTTCAACAATGTATATAATTCCGATTACCATTATTTAGATGACAGAATTGTCTAATAAACTGAAATAGTACTTTAGATAAAAAACCTAACCTCACCCCTCCCCCAAAAGTGCCCTTAAATGAATTTTCTCAGAGAAGAAATGTTTAAACAAAAAAAATTGTAGCTCTTTGTATGTGTAGTTGATATACCAAGTTTGAAGAAAATCGTCTGAGCCATTTTTGAAAAAATCGCAAAACACTAAAAAAAAAACTAGTAAAGTGGTATTTCCGGTGAAGGAATTTTGACAGATCAAATCCCATGGTGATACCTAAACGGATTATCATGTTTGAACTTTCTATGGTTTTCGTTTTTGAGTTGTGCTGTTCACATACACACACATATCACACACACACACACAGACCATTTGCTAAAATCACTTTTTTTGACTCAGAGGACCTCAAAACGGATATTTTCGGTGAAAACTCGATATGGAAAATTTGACACGATACAATACAATACAATACTTACTACAACAATATTTCCTCAAGTAGGAGTAAGAGAAAGTAAAAATTAGTTTATGTATTAAAATTACCAAAAAAAACACAAAATTCGCTTATTTTAACACAAAATTCACCGAATTCGAAAACTAACTGAATGTTTTGACAATGGTGGTGCCTTTACCTACTCAAAGACAAGCGGAACCCTAGCAACAGTGGCAGCCATTGTTTATTTTGTTCCGTCTAACGAAAAAAAAAAAAGCCAAAAAATCTGCGTACAATACAGATATATTTTCTTCGTCCGGGAAGTGAAATCTTTTCGTGTTAAGCGATATTTATTTCGTGTTAAAATGTATGAAATTACAGTATTTTGTCGGGCCCGCTTTATGATTTCGTGTTAACCGATTTTTCATGTTAAGCGTCTTTCACTGTACATAATGTTTGCTAAATTTCTCGCTACCCGCAATTTGAATTTTTCCTTGTATGAGTGCAAGTGTTCGTAAGCCTACCTCTTCGAGAGTGTGTCTGTAGGATTAGACAGAATGCGAACAGGACCCACATACCCACCCCACTTTGGAGACCAATGCTCTAAAGTACTACTTCAATATATGTATGGTTCTTCCACTTACTGCCAAAAGACTTTTTCAAAATGTATATTTTTAAATTTTCATGTATATATGGGGTTGGTTCTATGTTATTGGCGTCTCTTCTTCACTTTCATACGAGGTGTGTAAATTAAGTAATGAGACTGATTTTCTAGTGTTCGATCTGGCAACACTGGAGACGCGGCGCATGCGTGGTAGGGCAAGTAAACATCTGATACACGTCCAGTGCAAATTTGAAAATGCTAGAGTTGTTGCACTGTCCGTAGTGACTTTTTTTGTGAGCAAGGTTTTTTCAGTGCGTTTTAAAAATGAGTGACATCAATTACGAGCAACGTTGTGCTATCAGGTTTTGCTTCAGACTTGGGCACAGTGCAACGGAAACGTTTGAAAAACTGTGCCAGGCCTATGGAGACAATGTTTTGTCGAGAGCACAGGTTTTTAGGTGGTTTAAGTCGTTTGCAGAAGGAAGGGAATCAATTGAAGACGAGCCTCGCAGCGGAAGGCCTTCATCTTCAAGAACCGACGAAAATGTTGGCAGAATCCGCGATCTCGTGCGTTCAGATCGTCGTTTGACAGTCCGAATGATCGGCGAAGAGTTGAATTTGACTCACACAACCGTTCATCAAATTTTGACTAATGAATTGGGGATGAGAAAAATTTGTGCAAAAATGGTTCCGAAAAATCTTTCACACCGCGATTTCTATTAA
The DNA here is from genome assembly GCA_011037195.1 of Triatoma infestans. NCBI lineage: Eukaryota > Metazoa > Arthropoda > Insecta > Hemiptera > Reduviidae > Triatoma > Triatoma infestans. Next base: position 160,840 of record JAAEAF010014304.1, read on the forward strand.
TGAGTATTTGGCCAGTAATAACATTCCTGCGGCTCCTCAGCCCCCTTATTCACCCGACTTGAGACCATGTGACTTTTTTTTGTTCCCCAAATTGAAAAATCACCTCAAGGGATGTCATTTTGGAACATTGGAGAATATTCAAACAGCCATAACCGACCAACCGAAGTCTATTCCAGTATCCGAGTTCCAACACTGCTATGACGAATGGAAGAATCGTCTTCAGCGTTGTGTGGCTTCCCAAGGTAGTTACTTTGAAGGGGACAATGTTGAATAGTAATTTTATTTGAATAAAAAAAAGATAAAAAATCAGTCTCATTACTTAATTTACACACCTCGTACTTGCTTGGGTTCAGTAGGCTAGTACATGTCTCCCACCTGTATTTATATATTATATTTGTATACTATACTTTATTTAAGTTGAGACAAATGAAGAAAATTCGAAGTTTAATGAAAATTGGGCATTTTATTTATAATTGTATTAACAGGAGTAAGAGAAAGTTATGTGAGTGTTTCACAGCAGATCTATTTTAGTAAGTGCAGTTGATGTTCCTCAAACAGACTTGTGACTATATCACAAATAGAATAAAATTCTGTGGGACATAAACAATATAACATGAGCTGTATGAACACAATAAGTAGAAAAAAAAAAAAAAAAATGAAAAAAAAGTAAAGGAACGACAAACTTACAACTTTAGTCATTTTTAATAATCGTTTGTTATAATTCAAAATTGTATATTTTAATTTATTTTTTTCTAATTCCATAGAAATTAAGAGGAGATATTTTTTATTCACTTTTACATATGTATATAAAACTTTTATATATATATACTATATAAAATATGTGCATGCACCAGACGAACGAATAAACACACATACACTTAAAAAAACAAAAACGAATTGAAAGGTGGAATGCACACACGTACATAAAATATTTTTCTTTTTATTTGTAAAATAATATGAGAGGGGAGATTATTTGGCATAGCGGAAGATAGGTAGTGCTAGTATCGTTGTTCGTTGGTAGGTTGCCGTTTGGCGGCGGTTTGGCTGTGCAATGAAGAGGGGGTAAACGACGAACTGGCAGTCATTGTACCGGCAGTGTCTAGGTGTGCACACGGTTTTTTGTTGTCTGGCATTCGACTTTTAATACTTTCCATATTATATTTGTATTTATTTATTTATTGGTTAATTTTTTTTTTTTTTTGGTTTAATACCGGTTTCCATATACATTATAAAGAAACAATTGAAAATTTCCTCTTTTTTTTAGTTTTTTTTTTTTGAAAAAATTGTGTAAAAATTTCACGTGTGTTTTAACAACATATTATTGTTTTCCTATTTGAAAACATAAAAATTAATTATTTATGTGTTGTCCCGTTTTACGAAATAATAAAATCAACGCCTGACAATGGTTTATTTTATAGTGTTAATAGTGTCAACGTTTTTATGTCGTTTAGTGACATCGTCAACAATATATCCACCGCATTTAGTTTTTACTGATGGAAATATAATTAAAAATAATAGTTATAATAATAATAATAGCAGTACTACGGCAACACCGACACCGTTAGTCTCTGGAGCTACTACATCAGCAATACCGACTACAACTATTGTTGCTGGTCCGTTGGCCGTACAAGAATGTCATACGATTCGCATTGCATTAGAACAGTCTGGACATAAACTTGATATACCAAAACTTCCAGTTAATGGTAAATGGCATAAATCATATTTACATAATTACAAAAAAAATAAAAAAATAATTAATTCATTGCATTTGTGTTTAAAACTTTATTTAAATGGATACTTTTTTTGTGTGTGTGTGAAAATATTATAAAGATATAATAACATAGTGACCTCCATTACGTCTTAAAACTGGTTTTTTTAAAAAATAGAAAAATTAAATACTATTTGTTTAAAAAAATCAGCCCAGCTGGTCACTCTAAAAACATATGATCTTATTTCGTTCACCTTTTTGGCACTATGCGCTGAAATATTTTTCTAATTTTATCAACCCCTTCCTTTTCCTTACAAAAACCCTCTCCTGTTCGTGACTGATTGATCTTAGTGCAAATATTTCTTAGTTTTTTTTTTTTTTTTTTTTTTTTTTTTTTTAATTCACAAAAAATATTTTTTTCTTAATTTAATTTAACGAATATATTTTGATGATTTAAAAACAAGAAGGCATTGGTTTTCCGTTTGACACAAAGCCATCTTTTCCGTTTGTCTTTTTTTCTTTTCTAATAAGTAATTCTATATAAACCGCATAGTTAACTAGTAGTATTTAATTCAGTTTATTTTTGCTATGATACTTATTATTTACACCATTTATTCTATACTACATAAATATTCATTGAAAAAGGTGAATAGGTTAAAAGGTCAAGGGGGATGACCAGCCATTTTTAGCCAATCAACTTTGGGCTTTGTGATTTTTTGTTTTAATTGCAATATTTTTTTGTATTGCAATCATTTTTTAATGGATGTTTCGTATTAATTAAAATAATAATAAATTAATTGATTGATCGTAAACTGAAAATAGCTATTTCGAAGTATTTTTCCCAGTTCAAGTATATCCGCAATGTTGATAAATTTCAAATTGGTGTTTTATGGCTTTGTTTTTTAGTGCAGAAACTAGGAATTAGTTAGTTTTTCGTTTTTTTTCAATTTTTCTGAGATTCTCTTACATAAATAACACTTTTTATTGAAAAATCTGCTAAACTTCGTTATAAAATTTATTTAACCTGAGGTATTAAAAAAAAAAAATAATTGAAAGTATATTAAAATTATATAACCTTCCTAGTCGGCACAACCAACCAACCACAATTAGGGCAGATTATTAAAATTTTTGTGGTTTTTTTCAGAGTTAGCAAAAGCTATCTAAACTTTATTAAATATTCGGATCCAGTTTTTTTTTCTTTTTTTTTTAAGGAATTTTTTACAGAGTATTATATTTTTGTGATATATTTAATTTATTTTTTTAAATTCGCTATGTTCTTCATGAATATTTTTTTTTTCTGTTTCTGTATTAAAAAAAAAAAAAATAAACTTTTATTTAGAATAATTCGATTTTATTTATTCATATTATTATGAACAACTAAATTTGAGTTGTAGTTATTCTATGGCGAAATAAATAAATATGAACTCCCTAAGAGACTATCGAGCAATCTAAAATTACGTATTTTATTACATAATTACATTTTGAAATGAGAATGTAGAGAGGAAAGAAAGCCTGAAGTGTCTCATCACCCTCGGAACCCCTAAAGTATATATATATATATTTATTAGGTTCAAGAAAATCTTTAGAAGTAATTTCGAGAAAAGACGCGCTGTAAACTGAACAGAAAAAAAAAAATAAATAAATAAAAACAGAAATAGTATTTCCGGTGGACGAATTTGCACCGGATCTCTCGGATTCTTTTCCTAAATAATATCAAATTTCATCTTACTGCAATTTTTTTGATTTTTTGCTTTTTTTGCTATGTAATGACATAAGGATCCCCCCCCCCCCCCCGAATATTTTTCATATTCAATTTCCCCCCAAAAAATAAAAGATCGCGACAGTATAAAGAATTTTAATTATAGTATATTTTTCCAAATTTGTTTTTTGTTTACGTCGAATAGTTTTGTTATTGATTCTAATCTGAAATATAGATTTTAAGGTTTTTTTTTTTTTTTTTTTTTGAAGTTTTCAAAGTTAAAAAGTCGAGTTTTTAGCCACTGATCTCTAGGGAAGCTTTTGCAAAAAAAAAAAAAAATAATAATAATAATATCAAGGAAATATGAAATTAAAAACTTGTACCAATCTTAAAAGCTCGTGTTTCGATATTAATTTTTCTTTTCATTTGTTATTTTTCTTTTCATTATCGACAAGTAGGGGCGGAAATTATTAACACAATGGTAGCGCACTGGACTTGGAACGTGGAAGTCTCCAGATTGGAGTGTATCAATCGTGCTACCCTTATATTTACTCGCCCTAGAAATCTCTATCGCTGTCACTGTCTCGTAAAACCGGAAACTGAGAAGCCTCCGGATGCCAATGAATTCAGATGTTGAGGTGCCTTAATTTTATAAATCAACGACAAGTAGCAGTGTCAAACGTTACGTGATAATGCTTTAATGCCATATTCTTCGGGTCTATTTTTTTCAAACTTAGGAAAAGTTGGAATTTAAGCCACATCTTTAATTCTCCTTTCCTTGAATGTTATATTAGTAGTAGACCAGAATCATGCAAGAAAATGTCCTTTAGAAGGGATTCGAGGGCACATCATCCCCCCCCCCCAGTAGTTCAATTCAAAGTAATAAAGTTGGAATTTTTTAACAAACTCGGAATTATTTTCGAAAAACTAAAAAAAAAAAAAAAAATCATTTCATTTAATAGTGTGTGATATTTCTGGTTAATCGATTTTGACCAAAACATTCCGATCGGGTCCCATAGAATTAGCTGGGTGGAAATATCAAGATCGTATTTTTTGCGAGTTTTCCTTTTCAAGTTAAAAGACCTCAAAATATAAATTTCCGATAAACTGAGTTTTGAAAAATTGGAAACAATCATAAATCTTTCTTTCTCTTGAAACCGTTAGAGATAGTAAGGGAATCGTGAATTGTAGTAAATGGTTCGTAACCTCCGCAATCTTATTTTTTTATTTTTTTCAAAAATAATTTTATAATTAGAAAATATCTTAACAAAAACAAAACAATGAAAATGTTCAGCATAAATATATGTATATGTATTATGTAATTTTACAATGGCTCTTAACTCTTAAGGGAATAACATAAAAGAAGGATGAGATGTTGGATAATCTTCTGTTAAGGTTAATTATAACAGTATCCGCTTTTCAGTTCATATGATAGTATCCAGTTTAGACTGAAAAATACCATTCAACAATAATTAATCCATTCATTGAAACTCTACCATTGAATGATCTCTTCTTTCCTAATTCATTCAACTTATTTTAAGTATTTATTTTTCTTTAATAACATTACTTTTATAAACAATTTTAAATTTCTCCTTGCGGTTTTTTTAAGCGGGGAAAAAAATGCAGAATTTTTTCTCTAGTTTTATTGGTGTTGATAAAGCCCAAAGGAATGATTTTTTATCAAAGGATTACTTCATAATTTGTATTCCTGTAATATAACCGACCATTTTGTATTTTTTTAAATAATTATTAATATTACATTACGCTTGAAAACAATAACCTATAAATCTACTATACGTATAGGGTTATTGGGAATGTTGACCAGTTGAGGCCGTCGCTCCTGTTATATATATAGTAATAGTAGTATATATCAAAGTATTTTATTATGTATGAGCCCGGGCATCGATCTAGCTAGCAACTCCTATATATATATGACCGGTATATGTCAACTGAGGAAGGGCAATATAACTAAATATCTGTCGCTTATAAATATATGGCCTTTAAGTATATTTGATTGGTAGACAAATTTTAGTGATATAGTAGGAATTTTAAATATTTTTTTTTATCTATCCATCTATCCAGATTTTACAGTTTTTAAGTGATCAGTAACTCTTTTCAGGACTTAAAAAAAAAAAAAAAAAAAAAAATTAATTTATAGCAATAAATGATCTAATCTTAGTGGTTTGTTTTACTGTCATAGTGTTATTAAAATTGATTACATAACTTTTTTTAATTATAAGTTAATAAAATTTCGAAATCAAGTTGTTTAATTATTGTATTTGAACTAATTCTCAGATAATTTCAAACAGAAATTCACCAATTTTCGTGTACAGTCTACTTGAAATCTAAGTGTATTGAGATATTGAATAGTTATTTAATTGCCATATTTGAATTACAAAACAATTTGTCGTGCAACACAACTCGCACAACTTTCTCCAATTCTAATTAATGTAATTTAGCACTGTCCAAACCAACAAAGCTTGTTCAAATTTAAATTTAAACTTAACTCAGAGGACCTCCCCCCAAAATCCCAATTTAAAAAAAAAAAAAATCTGGTGTGAAACACCCACACAACTTTCTCTTACTCCAGTTCTCAAAATTATAATTGACAAATTTTATAGTTTCTGTACCAAATTTAACGAAATTCGTTGAAAACTAAAAAAAAACCTGTCCAGTAAAAGAGCACTTCCGGTTTACTAATTTTCTTAAAATTTTGGAATTTTGGTCAAATATTTATTTCTAATTAATTTTGTTTGGATGATAGAATTGTATAATCAACTGTGATATCACTTTAGAGGAGCAAGCTGTAACTCCACCCCTCCCCTAAAAGTGAATTTTCCCATATAAATGTTTTAAATACAAGATGTAGATCTTTGTATGTTTAGTTTATATACGAAGTTTCAAGAAATTCGTCGGAGTCATTTTTGAGAAAATCGCGTGAAAAAGTGAAAAAAAAAAAATCATTTAGTAAAGTTTAAAACAAACGCACTTCCGGTTATCCGATTTTTTTCAAACTCGGAATTTTAATAACATATTTAATTGTAATTAACATTATTTAGATTAGACAGAATTGTCTAATAAACTGAAATAGCTGTTAAGATGAAAACCTAACCCCACCCCTCCCATAGAAGTGCCCTTAAATGAATTTTCCCGGAGAAATGTTTCAAATAAAAGTTGTAGCTCTTTATATGTGTAGTTCATATACTTAGTTTAAAGAGAATCGTCGGAGCCATTTTTGAGAAAATTGCAAAAACGTAAAAAAAAAACTAGTAAAGTGGTACTTCCGGTTGAGGAATTTTGACACATACGCACCGTCAGATACCATGGTGATAACTAACGTAATATCAAGTTTCAACTTTCTACAGTTTTTCGTTTTTGAGCTATGCTGTTCACATACACACACACACACACACACACACACAGACCATTTGCTAAAAACCACTTTTTTGGACTCAGGGGGAACTCAAAACCGATATTTACGGTGAAATCTCGATATCGAAAATTTGACACGATTACAATACTTCCTCTTATGAGGAGGAGTAAGAGAAAGTAAAAAAAATTCAAATAAAAATGATACGTTTCTATTTATGAAGTAAAGCATTTCTAGTATAAAGAAAAAACTATTTTGTAAAATTATACTTCGGGTTAACCGATTTGCTTCAAATTTTGGAATTCTATCAATGCTTCTCATGTGTGCACGTGCGTGTGTGTGTTTTAATATTATAAAGTTTGCAGTAACCAGACTTTATACTGAAGTGGTATTTTAGTGGAAAGCATAACGCTGTACTGTTCCCTTAGAACTCTCCAAAAATAAAATTAACCGAGGCTTAATGGATTTTGCCGGAAATCATCGTGTCTGAAGCGGTGGCAGTGTCTAAACAAAATACCAAATTTGAGCTTCCTACAACTTTTTGTTTTTGAGATATTCGGTTAAAACTCATACACACACAGACACACTCATTCGCTGAAAACATTGTTTTCGTACACTTTAGAAGAAAACATTCCCTCTCTCAATTCCCCCTCTTAAATGCATTTTCCCGGAAAAATGTTTCAAAAAAAAAGTTGTAGTTCTTTATTTTTGTAGTTAATATTTCAAATTTAAAGAAAATCGTTGGAACCGTTTTTTGAAAAAAATCGCAAAAACTGAAAAATCCAACTAGTAAATTGGTACTTCCGGTTGAGTAATTTTGATGAACCCATATTTTCGGGTTCCATGATAGGTTTAAACTAAATATCATGTTTGAACTTTCTGTGATTTTTCCTTTTTGAATTATGCTGACCACACACACACAAACACCGGGAGAGAGAGATAGAGAGACCAATTTCTAAGATGTAGGGGACTTCAAAACGCACATATCTGGTAAAAACTCGATATTGAAACTTTGATACGATCTCAATACTTCCTCTTATTAACATTAAGAAAATGTAAGAAATGAACGAAAAGAAATGTGTAAGCCATAATACAAAGAAATGTGTTATATATTAAATATTAAAGACGCCATCACACTTGCATGACCTTCTCATGTAACAATGTGATAATTACCTCTATATTGTATATTTCTACTTGTAACATTTTTTTTTCGTTTCTATTGGTAATCATAATAATTATATATTATTATTGGTAACTAATTCTGTCCTTTTCTTGTCATGTGAAAGGAAATCACGTTTTTATGTTTATGTCGATCTTTGCTGTGCAATAAATCGATAAGATTTTGTTTAGCCATAGTGTAGTTTATATTATTTGTCGAAAAATGGTCAACAATCCATGATCTCAAGCGCCAGGGTATCACCCCCCATTGATATCATATATCAGACAGAAGAATATAGTCCAGCACTGTTCACCTTACTTTTCCAAATTTCAGAGAAATTTTCCGTGATAGCCTGCTTCATTTTGTGGTCATCGACCGGTTTCGGGCGTTCGCCCATCTTCAGGATGCGTTTGTCAGACAGTGTGATAACACAGACTTGCACAGAGTCTTCAGAAAAACTGAAGTACAGAATAGAGTGTATAAACCGAATTTGCTCTGTGCAAGTCTGTGTTATCACACTGTCTGACTAACGCATCCTGAATATGGGCGAACGCCCGAAACCGGTCGTTGACCACAAAATGAAGCAGGCTACCACGGAAAATGTCTCTGATGCTTTCCAGCTCTGCGGAACCAATCACCACAACAATTTCCAAATTTCCCCTAACATTTTGTGTTAACTACATACTATCTCTAGAAAAATCGGGTGTGAAACACTCACACAACTTTCTCGTACTCCAGTTCTCAAAATTATAATTGACAAATTTTATAGTTTGTGAACCAAATTTAATGAAATTCGTCGACAACTGAAATCACTGTCCAGTAAAAACGCACTTCCGGTTTACTAAATGTATGGAAACTCGGAATTTTGGCCATCTGTTTATTTCTAATTAATTTTGTTTCCATGATAGAATTCTAAAATAACCCCACCTCTCCCCTAAAAGTGCCCTTAAATGAATTTTCCCAGAGAAATGTTTCAAATAAAAGGTTTTAGCTCTTAGTATGTATAGTTGATATACCAAGTTTCAAAAAAATCTTCGGAGCCAGTTTTGATAAGAACGCAATAAAGTAAAAAAATCAACTAGTAAAGTGGTACTACCGGTTGAGAAATATTTTGACAGATAACTTACTGTCAGATCCCGTGGTGATACCTAATCGGAATATCAAGTTTAAAATTTCTACGGTTTTTCATTTTTAAGCTATGCTGTTCACACACACACACACACACACACACACATCTATTAGTAGTACACTCGCTTCTTATGCCTTCAACTTCAAACGAGGCTTGCCTCCTCATTATCAGTCAATTGACGGCAAGGTTGAGGATCTCTGAGGAGTGGGGCCGGAGTGTTTGGGGACAGACTTTCAGGGCAACCTATGGGGGTAAGTTTCCCAGCATCTCCTGGCAGAAATGCACCCATTCGGAAGATATGTCTAGTTTGAAAACTCGACAGGAAAATATCGGAATCAGGAGATTGTAATCCTGTCCGGTATCCAGCCTACCATTAAAGCACTGAATTCAAAAATGGTGGCAGGAACAAGTAGAGTTAAGCGATTCTGTGTGTGCCAGGGCATGTTAGGCATGGAAGAAAATAAACCAATGGGTACCCTTTAGCTTCTCCGGGAAGTGCTACCTGCTTCTAAGATTTCTCAGAGATCCCTTAATTTGGAATGGACGCCATCCTGACACTACTAGGGTGGCACAATAAACCTCTTTTGGTCGCCGTACGCTATACTCCCCTCAACAATAGTTAGTATGCAAAGTTTAAAGAGAATCGTTGGACTTTTTTCCGCATTAGCATTGTGAAAAACTGAAAAAAAAAAAAAAAATCAGTCAAGTCGCACTTGGGACGGATTTTGGGCGAATCGGGTAGTAGTATCTAAATGGATTGTTAGTTTTGAAATTACTATGATTTTTTTTTATTTATTCACAAACAACACACACCACATAAACGAAATCGATCATTCATTAAAAAAATGTTATATCATTCTGAGTAGACGTCAAGATTCAAATAAGAAAATTTTGTTCGATCAAAAATAGAAAAGTTTTCTAAAGAAAATGTTGAAAGATATTAAACAATTTTCAACCACTGATACTACTATTGAGATTGTGATGACTTTCCTTTTATCTCATTTTCACTCTATATTTTAGTGTGCCAAGAGTTTGGTAGTCTCTTTTAATACATTTCCTTCAATAGATTTTTATTTATAGATGTGTATTTATTTATTCATTGCAAAAAGTTTTACAGCCAATTTATTTACATTTGTTTATTTTATTTGAAATAAAAATTATAAGACGTTCATTTTTAAAATAGAGAGAGTTATTTTTAATTGCATTATTTTCTTTTATAATTAGTATTATATTGTGCTAAAAATAAAACTTATTATTATTCTGATCACCAGTTGCCATGACGATTGTGATTTGATCTTAATGAGATGATTCTAGCCCATGTTTGGTGTTCATATCCCGATCTCACCTTTTACTTCATATAAGTTTCCTTAAAAAACATAAGACTGCATTCCGCCTTTACTCCCGAATACGGAAAAAATTGTTTTTAACGAAGGGTCCGTCTGTTGTATATCTGTGTGTGTGTGTGTGTGTGTGTGTGTGTGTGTGTGTGTGTGTGTGTATGTATGTATGTATGTGAACAGCATACCTCACAAACGAAAAACCGTAGAAAGTTGAATCTTGATATTCCGTTTAGGTATCACCATGGGATCTGACAGTACGTTAACTGTCAAAATTCCTCAACCGGAAGTACCACTTTACTTATTTTTTTTTACTTTTTTGCATTTTTCTCAAAAATGGCTCCGACGATTTTCTTCAAACTTGGTATATCACCTACATATACAAAGAGCTACAACTTTTATTTGAAACATTTCTCCGGAAAAATTCATTTAAGGGCACTTCTGGGGGGAGGGGTGGGGTTAAGTTTTCATTTAAAGTGCTATTTCAGTTTATTAGACAATTCTGCCTTCTTAATAATGTTAATTAGAATTAAATATGTTGTTGAAATTCCGAGTTTGAAAAAAAAATCGGACAACCGGAAGTGCGTTTATTTTAACACTTTACTAAATGATTTCTTCACTTTTTCGCGATTTTCTCAAAAGTGGCTCTGACGATTTTCTTGAAACATCGTGTATAAACCAAACATGGAATGATCTACATGTTTTATTTAAAACATTTCTTTGGGAAAATTCATTTAAGGGCACTTTTAGGGGAGGGGTGGGGTTACAGCTTCCTCTAAATATTGCTATCTTAGTTGATAATACAATTCTATCATCCAAAACAAAATTAATTAGAAACAAATAGATGGCCAAAATTCCGAGTTTTAAGAAAATTAGTAAACCGGAAGTGCGCAATTATAGAACAGTTTTTTCAATTTTCGACGAATTTCATAGTTTGGTACAGAAACTATAACATTTGTCAATTATAATTTTGAGAATAGAAGTAAGAGAAAGTTGTGTGAGTGTTTCACACGAGATTTTTTTTATGGTGGATTCTTGGAGAATAGCGTTATGCTTTCGCTCTTAAGTATCACTTCAGTATCTTTCATCACCTAAATAATATTAATACACATTAGGAACATTGTTAGAATTCCAGATTTAAAGAAAATCGGTTGACCGGAAGTGCGGCATTATCGTATTGGTTTTTGAATTTTTTGGGGGGAATTTTCTAGAAAACGACAATAATGATTTCTGTTAAACGTGGTATGGCTAACTTCACAGATAAAAACGAATTACTATTATTTTGGATAGTTGTTTGGAAGGGGTGGTGTTAATTTGAAATGTTATATGTAGTTGGTTGAGTGTTTGTAGAGCGCTCTACTGGGTCATAATGTAATCATCACTTCTCCACCTGCCAAGATTAGTATTGGTTGGTACTTATCTCCCACCATCTGCACAAATATGTAAACTCTGTTTAAAGAAAATTTTCATTTTTTATATGATTGTATTAAAAGGAATAACGAGAAATTTCTGTGACTTGTTTCACACCAGATTTTGTTACCATTCCGTGTTATATATTGATCTATGTTTCTAAAATACAATTTGTTATAAGGAAATTAGGATTTCAATTTCATTTCAAAGGAAAGTAATTAAAAGTGTTTTATACCAGACCTCCAATTCGAGACGCTTTTAAAAGTTGGATTGAAGTAATAGAAGGCGGATTAGAATGTCTTGTAATTATCTCACTCTATTGTCGTCCGGTTAGAATACTTGGTTTGTACTTGAATATATGTCTTGACTTCATAGAATTTTCTTATAGTGCAATTCCTAAAGTAAAATTAATTTGTATAGAAGTTGAATCTTAATCTGAATCATTTTAGAATGATTAAGTTATTAAAAACGGTTTCTAATTTATTACTACCTAGTAATTATTCTTAATATTGATTTTAATACGTAATATGTCCCCCCCAATATGTTATACATTAAAAATACAAATTACTATGCAAGTATGACGTCAATAATTTAAAAAAGAATGCATAATTATTTGTAATCACTATACAGTTCTTAGAATTCATCACTCTCCACCCCTTCAAACAGCCAGTTCTCCTGCTCTGTAAGGCCACTTTATTGTTTTATAAATTACCAGATTGATTTCTTAGAAGTTGTATGCATAAATTATAAACAATTTTTTTTTTGCTGAACTACATTGTCGGCATGTTGATTGATTGTGTATGATCAGCGTTTTTATTAATATTACAGTTTGTTTCTCTCTAGTTCTTTCTCTATTTTGCTTTCTCTTACTCATTTTTTTTTAGAGGAAGTATTTGCGACCGTGTCAAAATTCTGAAATTTTTCATAACCAAATATCTCACAACAAAAATTTGAAGGAAGCTAATACTTGATATTCAGTTTAGATACTACTACTAACGCATCTGTTACGAAGGTAAAACTCCATCAACCGGATTTACGACTTTAATGAATGGTTTTTTCAAAGCAATAGTTTGAGTGCTTCAAATTAGCATCCTTGTTCGTCAGCTGTTCGATAGTATTTGGAAAGCATAACCTCAAATGTATTCAGTAAACAATGGCGAGTCCGCTCCGGCATTGCATCTCGGAAGAACAACCGCATAGTGATTAGTTTTTTAGTTGTAGAGGGTATCAAAGGTAGTGAAATCCACGAAAGAATGTTGAAAGTGTATGGGAATAATTGTTTGAACCGTTCAAACGTTTACAAATTGATAGAACAGTTTAAAAGTGGCCGTGTAAGTGTCAACGAAATGGACGACCAGTTGAAGTTGCAACTTCCTTCCTTGAATCTCGGAATGCGTTAATTCAGGACAACTCGCGTATTACTGTTGAACTGCTGGCTGAAGAAGTGCATGCGAGTGTTGGAACTGTCCATAACATTATTCAGATTAAGCTGCAGTACAAGAAAACTTGTGCGAGATGGGTTCCACAAAGAAACGGATGCCCACAAAGAAACCAGGTTTCAAATCTGTCAACAGTTGAAAGAAAGATGTTTAATTGGAAAAGAAATTTTTCAGTAGTATTTCAACATGTGATGAAACATGGATACACCATTTTGAGCTGGAGTCTAAGCGTCAAAACTTCATCCAATGAAGAAGTTAAAAATCAGGTGCAAAACTAGCTTCGATATCAACCCAAAGTATTTTATGCCAGAGGCATACACAAATTAGAAAAACGATGGGACAAGTGTATAAATATTGCTGGGGACTATGTTGAAAAGTAGCCAAAGTGTTGTATTGATTAAATAAATCGGTTTTTGAGCTACAGCGATTTGTCTCGTCACTTATTGAATGACTCTCGTAATTTTAATGTAATCCTTGAGATTGTTTCATGGATCCTAGTTTTTTTTTTAAATCAGGTTCAAATGAAGATTAGATATAATTTAAGACTTTTATTACAACAAATATATTGTTCTCATTATTCATTTTATTCAATAAAATATTTTTGCAGATAAAATTTGATGTTAATGTACTGTTAAATATTGAAATATTGCTTTCCGTAAATGAACGGGTGTTAAAGAAACATTTTTTATCGCATTATAATATAATTTTTATGTATACGCAAGCGGTACGCGTATCACAGGGTTGGCAACCACTGTTCTAGAGTATCAGTCCAGTCTAATATATGGTTCTATCACTTTTATGATGTTAATATCATAAGAAGCATTCCTAGAATTCCAAATTTGAAGAAATCGGGTAACCGGAAGTGTCATTCTACAATATAGGTTTTCGAGTTTTTTTTTTTTTTTTTTTTTTTTTTTTTTTTTTTTTTCACCAATTATTACACAATTGTCATAATAATTTCATATGGTTTAACATTTAATTGTCTCGTTTTGAGTTTTGTATTTTTTTTTAATCTTGACGTATAACAGAATGTAACATCTAATAAAGATTATAACTTTATTTTGTTAGTTGTTAACACTAGTGCGAAGTTTCCTAGTTGTACAAATATGAATTAATCATAATAAGTTTTATTATAATATGTTCCGTTCTTTTAAAACGATAATAGTGTTTACAAGAATACAGTGTAATAAAAAAAAAACCCTTTGGTGCAACAGCCCATGAAGGGCCAAGGCTTCCCAGATTTGAATAAGGGGGCGTGTGTTAAGCACGCCGCAGGCCGTTTAGTTCCGGCCTTCGCTACCTAGGGCGCTACTAACTGTAGCTTCCCACTTTTTATCACGATACACCGATTTTGCCCTCACGGGAATCAAACCCTGAATTCTCGCACGAAAGGCGAGTGCGCTAGCCACTAGACCAATACATACAGTGTAAAAGGTTTACTAATTAGTTATTATTTTACTGAATTATTACTTCGTTTATATTTTGATTTTATACCCACACATATCCCACCACTCCTATATAAAATAATCTGTATTTAATTTTCCGCTTTAGTACGCAGAAAAAAATATTCTCTTGACAGTAGATCGTGTTATAAGTTGATTTAGCCAATATTCTCCCTCATTCTTACTCTCGCTCAGTCTCTCTCTCTCTCACTCTCACTCTCACTCTCACTCTCACTCTCTCACTCACTCACCCACTCACACTGGAGAGAGATCTCGGCGCCAGTTATTATTATTTTTTCTTTCAATATTTCTATGATTCTTTATTTGATCTTTTATTATAAACCTTATTTCACTGTTGGTTTTATTTGTTTTAAATTTGTTCGTATTTCAATATTTATTACACTTTTATTGCTTTGTTGTCCTTTTGGAAAATAAAAAAAAACTGGTGTGAAACACTCACACAATTTTCTCTTACTCGTGTTCTCAAAATTATAATTGATAAATTTTATAGTTAGTGTACCAAATTTAATGAAATTCGTTCGAAAACTGAAAAAATCAGTTCAGTAAAAGCACACTTCCAGTTTACTAATTTCCTTGAAACTCGGAATTTTGGCAATCTATCTATTTCTAATTAATTTTGTTTGTATGATAGAATTGTATAATCAACTATGATAGCACTATAAAGAAAAACATTACCCCTCACATCCCCTAAAAGTGCCCTTAAATGAATTTTCCCAGAGAAATGTAATAAATAAAAGTTGTATATCTTTGTATGCATAGTTTATATATGAAATTTCAAGAAAATCGTCGGAGCCATCTTTGGGAAAATCGCGAAAAAGTGAAAAAAAAAATCATTTAGTAAAGTGGTAAAGTAAAGGCACTTCCGGTTATGAGATTTTTTGTCAAACTCGGAACTTCTACAACAACACTAACATTCTAATTAACATTATTTAAATGATAGAATTGTATAGTAAACTGAAATGAGAACATCGCAAAAAAGTAAAAAAAAAACAACAACAAGCAAAATGGTACTTCTGGTTGAGAAATTTTGACAGATAACCTTCTGTCGGATCCCATGGTGATACCTAACCGGAATATCAAGTTTGAACTTTCTACGATTTTTCGTTTTTGAGCTATAAGGTTCAAATACAAGACACACACCATTTTCTAAAAACCACTTTTTTGTCTCAGAGGACCACAAAACGGATATTTCCGGTGAAAACTCGATGTCGAAAATTTGACACGATTACAATACTTTCTCTTGCTAGGAGTAAGAGAAAGTAATGATAAATCCCATATAATTCCCATAAATCTGTTAGAATGAAACTTTAGAATCATGTAGCTAAAATAACCAAAACTGTATTAATAATAATAATAATAACAATAATAATAAAATAAAATCTGGTATGAAACATTCACACAACTTCTCTTACTCCAGTTTTCAAAATTAGTAACTGACAAATTTTATAGTGTGTGTACCAAATTTAATGAAATTCGTCGAAAACTAAAAAAACTTTTAGGAGAAACAGACTTCCGGTTTACTAATTTTATTGATACTCGGAATTTAGGCCATCTATTTATTTCTAATTAATTTTGTTTGGATGATAGAGTTGTATAATCAACTATGATACCACTTTAGAGAAAAACATAACCCCACCCCTCGCCCAAAAGCCCGCTTAAATGAGTTTATCCGTAGAAATGTTTCCAATAAAAGTCGTAGCTCTTTATATGTATAGTTCACACACACATTTAAAAGAAAATCGTTGAAGCCGTTTTAGAGAAAATAGCAGAACAAAAGAAAAATACTTTTCAATAAAAATGCACTTCCTGACTCAGAGGACCTCAAAATTTCAAACACACAAATTCAACAACATATTTAATTCTAATTTATATTATTTATATGATAGAATTGTGAAATAAACTGAAATAGCACTTTAGAGGAAGCCCGTAACCCACCTCTCCCCCAAAAGTACTTTTAAATCAATTTTCCCGCAGAAATGTTTCAAATAAAAATGGTAGATCTTTGTATGTGTAGTTGATATACCAAGTTTAAAGAAAATCGTTGGATCTATTTTCGTGAAAATTGGAAAAAAAGTGAAAAAAAAAAAATCAGTAAAGTGGTATTTCCGGTTGGGGAATTTTGACAGATAACGTGTTGTCGGGGATTCCATGGTGATACCTAAACGGAATATCAAGTTTGAACTTTCTGCGATTTTTTTGTTTTTAAGATATGCTGTTCACACATCCCCCCTCCACCCACCATTTCCTGAAAACCACTATTTTGTCTCAGGAGACCTCAAAACGGATATTTCCGTTGGAAACTTGATATTGAAAATTTGACAAGTTTATAATACTTCCTCTTACTAAGGAGTAAGAGAAGGTAAAAAATAAGTAATAGAATAACCATACTGAAAGTAATACTTTAGAGAAAAGCTTTAAATACACGCTGTTTAAAGAAAAAAATTCGTTGAAGACTCGTTTTAGAGAAAATTACGAAAACCGGAAAGAAAAAAGAAAGAAACATTCAGTATAGCCGCACTTCCGATTTTAACTGAACCTTCGTGTGCTAGTGTGGTATTTTTAAAACAGAATACCAGAGAGTGTGATCTTTTGTTATGTATAACAAACAAATACACACACACAACCATCATACGTATGTATGTACATGTAGATCATTAGTTAAACACATTTTTTTTATCAAAACGCAGGGAATTATCATGAACATGTATTTCCGGTGAAAAACTCATTTTCAAAAATATTACGCGATAGTAATATATTTCCTCTTGCCAGGAATAAAGAGAAAGTAGAAATAAAGAAAACATGGAGTGGAGTTTAATAGAATTTATTGGGTAGAGCCATTACTGCTTTTGGATGACGTTGTCTCCCCTTTCGCAAAAACATTCTTTTACTCCATTTTTTTTTGTTTTTCATTTATAAAAAAAAATGTCATTCATCTTTTTACTTTCTCTTATTTTTTTTTTTTTTTTGTTGACGTTGTCAGTTTATTTTATTTTATTTTTTCTGTTTTGTATAAAAATGTAAGACGAAGTTAATAACAAAACATAACGAAAAGTGGCCATTTTTATTTAATATATATATATATATATATATACCTGTGTGGGACAAGTAATAGATTTGTATGTACGTAAATTGCATGCACGCGAGTGGCAGCGAATGGTCTCAGTGAACGATCAAAGAGTTATTATCAGTCATATCAAAGAGCCAGCCTGTACAGAATTGTTTCTATCTCTCTCTTCTTCCACACCCTGTTTGAGAGTGTGTATACACTTTCCATTAACTTTATTTACTTCTCTTTCTTTTATTTTTACATTGGCGGTGGGGCAGGGGGAAGTTATGTTTAGTTTTTGTGTGTTGGTATTTTTAGTTTTTTTTTTTTTTTTTTTTTTTTTTTGTAATCCTGACTGACAATTTATATTTTCAAATAAAAGTTAAACATCTCTATCCCTTTAATTTATTCTCGTTATTTAAATTTTCCTGGTGTAAGGTTTGTTCGATCTTATGTGCGCGTAGAACAGTCCAGACACTGAATTGCAATGGATGAAAGTTTTGGTTTTGTTGCATTTGATTTTTTGCCAGCTGATCGACTAAGTTTCTTTTTGTTTACTTCTATTTAATCAATTTGTTATTCTGCACAATGGGATAGCTAGCTATACGTCAAACGTTAATGCAATGACGTCTTAGTGGTTAGTTCAATGTTATACTTAATTCCTTCTAAATCCAAAGGAATAATTTTCTTTGAAGAATGTTAGAAATAAAAAGTGATAGACCTAATTTTATGTTGTTCCCTAATTGTTTATAGGGGATATTGCATTGCAGCCTGAAAGATCTAACTAAGCCCTTTCAGTGCACTGCCCATCATCGGGCGGTGAGACTCCTAGGAAGAGAAAATCTAAGGGCAGCTCCGCGTTGCTATTCCAGCTCGCTACCACTGACCTAATCCTTCCCTTCTGTGATCATCATAATATGAAAGTTTAAAGAAAATTATTTTGGTTTTCGAGAATAGCGGCAAACAAAAAAAAAAATAATAGAAGAATTCTAAAAGTGGTACGTCCAATTAACAGCATGTCCAGAGAGGAAAGATGTCAGCAAGCGAAGCCTATTTCTTCAGTCCTGGGAAGGTTTTCCAGAGCTTCACTTTCTCCTTATTTTTGAGCTACTCCCAAAGAGACTGGTCGCTTATCTTGCAAAAGGGATAACCTGAAGAGGGGTACCTGAAGTAGCTGGGCCTAGAACATGGATAGCAGATTTTGTGGGGGAAATGGAGGACATTCTTATATATCTCTTAACGGGCTGCTATCATCCAGAGAAAGTTTGGAAACCTGGATAGTTACCAGGTGTTGGAGGAAGATATACCCTCCTTACAAACTTCTCAGATCCTAAGATTTCTCAGAAATCTTACTTTGGAAGGGTGAGTAATTTCATCCTGGAAACAGTGGGGTGGCACAGTTGACCTCCTTTGATCACAGCGCATTATACCACTAAAAAAAACAAAACAAAAACGTCTATATAATAAGAAATTATGTTTGTCAAAAATTCCGAGTTTGAAGAAAATCGGTACACCGGAAGCACGATTTTTATATTATATTTGTATGCTGATACGCATATATACATTTTCAGTGAGAATCATAACTAGATAATAATACATATAAATAATAAATCAAAACTATGTAAATTGCGGATTATTTATTGTTATTTGCAGGATTTTTGCCACAATTGTAGTTCTACACAAAATACCAGCCAATCAGCAATCTAATATTACAAATGATTTAACTTTTGATATTGTTCATCCATCCTAATCGCTTAAATCAGACTGAATTCTTTCCCGATGCTTAGAAAAATCGTCTGATCGGTTTCTTCCAGCAGTCTGCTGATTTGATACTTTATCAACACATTGAACCAATTAGCCGTGTGGTTTTCGGATCCTTCCCTGATTGCCGTTTATGTGTGATTCTTCCATTCGATTTCGAACAGTCACTGTCGGCTTTTCATGGTTAATTTATGTCTTTTGCATGGTTCATTCATTGTTTATGCCTATTTTTAGCCTAAATTGATTATCTTGTAATATACTACAATATTGTAGAACTGACTGTTATTGTTGAAAGCTAGAAACAAAATTTAGACGACCAACAAACTTAATCGAAAGCTCACGAACTATTGCCTCAAGCAATTGCGAAATCTAATTGGAAGTTTATTAATTGATAGATTCATTTGCAATGATGAACTATATTTTTTATAGTGTAGGTGTATGTCCTTCACAATTTGCTTTCACTTAAAAAATAAATATCCTTTCTTAGTATTTGTTTACTATTAAAACTGTATATCCATGGAATGACCTAGATATGACTAGCTTTGTGATGGTCATGCACCCCACTTGTAGCCAATTAACTAAATAGATGATTAATATGAATTGGCGTAAAACTTACACTTGATAGTTTAAAAATTGATTTGGCTTTTTTTTAGGTTTTTGAACGTATCTTGGATCTTGTTGCTTCATTAAATCTAAGATTATCTTTTCTTCATCTAGAATACTCGTACAATGGTTTAGGCATTTTAGTGCTTTGTTTCTTCGATGAAAAAGAAAAATAGAAGAAATGAATTAATTTTTTTTATTTCTTGAGGAAGAAATCTATAAATTAATTAGATTCCAGCAGTTTCCATTTTAATCTCTTATATTTTTTCCTAAATTGTATTTGTGATGCACATGAACCAATAGTAAAAGGAAATGGAATTTTCGTGGTTTCTAGTGAAGGTGTGACTTCAGAATAATTACGCTGTAGATTCTGTCAGCCGTTTATTATTGAAAGTAATTAATATTTAGTAAACACTGCAAGTCTAAAACAATTGATCAATTATGATTATATTAATATCAGTAAGAAAAACTCATATGATTGTCAGACACCAGATTTTATTTGTTTGTTTGTTAAATGAGAAAGAACATTATTGTGTATAATTTCTTATAAAATCATCAGAACATAAAAGATGATTAAATTATTGCTTACATCAGCAGTATAATTCACTATGAAAAGTCGTGAGGCTTGCGCTATTTTTAGATAAATAAAAGGAATCTTAAGAAAAAAAAAAATCTCATTAAATATAAATAATATATCTGTTTAATCATATTTCAATAATTTTTACGTTCCTGATTAAAAAAATAATGGTAGATGTAATTTGTTTTATTTTACTTAAAGGTATGACAAAATGACGTGTCGTACAAATTTATATTTTTTCTTTTAACTTCCTGTTGGTTTTCTATTCAACGAATTTCGAAATGAAATCCAATTCAAAGGATTCGGTCAAAACTTATCACCATAATTGTAAATTTACTGAATACATTTTATTTTCTATATTACTCCTAGTAAGACGAAATATTACGAGCTTGACACGTTTTGAGAGTTCCCTCTGTAAGATAAAAATATTAAAGCGAATGGTCTGTATGTAACCAAAATATTTCAAAAATGACAAAAATCTGGTGTGAAACATTCACACAACTTTCTCTTACTCCTGTTCTCAAAATTATAATTGACAAATTTTATAGTTTGTGTACCAAATTTAACGAAATTTTCGTCGAAAATTGAAAAAAACAGTTCAGTAAAGCGCACTTCCGGTTTAACTAATTTTCTTAAAACTTGGAATTTTGGCCATCTATTTATTTCTAATTAATTTTGTTTGGATGATAGAATTGTATAATCAATCAACTATGATAGCAATTTAGAGGAAGCTACTAACCCACCTCCAAAACTGCCCTTAAATGAATTTTCCCAGAGAAATGTTTTAAATAAAAGATGTAGATCTTTGAATGTTTAGTTTATATAAGAAGTTTCAAGAAAATCGTCGGAGCCATTTTTGAGAAAATCGCGTAAAAGGGAAGAAATCATTTAGTGAAGTGTTAAAATAAAAGTATTTCCGGTTATCCGATTTTTTTCAAACTCGGAATTTCCACAACATATTTAATTCTAATTAACATTATTAACAAGGCAGAATTGTCTAATAAACTGAAATAGCACTAAACGTAATCCCACCGTTCCCCCGGAAGTGCCCTTAAATGAATTTTCCCTGAGAAATGTTACAAATAAAAGTTGTAACTCTTTGTATATGTAGTTGATACACCAAGTTTAAAGAAAATCGTCGGAGCTATTTTTGAGAAAATCGCAAAAACGTAAAAAAAACAAAAAACTAGTAAAGTGGTACTTCCGGTTGAGGAATTTTGACAGATTACGTACTGTCAGATCCCATGGTGATACCTAAACGGGATATCAAGTTTCAGCTTTCTACGGTTTTCATTTTTGAGCTATGTTGTACACACACACACACACACACACACACACAGACCATTTGCTAAAAACCACTTTTTTGAACTCAGGGGACCTCAAAACGGATATTTCCGGTGAAAACTCGATATCGAAAATTTGATACGATTACAATACTTCCTCTTACTAAGTAAAAAAGTACGTAGAAAGTAAAAAGTAAAAAAGTACGTAGGAAACTCAAAAACTTGGTATTCAGTTTTAGGTACTATCACCAATATGAAGGTTTCGTGGAAAATCTATCTACCGGAAGTTAGACATTGGTGATAATTTTTTTTTTTTTAATAATTTTTCGCAGAATTCTCGGCTCCAACGTTTTCTTTAAACTTTATATATTATACTATTTATACCCAGAAATATCTACAAAAATGTTTTTTATGGAGGGTTTTGGGGGAAACAATAGCGTTAAGCTTTTCTTTAATTCTACCACTTTGGTATATAATATATGGTTCTACCACCTATATAATATTATTAATATACATTAGAAGCAGGCTAGAATTACAAATTTGACGTAAATTGGTTAGTGCAGTTACAGTTAGTTCAGTGTTATTGGCGAGCTCTACAGGACTACAATATAATCACTAATAAGTTAGGAACTTGTCCTTACGCCACCTCTATATTTATTTTAGGACAAATATGTAAAACACCGGAAGTGCACCGAATACGGTTCACAGGAAGTGCGACTTTACAAAATAGCTTGTTGGGGTGTTTGGATATTTGACGAAAACGACTGTAACGATTTCCTGTTTATTTGAAACACAAATGCTTTTTTATGTAAACCTATCACTCTTATTTGGAACAATTTATCGAAAAAAAATAATATTTTTAAGTATTCCTGTTCAATATGTGACGTTTAATCTCAAATATAGAATAGGATTGGTTAAATTGCTATTGGAACTGTTGAAGTTTAAAGCAAATTTATCATTATATAGAAATATAGGAACAGTCACTTTATGTATGTTTTTATTAATTATTACTTTCTCTTAATCCTAATAAGAGGAAATATTGTAATCGTGTCAAATTTTCTATATCGAATTTTCACCGGAAATATCCTTTTTGAGGTATTCTGAGTTCAAAAAAGTGGTTTTTAGCAAATGGTCTCCATGTGTGTGTATGTGAACAGCATACCTCACAAACGAAAACCCGTAGAAAGTTGAAACTTGATATTCCGTTTAGGTAACACCATGGGATCTGACAGTAAGTTATCTGTCAAAATTCCTCAACCGGAAGAAACCACTTTACTAGTTGCTTTTTTTTACTGTATTACGATTTTCTCAAAAATGGCTCCAACGATTTTTTTTCAAACTTGGTATATCAAACTACACATACTAAAAGCTACTCCTTTTATTTGAAACATTTCTTCGGGAAAATTCATTTAAGGGCACTTTTGGGGGAGGTGTGGGGGTTACGGCTTCCTCTAAAGTGCTATTTCAGTTTATTAGACAATGCTGTCATCTAAATAATGTAATTAGAATTAAATATGTTATTGAAATTCGGAGTTTGAATAAAATCGGATGAACGGAAGTGCGTTTACTTTACCACTTTACTAAATGATTTCTTCACTTTTCGCGATTTTCTCAAAAATGGCTCTGACGATTTTCTTGAAACATCTTGTACAAACTACAGATAGAAAGATGTAGAGAAAAATGATGGGAAAATTCATTTAAGGGCCCTTTCAGGGGGAGGGATGGGGTTATGTTTTTCTCTAAAGTGCTATCATAGTTGATTATGCAATTCTATCATCCGCATAAAGTTAATTAGAAATAAATAGATGGCCAAAATTCCGAGTTTCAAAAAAAATTAGTTAAACGGAAGTGCGCTTTTACTGAACAGTTTTTTTTTTTCTGTTTTCAAAGAATTTCATTAAATTTGGTACACAAACTATAAAATTTATCAATTATTATAATTTTGAAGAACTGGAGTAAGAGAAAGTTTTGTGAGTGTTTCGTAACAGATTTTTATTTTTTATTTTTTTAGGTTTTTCTCTATTTTCTTGGAAAATAGATCCAAGACTAAACTAACTCCACACTCATAATAGGCCCATCACTTTTATTTGAACAATTCTTCATTCTTACGGTATGACATGCAGACCTACTAAATATGTAATAATATTAATGGCTATTTAAACGCTAAAACTGTGCGTTTAAAAAAAAAAAAAATCGATTATCGGATATGCGTTTTTACTTATTTTTTTTTCTTTCTTATTTTTAATAAATTTAACAAAAATTACAAGGATAACTAAATGCCTTGTGTAAAACTAATTGCAAGTATGAAGAAATTTTGTCTTTAGAAAAATGAGAAATGCAGTATGAGAAAGTCTAGTTACAGATATCCACCATGTTTACTTTTTCCTACAAAAACTTTTAATAATATTAATTAAAATTGTTCCAACTTTATTAAAGATAATTTTCTAGAAAATGAAAAATTTGGCCTTTATGGCAATTTTTTATTTCTCATATCTTTTTCTCATTGTCTAAAATTAAAGATTTTATTTCTTATTTTCTCGCTCTGATTTTTTCTGGCTTTGAATCCGTTTCTTTTCTCTTATTTACATTTAAAATTCCCTCATCCCTCCTATCCCGAATATTTTCATTGCCTACCCATAACATTTGGATCGTAATATTCTATGTATATTTTGTTCATTCCCTGTTTTTTTGTTTGTATATATTCTTTTCTCTTACTCTATTCATTTGAACTTAAAAAAAAAAAAAAATCTGTTTTAAGACTTTATTGATTGGATCACTTTGACTTATCATTTCCACTTGCTGCTAGCGATCGTGTCAATTTTCGTTATCGCGTTTTTACAGTGTCTTGAGTTTCTCTGAATTCAGTAGTTTTTTCTTTGGTAATTGGTGTATTGATTTGTTTTTATATGATCAGCATAACAAGTTTTAAGATAAGTTTTTTCATTTAGAATTATGCTCATTAAGAAAAAAAAGGAGAATGCCGTTTGTTTGCAGATTTCTTAGGGGGGAAAAAAAAAATTATCGCCCCACTGTTTAACCAACATTTCCTCAGCTTTCTTCGTAAATTGAAACAACCCTAAACGACGAATAAGCATTTCTATTGTTGCTCATGTTAATAAGGAATATTATTTCAATAACCGCCATACCACCAGTGGCAGTTTGTTGACATCGTTTGTTTTTTCTTGCATACACATAGATTAATTTATTTATATTAATGTCTTTATGTTATTATAGGGATATAACAACTCAGCTGAGCAGAAGCTAAGCTGTAGTAGTTATGCGTTTAGAGTGTGACTGAGATGGGTTCCTAGTTAAAGAAAAATAAAAATAACACTTGGAGGTTTGTTTTAAACAACATATTTTGATTTAATAAAGGTTAGTCTTGATGAAGACTAGTGGTGACCCTCTTGAAGGAGAGAGCCATCTTAGTTCCTCCCAAGTTTGAAAACGTCTTCTTGAGAGAGAGTGAGAGTTCGCCTTATACTTAGTTCTTCCCATGTATGTAGGATTGCTAGCGCACTAGGGCCGGCTGTCCTTGTCAAACTCGCTCGCGGCTGGCTAGTGCAGCTCTTTAAATATGTTTTTACTGTGGTGGGGGTATAGGTTGTCTCTAGCTGCTGATAGGGTTGTGGGGGAGAAAAGTGGCGAATTCGGTATTCATCGGTAGCGTTCGGCTCTACTCGGCTGGTGTATTGGGTTGTTACATTGGATATTGTTTGTGGAGAGCTAGGTGGCAAATTCGGTACTCATCGGTAGCGTCCGTCTCTGCTCGGCTGGTGTGCATTGGGTTGTTTCAGGGACGATTTCTCTAAAATTTTGGTTATTATAGAAGAAAAACTTTATGTAATAAAAATTCCATTGTATCTTCCACCAAAAACTTTTCTTTCTAATTAGAAAATTAAAAATGGTTGAAATTAAAGCAAACTGTTGAAATAGTTGTGGCATGATTTTTTTTAAGTGACGCTTAGGCAGACTGACATTGGTATTGTGGTATCTTATTCAAAAGATTTATGAAACGGTTAATTCGCCATTTCATTTATAAAGGTAAAATAAAAAAAAATGGCTTGTTATTTATAAGTTTAGAGAAAAATTGATATAGTCAGTTAATTTTTCTGTAAAAATATTACACATAAAAGTGATAGGCATTTATTTTTTTTAGATAGTATACGAAGTATTCTGAGGCATACGAAGTTTAAAGAAAACTAAAAAAAAAGAAAAAAACAAAACAATTCAGTAAAGTTGCATTTCTAGTACGAAAATAGAATTGACGTACATAATTATAAAGTGACCAATGGAGCAAGCATAGTTGTAGTAGTAGGTAATATGTAAGTAATAAGAACGGAACTTCAGCTCGCTGACATTCCCAAAGTAATGTTGTTAACTTAAACAACCTCGACGTTCCCCTTCCTCATCCCCCACCCAACTATTAAAGGAAGTGGCTTGGTAATGAATGTGGTATTTATATATCCGTTTCATAGGATTTATTTTGTTTCACCAAATGGTTATGTTAGTAACACCTTTTTATTTAAACCTATTTATAAAAACGAAACATATTTTTCATTGGATATTGCGTCATTTATTTTGTAACTTTTTATGCGAAATAATAAAAATAAAAATCTGTAGAGTGAAACACTCACACGACTTTCTCTTACTTCCTGTTAATACAATTATATATAAAATGGCAAACTTTCGTTAAACTTCAGATTTTGCTCGTTTGTCCTAACATAAATATCGAAGAGGTGGGAGGGAACAAATACCAAGCAACTAACCCAAGCAGGTAGGGAAATGAAAAGAGTACGTCAATAACATAGAACCAATATTTGAAATTTAACGCCACAGATTTCGTATAACTATGTAATATTAAGATAATATAATCTTATCATTCATATAATATTAATCAAAATTAAATTATTGAGGAAAGTCCAAGTTTGAAAGAAAATTTGATTGAATGAATGTGCGACATTAGTGTAAGAAGATTTCTTTGAACTTGGCATAATACACATCTATCACTTTTGTTTTAAACACTTTTCCGATATTAGATTTCGATTGGACAAACTTTCTTTCGATATCTTGTTATGTTTACCTTGATTTTTTTTTTTTTTTAATTGTTTTATAGAATATTTACAATTACACATATAAATATGCAACAACTAAATAGGCTAAGAGGAGATATAAACAATGACGTGATACTGATGAATGGTACACTGACAATTATCACCATTAGTTATGTAGAAGATCACAGGGCCAACAACGTCTCAATCGCCTTGCAGGATTGCCTGGAAGTGTGGTGGAGGATAGGGTTTGGGCGATTTGAGGATTGGGATGAAGGGGGAGTCTGATGTGGAATTTCTTTTACCGGAGCTTTGCTATATCGTGGACACAAGGAATCTTCAGGTTTGTGTGCCTTGTATGCTTGGAAACGTAATAAAAAGTCTCGACTATGCGTCGCGGAGTATTTTGGACGGCAGGGTTTTTGTATTCTGTTGAGGTTGGTACGTTTTGTGGTTTCTTAGAGTTCTAGTACGTACATCCAGATGGATACGTGTAGTGAAGTATAGAGTCGTCTTTTATTCTGTGCATAGAGTGAATTTGGAGCGCTTGTCAAGGAGTCTAGCAAGTAGTCTGAAACAACTCATTGTTGAGGGAAGTCCGTTTAAGTCTGGTGTGTGGGTTGCAGGTTAGTCGCTTGTCTAGGTACACACGTAGATTACGAACATGGTCTGTGCGTGTGATAGGAGTGCTGAAGAGGTAAACTGGAGAAAGAACTTTTTTGTTTAAGGGGAACACAATATAATGGGATTTGTTAGGGTTGATTTTTTTTATACTGGATTTTGTTAACCAGGACTCGAGTGAATGGAGATGGGGTGGAAGGGAATGTTGAGCCATTACGGGATTATTATGAGAGGAAAGGATTGCGGTGTCGTCGGCATAAGTATGAATGGTTGTGTCAGGATGCTCGGGGATATCAGCAGTATATGTGGTATAAAGGATAGGTGCCAGGATGTTGCCTTGGGGCACACCGGCTAGGATGGGATAAGTTAGGGAAGTGGAAGATCTTTGGGTGACTTATAGGAACGGTTGGAGGATAGGATAAGATAAGAAATCTTCGAGCCAGACGCTGTCAAATGCTTTGGAAATGTCCAAAAAGACGCCAGCTAATTATTGTTTCTGCTCAAGGGAATTGGCGATAGTATCTACAACGCGATGCACCTGCTGGATAGTGGAATGACTATTCTGAAACCCAAACTAGTGATGGGGGTACCTTGAATTTAAAATTGATATAATGAAATACTTGTAAATAATAATCCAGTGTAGGAATCACTGCCACGGCCTAAATTCCCCTAGTCTGTAGACATTAATCGTTAAAATTAAAATAGTGATTGATAAACATCGATTACGTAATCGATTAGTGATTGATGATTTTTTTAAATCATTTTATTGTTTAGCGGTAAAAAATATTCTATATGGAAATTTTAGTTTTAGAGTTAGTCGGTCTCCAAAGGAGTGTGGGTGTGGTGTGTCTATACCTGCGGGAAAGATAAAGGATAGTAAAAAGGGAAACCCTGCTTATATTAAGTCTTTGTGATGGTGGTAGTAGTAGTAGAATGGAAGGGGTGGGCGGGAGGAGGTTTTAGGGACGTATACTCTTCTTGAAATCGCTGTTACCTTCTGAACATTTTCTCCTTAGCAGCCTTTAACACAGCCTAACTTCTGCCTTCTTAGTGGGTGGTTCTTGTTGAGGCCGGATAAAGGAGAGAGTGAGTGAATGAAGGCGGGGGGACTTGGTGAAGGTGGGAGATGTTCACGTTCATAAAGCGGTTGGAACCAAGTTGTTTCAACTTAAAGTTTACTGAAGTTATTTACAGGAGATAATCCAGCAATATTGGTTTCTTAGTTTTTAGCATTCACCACACATTTCTCACCCTTTTCCTTTTAGGGTTTCTATTCTTTTCCATCCTTTCATTTCTCTTCTTGGGCATATCATTATTGAGCTTTTTATAATTAACAACTTACTAAAAGTGATTAAAAGAAATTCATCCTTTCTTAAAACTAATTCTTCCTCGTTTGTATTATAAAAAACATTCTTTTAAGCATTCTTAAAAATAAAAATAAAAAAAGCATTCTTTTAAGGCATTTGGAAACTTATATATCAGCAAACAATCTGCTAGGTGAATATCAGGCCGGATTCCGGCGTGGATATTCAGCTCTTGATAATTTGTTTGTTTTGAGCAATATTATTAAATTAAAATTTTTACCAAGGGCTCAAAAAGTTTATTGTTTTTTTGCAGATTTCTCCGCCGCATTTGACCGGTCAGTCGTTCTGCATTATTTCTTAAACTGCTGAATTTAGGTGTTTCATCCAAATTCGTAATATTAAAAGCTTTATATAGGGAAACTATTTGTGCTGTAAGAGGCGGCAATGGTATATCGGAGTTTTTTAGTGTGGCCAGCGGTGTGCGACAAGGTTGTCTCTTGAGCCCAATACTCTTTTCTGTTTTTGTGGACGATTTGCCAGGGCTTCTGAAGGGTGGGGTACGTGTGGCAGATACAGTTGTCAAGATTTTAATGTATGCCGATGACATTGTTATCCTGGACAAGAATCCTTTGCGGTTGCAAAGGAATATTAACATTCTTAAAAGTTATTGTCAACATTGGGGTCTTGAAGTTAATTTAAAAAAGTCACAAATGGTTGTTTTCAGGAAGGGTGGTAGATTGTCGGGAAAAGAGAAATGGCGATATGGTGACCAAGAAATTGAGGTCGTTAATAATTACAAATATCTGGAAGTTACTATGACGCCTCGCCTCAGCTTTGACACCCACATTAAGGAGAAGGTTTCTGCAGCTAAGCTGGCCCTAAACTCTGTATGGATGGGAGTTATCTCGAGTAACATGGTGCCTCTCTCCCATAAGTATCAGATATTTAATTCGGTATGCAGACCGATTGCCTGCTACGCGGCACAGATTTGGGGATTCCAGCGGTATGAGGCCCTGGAAAAGTTGTTGAGATTTTTTATCAAGAAGCTGTTTTCTCTTCCATCGATTACCCCAACTACATGCTATATCTCGAAACGGGTGTTGATTTGCTTGAAGTTTTCACTTTAAGTTTACACTTCAGATATTGTCTGAAGGTACTGAAGTTTCCTGCACACCGGCTTCCCAGGATACTGGCATTGGAAGTCATCAGGCGCAGAACTTTCTGGTTTGAGAAATGGGTTGTTTTGGCGCAGAAATATAATTGCGAATTGGAATTCTCTGCTAAAAATGTAATGTTACTTGAACGACAATTGTCGGTTCTATTAGAGAATATCAGACTAGCGCATAGAGATGAGTCTGTGATGCGTGCAGGACAATCTTCACGATTTCTGTTCTATAAGAAATAAGTCCTGAGTGTAAGGATTTTTTCATTTGATGCGGACTGTCCTTCTAAGCACTTGTCGCTGAACGATTTGCGATGGTTATTTAAAATGAGAGGGGAATTATTATTTTTGAATTTTACACCCTGGGCTGAGCAAGAGATAGAACTCTGCTCACTGTGTAATCGTAGAGCCAAAGAGAGGATATAGTGCACTTTCTTGCAGAATGTCCTATATTAGCGGAGTTTCGCTTGCTCTACCTAGGTGTGAGTTCTCTTTCACTGCCTTCTGAATTCATTGAATTGCAAAGGGTTAATTAAATACGTACGCTCTGCATGGTTTTATAGATATGAATTGGTTCAAGAGTTCAACTTTTAGACAGATTAATTGCAACAAAAAGAGTACTATTGCAGTTTGTTTATTTTTATAATGTTTAGTGCATAGCTCGTTCTGCTTCTCAATCTTGTATAATTATATCATTCTTTCCATTTTCTATTCTATTATATTTACATCGAAACCAAGAAAGAAATTAATTTCTTCTATTTTATATTAATTTTTCTTAGTTGCCTTTTGTTTGTTTACTTTTGAAGCTGAAAATGGATCGCATCAACCTCCGGCTGACGGATATTTATCCAAGCCGTATATACTTTTGTTTTATTAGTAGTTGTATGTTTGATTGTTTTTTGTAATTTTGAATAAAGTATATTATTATTATTATTATTATAAAAAACAAATCAGGTTTTAAATTTCAAATTTTACATATTTGTTGTGGTTGGTTCAGTGTATGAACTAAATTTGCTCTGTGCAAGCCTATGTTAACACACTGTCCAAAAACATTCTGATAATGGGCAAATGCCCAAAACCGGTCGATGACCACCAAAAAAGAAACAGACTGTCACGGAAAATTTCTCTGATGCTTTACATATATGTCCTAAGATAATTAATAGAGATTGTGAAGGGACAAGTACCTAACGGTTATTAGTGATTATATTGTAGTCCAGTAGAGTGCGCCAATAACACTGAAACAAATGTAAATAATATTTGAAATTTAACGCCACAAATTGATGCACAACTACCTAACATAAATTGGGGGGGGGGGGGATGGTTCAAATAAAAGTGATACGTTAATATCTGTGCAATTAAAGTCGCACTTCCGGATACCAGATTTTCTTTAAATTTGGAATGCTATCAATACTTCTAATGTATATTGATATTATATAAATAATACGGCCATATATTGCATAGAAATGATTCTTTAGAGGGAGGAGGTACTTAACAATTTATTGTTTCCCCAGAACCCCAGAATGTGTATAATACATTCATGTTGTGATTGGGATTCATGTGTATATCTTGGCATATACCTAGACAAGGGACTAACGTTGTCATTGCCTGACTTAAACACTTTTCCTTCAACGAATTCTAGATTCTTTGATTTGCGCCCCATATCACTTTACAGAACTAAAGATGATACTAGATTCCAATACTTGCACCCACAAAAAGGAACAATATACTAACCTTATCAGAATGTGTACTATATCCGAAATCCATTGCACACATAGATGCTTCCTGTCTTTAAACATACAATCTACAATGATTTGAAGATTCCTTTTGTTCACGATTTAGCGAACTTCCATTAAAAAATCTACAGTATCAGAAGTATTTTCCGTGGTAGCCTGCTTCATTTTGTGGTCATCGACCGGTTTCGGGCGTTCGTCCATCTTCAGGATGCGTTTGTCAGACAGTGTGATAACACAGACTTGAATAGAGCAAATTCAGTTTATACACTGTGTATAAAGTGTATAACTGTAAAACTGTATAACTGTGTATAAAGGAGTGTATAAACTGAATTTGCTCTATGCAAGTCTGTGTTATCACACTGCCTGACAAACGCATCCTGAAGATGGACGAACGCCCAAAACCGGTTGATGACCACAAAATGAAGCAGGCTACCACGGAAAATGTCTCTGATGCTTTCAAGCACTGCGGAACCAACCACCACAACAAATTCTACAGTAAACTCTACTACCTTCATCCTAATCATTTTGCCCCCTCAAAAAATTCTTCAAACTTATTTCCAGGCATTCCTGGAAAAGCGATTGAGCTGTGGTTGACCCAGTGACCTCTTGTATAATTAATGATAGCTGTGTCATAACAAAACTACCACCATTCATGACCATAATGTTATTGTTTATAAATGCCTCAGCCTCCTTATTTATTTAAAGCATATTTATTTATGCAATATAATAAATATTCAGTAAAAAATATCTATTTATTTAATATTCAATTTGTTAAAAAAAAAAAAAAATTGAATAAATTATCTTGTAATAAATTGTTAGCGATAATTAATATTGTTTAATAAGGTAATAAATAATATTGATACGGTTATTTATCTTGGAAATGATCTAATGTAAACTTCGGTCACATCTTTATTGTTGTGTCTAACTTTGATAATATTTTTAGAGTACAATATTTATATAGTTGCAATTTATCAATATTTATTGTTTATTTATTTTTTGTCATAACAAACGTTTTTTTTATTGTTTACAAATTTTGTTTTTAATTCTCATAAAAGAATTATGATATATATACGTATTATTGTGTGAATAACAATAAAAATTAGGATAGTTATTTATATTTTAGAATAACATTTTTTACTTTTATTTTTTTATATTATAATGTATATTTCTTTAAAAAAAGAACGGTCATTGTCCTGGCCTATCCAAAGTTATTATTGTGTTATCATGTGTTTGTTTTTAAGATAGACATCTATATATATATAAAA
Source organism: Triatoma infestans (assembly GCA_011037195.1). Lineage (NCBI taxonomy): Eukaryota > Metazoa > Arthropoda > Insecta > Hemiptera > Reduviidae > Triatoma > Triatoma infestans. The sequence goes on from JAAEAF010014304.1 coordinate 193,960, forward strand.
ATTCAGCACCCGTATGTTTGTGGCCGCAAAACTCGAAAAGTAGTCGATGGATTGACTTGAAATTTTTACACAACGTTGCATTTCTATATAAGAGTGTTTATATATACATTTTACTCCGAAGCTCCCATAGAAACGGGAAATTCCGAGCGTTTCGCGAGATTTGCAGAAATAGACAGACTCAGACATGCTGCAATGGTGGCGCGCTCTCTGAACCTCTTTCTCAACTACTTATAAGTACCCGAAGTTACCACGGAAACGGGAAATTCCGAGCTAAAACCCGTTTAACCGGCCGTATTGCGTTAGCACTTACTAGGTTGATGGAAAGAGGTAGAACAGCGCATTCCGCTCTTAAACTATCACTAAACATGCACTTCACAGAAAACCCAACATGTAAAATTTCTAAAACATCAGCAATGGGAAAGGTTCTTCGGGCGTGCAAAATCATTGTATGGGATGAGTGTACAATGGCTCACAAGAAGTCATTGGAAGCATTTAGACCATACATTGAAAGACTTGCGAAATAATCAGGTTCCATTTGGTGGAACATTGGTGTTACTAGCCGGTGACTTCAGGCAAACGCTTCCAGTGATACCTCGCTCAACACCAGCTGATGAATTGCATGCCTGCTTGAAATATTCAACTCTTTGGAGCACAGTAAAAAAAAAATTCATTTAACAACGAATATGAGAGTTCAACTTCAAAACTATCCAACAGCTGCCATATTTTCAAGACAATTACTCGAACTCGGTAACAGCACTGCTCCTACAAATCTGGAAACGGAAAAAATCACCTTCCCAACTAATTTCTGCAACATTGTACATTCAAAAGAAGGATTAGTAGACAGGGTATTCCAAAGCATCGAAACAAATTATCAAAATCACGCATGGTTAAGCCTAAAAATCAGACTGAGCCACAGGGAAGCGTGGTCGGGTTAGCTAGTTAATAAAAAAAAAAATCTGGTGTGAAACACTCACACAACTTTCTCTTACTCCAGTTCTCAAAATTATAATTGACAAATTTTATAGTTTGTGTACCAAATTTAATGAAATTTGTCGAAAACTGAAAAAACTATTCAGTAAAAGCGCACTTCCGGTTTACTGATTTTCTTCACACCCGGAATTTTGGCCAACTATTTATTTCTAATTAATTTCATTTGGATGCTAGAGTTGTATAATCAAGTATGATACCACTTTAGAGGAAGCTGTAACCCTACCCCTCTCCTAAAAGTCCCTTAAATGAATTTTCCCAGAGAAATGTTTTATATAAAAGTTGTAGATCTTTGAATGTTTAGTTTATATGTGTAGTTTCAAGAAAATCGTCGGGGCCATTTTTGAGAAAATCGCGAAAAAGTGAAAAAATCATATTTAGTAAAGTGTTAAAACAAAAGCACTTCCGGTTTTCCGATTTTTCTCAAACTCGGAATTTCAACAAGATATTTAATTCTAATTAACATTATTTAAATGACCGAATGGTCTAATAACCTGAAATAGCACTTTAGAGGGTAACCTAACCCCACCCCTTCCCCAGAAGGGCCCTTAAATCAATTTTCCCAGAGAAATGTTTCAAATAAAAGTTGTAGCTCCTTGTATATGTAGTTCATGTATCGAGTTTAAAGAAAATCCTTGGAGCCGTTTTTGAGAAAAACGCAAAAAAGTAAAAAAGTCAACTAGTAAAGTGGTACTTCCGGTTTAGGAATTTTGACAGATAACGCACAGTCAGATCGCATGTTGATATCTAAACGGAATATTAAGTTTCAGTTTTCTACGGTTTTTCGTTTTTGAGCTATGCTGTTCACATACACATACACACACACACACACACACACACACACACACATAGACCATTTGCTAAAAACCACTTTTTTGGACTCAGGGAACCTCAAAACGGATATTTCCGGTGAAAACTCGATATCGAAAATTTGACACGATTACAATACTTCCTCTTACTAGGAGTATGAGAAAGTAAAAAAATAAATAAATCGATCTGAAACTATCTTTGGACGACTTCCTCTTCTGCAGTTTTCACAGTTTTAGCTGGAAAACTTTTTTACCTAATGTTTATTTGTTCGTAGTATTAATTATAACTTTGTGGGTTATTATTATTAGGGTAGGTTGGGGATAATTATTATTTGCCTGAAATAAATATATTATTTATCTGAATATGTTAATCGCATGTCCAGTAAAGCACCTTTCCTCAAACACCTTAGTAAAGCTTCGGGCAAGGCTGGTTGAATTCGGGCAAGACCTAACACACAGGTCACCTACCAATCAACTACACTACTTTCAATCAATTTGTCGGGCTAAAGGTCGCTGCCAATTCAGGGGGAATGATCTACATAAAAGTCACCCTTCAACAATAAGTCATAAGGCGCTATATTTTGAAGATTTGGTGACTAGAATACGGCAGTTGTTGTGGTTGGTTCTGCAGAGCTGGAAAGTATCAGTGTGTCAACTAAATTCACGCTGTGCAAGTCTATGTTATCACATCTGTTTTGACAAAAACATTCTGAACGTCCGAAACCGGTCGATGACCACAAAAAGAAGCAGACTATCACGGAAAATATCTCTGGTGACATCTTTATATACAACAATCAAATTGTTAAGCACTCTCTTGTACATCAGTTTTTTTTTTTTTTTTAGAAGAGCAAATATTGCACTATTTTTTTTTAGTTCTCTTACTCCTAGTAAGATGAAGTATTTTCTGAAGTGATTTAGTGATTATTGCTTTACAGTGATGATAAAACGAGGGAATCTCTTAGAGATTATTTACATGAAAACAACTCAATTGAAATCTGATTGTAAAGCTTTCTGAAATTTTACATAATTTATTCGATTTTTATTATTAAATAATTTTTGCTTTCTTGATGAAGCAAATAGTTTTAATCCTTAATAAGAATATGAATAAAATGTTAGTTATATTGATAATTGTTCTAAAGAATAAAAATTAATTGATTTGATTTTTTTTCTTTTCCTTTTTAGTAGTATTATTAACGAAAACATGTAATTCTTTCATTCCGTTATAATTTATTCATCTTTTGGCGTAACCCCCCCTTTATTGAAGAAAAAAAATTTTTTTTTAAAGCAAATTTGAACTTATTCCTTTTACACGTGGATTGTCCATTTATTAGTGTGTTCGTGTGAAATCGCATCCCTCATATTTGTCATTGGTTCCTTATCGAAAAATGTCTTCTGTCAGGGGATAGACTGAGCTGGCAAGACCCAGGGAAACTTCTCTCCATTTAAGGAAGGGGGGACATTCCGCAGTTCTTTTATTAGAAATGTCGTCTTTTTAAAATAAGCCGATAGTAAACCAATAATTTTTTAAATTGCAGATTTATTAAATATGTTGACAATAATGTATAATTTCTTTGTGAAATAAAAAGAATGCTGAAAGATACCATACCCAAAGAATTGTTTTATTAACTAGTTATGTTTATTAACTTCTTTTAAATCTGTATTAATACTTACTTTATTAAGAGAGTGTAGAAAATGTTTTTGGTTTGAAATTTCAATTTTCAAGAATTTTTATTTTAATTTGAATCTAGTTTTTAAAAAAGTAATAGTAGTAGTTTGTAATAATCTATTAGAGCTCTCATTTTTTATTTTTTTTACAATGGAGGAAAATCCGAAAGTAATTAATAGCAAGAAGTATGCTCTGACAGACATAGTCCACAGATAATGATTGTCAATTAATTTTATAATTTGTTTATTTCGTACCAAGTTCTTAATTTTGCGATAGGAATGCATTGCTAATTTTAAAATAACTTTTATTTTAACTATTTATTAAGATTCCCTACCATTCTTAAATAGTATTGCAATCAATATATCCAGAATAACTATACTAACAAAATGTATCTGACTTGATGCCAATTGATTGTCCGTGCCGGGATCTCTTCATAGTTCTGCAAAATCTGATCGTGTGTAAAACTTCCTTAGTTCATCTTTTTAAAATAAACCAGTGCTTAGCTTCCAGTAACGGCTGTGTTCCCTCTTGAGTCCATTCACCCAGAGACGATACAAAATATTAAGTAGGGGAATCTTTCCTTTTATACAAGAGATGCCACTAGCGGCTGTGATTTCAATCATATCGTAATGGAGTGCCCCATAAACAGTGTCCCTCAAAAAGGGACTGATTATTTAAAGAGCTTTGTAAAATTATGAAGCTTGAGGTTTCGACTAAAAAATTATCGTGAGATTAGGCCTCCTGCATCTCCAGTGCTGGCTCCAGTATGGTGAAAATCTTTACAAAAAAACAAAACACTATTCTGTTAAAGTCGCACTTCCGGTTCGCCAATTTCCTTCAAATTTGGAATTCTCTTTTTGTAACGTAATATATTCTATTAAAAAAGCCCTTTGACACCATTTAGAGTTCAAAATTTTGAACTCTAAAAATCAATTTTTCTTTTTAAAAAATGTATCACAAAAAAAAAAAGAAAAGCGATAGTCATTTTTGTGTGTAAACAGTAAAACGAAATTTTAAAAAATATCGTTGGAGATATTACCGACTTCAGTGATGGATTTTGCAAGAAATCTTCCATGTCTCATATGCGGTAGTCGAGTATTTGAGCGGAATTCATTCTTTGAGGTTCCGGCGATTTTTACTTTCTCTTACACCTAGTAAGAGGAAGTATTGTAATCGTGCCAAATTTTCGATACCGAGTTTTCACCGGAAATATCCGTTTTGAGTTCCCCTGAGTCCAAAAAAGTGTGTGTGTCTGTGGGTATGTGTATATGTGAACAGCATAGCTCAAAAACGAAAAATCGCAGAAAGCTCAAACTTGATCCGTTTTGCTATCACTATGGGATCCGACAGTAGGCGGTACTCACCAGGGTCGAAATTCCTCGACCAGAAGTACTACTTTACTAAATGGTTTTTTCCCTTTTTTGCAGTTTTCTCAAAAATGGATCAAACGATTTTCTTTAAACTTGATATATCAACTACACTTACAAAGATCTATAATTTTTATTTGAAACATTTCTCCGGGAAAATGCATTTAAGGGCACTTTTAGGGGAGGGGTATGGTAGTTGGTCCTCTAAAGTCCTATTTCAGTTTACTATACAATTCTATCATCTAAACAATATTAATTAGAATTAAATGTGTTGTTGAAATTCTGAGTTTGAAAAAAATCGGATGACCGGAAGTGCGATTTTTACTAAAATGAATTTTTCAGTTTTCTGGTATTTTTTTTTGCAATTTTCTCAAAAATGGCTCGGACGATTTTCTTTAAACTTTGAATATCAACTTTTTGGGGTGGGGTGGGGTTATGTTTTTCTCTAAAGTGCTATCATAGTTGATTATACAATCCTACCATCCAAACAAAATTAATTACAAATAAATAGATGTTCAAAATTCCGAGTTTCAAGAAAATAAGTAAACCGGAAGTGCGCTTTTACTGAACTTTTTTTTTCGAGTTTTCGACAAACTCCAACGAATTTCATCAAATTTGGTACACAAACTATAAAATTTGTCAATTACAATTTTGAAAACTGGAGTAAGAGAAAGTTGTGTGAGTGTTTCATATCAGATTTTTTTCGTTTTTTTTTTGCCGTATTTTTTATATAGAAACAATTCTGCTGAAAACATTTTTCTCCTCCTCAGAGTTTCTCACGGTGAAAACTCAGTTTCGAAACTTTAACTCGATCTTAATACTTTCTCTTGCCAGGAATAAGAGAAAATTAAGAAAAAAAAATCAAAGACATCCTTTACATTGATAATGTTTCGTCTTGGCTCCCGGCCTGTGAATATGTTGTGTATTTAATCTCCTTACTAGCAGCAGTGTATATGTATATAACATATATACACACATACATATTTGTATGTATTTTAGAAATATATACAAGTATATAGACACGAGAGTGCTAGTAATATTTTCTATATTTAGTTATTTCCCAATGGAATAACACCTCCATATTATCGTACTAGTAGAACTTACTCTTCTAACCTTATGTAAAGTTCACTTCGTCTTTATATATACGTATATAACTTATAAAGCCTTACTTTGTATCGTCAACTTCAAATCTCTGGCGATTTCTTTTACACGTATCTAATTTTTTTTTTACTTTCTCTTTTTATGAATATTAAATTTGACAAAAATATATTTACATAGGAATGTTACTTATAAAATATTTTTTGGTTGATATGATTTATTTTTTATGTCGGTGACATAAAAATACTAGTAATTTAAAATTTAAAGATAAATTTTGTATTAATCAGAGAATCTAATTCATACCTAATTTTTATACAACATCGCCTCAATAATACTGTAAATACATTTTTTTTTACGCTAAGATGTTTCGATTCTGATAACATTTTTTGCAAGTCCAGCCTGACCAATTTTCCAGATTTTTTTTTGTGCATCAGGTGTTTGAATAAATCTATCAACTATCATAGCAAACATTATCGATTGTATAGACCTACCTTCTACTATTTCTACCAAATTATTTGCTCCATATTTCAATACAAAAAAAAGAAAATCTGGTGTGATACACTCACATAACATTCTCTTACCCCAGTTTTCATAATTGTAATGACAAATTTTATAGGTAGTATACCAAATTTAATGAAATTCGTCGAAAATTGAAAAAACAGTTCATTAAAAGCGCACTTCCGGTTTACTAATTTTTTTCTTAAAACTCAGAATTTTGGCCATCTATTTATTTCGAATTAATTTTGTTTGGATGATCAAATTGTATAATCAACTATGATAGCAATTTAGAGGAAGCTGTAACCCCACCTCTTCCCTAAAAGTGCCCTTAAATGAATTTTCCCAGAGAAATGTTTTAAATAAAAGATGTAGATCATTGCATGTTTAGTTTATACATGATGTTTCAAGAAAATCGTCGGAGCCATTTTTGAGAAAATCGCGAAAAAATGGAGAAATCATTTAGAAAAGTGTTGAAATAAACGCAATTCCCGTTATCCGATTTTTTCCAACTCGGAATTTCAACAACATATTTAATTCTAATTAACATTATTAAGAAGGCAGAATTGTCTAATAAACTGAAATAGCACTTTAGATGAAAACGTAACCCCACCCCTCCCCCTGAAGGGTCCTTAAATGAATTTTCCCTGAGAAATGTTTCATATAAAAGTTGTAGCTCTTTGTATGTGTAGTTGATATACCAACTTTCAAGAAAATCTTCGGAACCATTTTTGAGAAAAACGCAAAAACGTAAAAAAAACAACTACTAAAGTGGTACTTCCGGTTGAGGAATTTTGACGTATAACGTATTATGGTGATATCTAAACGGAATATCAACTTTCAACTTTCTACGGATTTTTCGTTTTTCATCTATGCTGTTCACATACATACACACACACACACACACACAGACCATTTGCTAAAAACCACTTTTTTGGACTCAGGGGACTTCAAAACGGATATTTCCGATGAAAACTGGATATCGAAAATTTGACACGATTACAATACTTCCTCTTACTAGGAGTAAGAGAAAGTAAAAATATGGTGTGATACACTCACACAACATTCTCTAACCCCAGTTTTCAGAATTGTAATTGACAAATTTTATAAATAGTACACCAAATTTAATGAAATTCGTCGGTGTTTAGATAAAGAAAATAGCAAAAACTGAATAAATTGTTAAGAGTTACAACGCACTTCCGGTTTATTAATTTTTCTTGAAACTCGGAATTTTGGCAATATATTTATTTCTAATTAATTTTGTTTAGATGATAGAATTATATATAATCAACTATAATAGCACTTTGAAGAAAAAAAACATTATCCTACCCCTTTCCCAAAAAGCCTCCTTAAATGACTTTATCAGAAGAAATATTGCAAATAAAAGTTGTAGCTGTTTATATATGTAGTTTACATTCCAAAGTTTAAAGAAAATAGTTGGGAATCGTTTTAGAGAAAATCGGCAGAAAAACTGAAAAATATTTCTCAATAAAAAACACACTTCCGGTCAACTGATTTTCTTCAAACATGGAATTTCAACAAAATATATTTAATTTTAATTAATATTATTTATATGATACTTATTGTGTAATAAACTGAAATAGCACTTTAGAGGAAAATCTAACTCCCACCTCTCCCCGAAAAGTACCCTTAAAATGAATTTTCCCGGAGAAATGTTTCAAATAAAAGTTGTAGCTCTTTGTATGTGTAGTTGATATAACAAGTTTGAAGAAAATCGTTGGAGCCATTTTTGAGAAAATTGCAAAAACGTAAAAAAACTAACTAGTAAAGTGCTACTTCCGGTTGAGGAATTTTGACAGATGACCTACTGCGGGATCGCATGGTGATACCTAAACGGAATATCAAGTTTGAACTTTCTACGATTTTTCAATTTTGAGCTATGCTATTCACACACATACGCGCACACAAGACCATTTTCTAAAAAAAAAACACTTTTTTGTACTCATGGGACTTCAAAAATGGATATTTCCGGTGAAAACTCGATATCGAAAATTTGACACGATTACAATACTTCCTCTTACTAGGAGTAAGAGAAAAACTAAAAACAAAAAACCTAGAATTCCCGTTAACATATTTTGTAGTTTTACTAGAGCTCAGCTGATAAAAGAGAAGCAAAAAAAAAAAACACATATATATTTGCCTCACAAATGGTTTCACAATTCATAGTTTGGGCAGCACTCCATCATACACTGTATAAGATTAAATCCTTCTTGGTCATTCGAACGAGTGGCTGGCTGGCTATCAGTGGCTGGAATACACTTAAAAGTCCAAATTAATTTTTAACTGTTGCCTGAAACTGTGTAGCGTCAAAGCTGCGCAGCACATAAGCCCTTAATAGCTACGCTAAGGCTCTTACATTTGTCTGACGTTCCCAAAAAATTTTTCTAACTGCTCCTGGTAAGAGGAAGTATTGCGATCGTGATAAATTTTGAAAATTGAGTGTTCACCGGAAATACATGTTTTGAGGTCCCTTGAGTTCGGAAAAAATGTTTTAGCGAATCATCTGTATGTGTGTGTGTGTGTCTGTGTGAATAAAATATATTAAAAATGAAAAATTGCAGATGGTCAAACTTGGTATTCCATTTAGTACGAAATTACCATCGCATTTGATACGAAGGTTTCGGGCAAAATCCCCGTCAACAGGAAGTGCGACTTTACTTCATAGAATGGTCGTTTACAAATCAAATAAAAAATTAATATAATATATGATTACAAACCAATAATTTAAATAGGTTTGCTATAACAATAAATAAATATTAGTTTAAAGACACAAAAACATCTGTTTAATATTTCTTGTTAGTTGTTAGGCGGGAATGGCCGAATACGCCGCCCGCCACGCTGGTGGCGCACATTTCAATTTATAGCTATTTGATTGTTGTGAATTACTGATAGTTTGCTATTATATCTATCATGGGTGGGGGTGGGGGGTACAGCAGGACGGAATATTACTAACAACATGTCTAGACAACTGTCCGTCTTATTATATCTAAACACGGCTCTAAATACTTCCCAGTACGTTATTGGCTCTTTGTATCTATTATTATATTATATTATCATCATCATCATCATCAATATATATCTAATTTATCTTATTTAAATAGTTATTAATTTTTGTTTTCATTTATTTATATATCATTTGTTTCTATCTATATGTATTTTAGTTTCCTTGACTGCCTCATTAGGGTTATTTGGTATTGGGCCCTGTTATAAATCACTACAGATATCAATTCTGATTTAAATAAAACATTTATTTTAATAATAAATTCGGTAGATTGTTTTTTTTTTGTAATGTGATTCATTTTCTTTACCACAAAAAAAAACCCTTCATGATTTTATTGACTCAGCTTCCTAGCTGGGTATTTATTTTTATCTAAACAGTTGGTTAGATAAAGGTCTGGACAGTTGACGCCTGCTTTAAAAAAAAAAAAAAAAAAAAAACGAAACATTTCTCTCTAGGCTAAATTTTCTCCTAAAAAAGATTTCTTTCTTGTATGTAAATATTTGCAATAATTTACGGCGTAGTAGAAAAGTTTTTGAATACATGTTTAATTAATTTTTTTTTTTTTCTCACAGGGCGGGACTCGCCCTACAGTTTGGAAAATACTGAATTACATTAATAGAAAGTTGTGTGAGTGTTTTGATTCTGTAAAAACACGATTTTGTTTTTATTATTATACAACATTTACATTCCCCCCTCCCCCTTTATTTTATTAACTGTCATTATTACAAGTAGAACATGCCATTTACTTATGAAGAACTCTCTTCTGTCCTGTCAAATTTAAAACACAATAAAGCACCTGGCCCCGATCGGATAACATATGAATTCTACATATATTCACCCCCTTGCTTTATTAACAGCTTATTAACATTTTTTAATTATATTTATGACTCAGGTGAACTTCCTTCTTGTTTTGGTCGCTCATTGATCTTTCCTTTATACAAAACAAGGTGACTTTAACGATGTTGCTAATTATAGGGGAATTTCTTGTATAGATGCTCTTGCCAAAATTTTTACCGCACTTCTCCTTAAACGCTTAAATCATTTTATAAAGGAAAATGATCTTCTCAGTGAAGTCTAAGCTGGTTTCAGACGTGGCTACTCGGCGATTGACAACATTTTTGTTTTAACCAGTATTATAAATCTTAGATTTTTAGAAAAGGGTAAAAAAAAACATATTGTTTTTTTATTGATCTTAAGTCGGCTTTCGACTCAGTCGATCATTCCTCTTTATTTCTAAAATTGTTTAACTTAGGAATTTCATCAAAATTTGTGAATACCTTGAGAGTCCTATATTCCTGTGGAGCTTCATCAGTGCCGGAGGATTAACGGAATGACTGATTTCTTTCATATTGGTGCTGGAGTAAGGCAAGGTTGTCTCCTGAGCCCAACCTTATTTTCTTTATTTGTGGATGATCTCCCTACCGAGTTGGAAGGAGTCTTTTTGGGTCCAATTGTTTTATTTATTTTTCTTTTTTCCATTTCTTTATAAAATTTTGTCAAAAGCGGTAAACTCTGGCAGACGGCGTTACGCCATGCCTTTATGCTTTGTATTTTTTTTATGTATATTTTTGTAAATACTTTAATAAAGCATTATTATTATTATTTTTTTTTTTTTGGCGCATCGACTGCCATGGTCATTAGCGCCTCCACTCGTTTATGCTTTCTCGTTCTATGGCCACTCGAGCTGGGATGGCACAGGTTAACCTGTGTGGCTTCCACACACAACACCTTGCTCAGCAAGGCAGGGTGGAGCCACAGGTATTCGAGGATCTACCCACACATCCCCTCTTATATCATCGATCTAGTCGACGAGGAGGAGTGTGGGTTAATTGTTTGTACCATCCCTTATTTTATTAATAACTGGGGTCGACTCTAATGTAACAAAAATTACTATTTATTCATTAAGCTATATATAATAAAGGTGTTTATTAAGAGTATTATTTACAAAATAAATTGCTATCTTTAATTAATAATTAATTATAATACAATAATATCGTGGAAGAGGCTATTTACTGTACAACATGGATGTGCAGTACTTTAAACTAATGTTCCTGCACATCTTAAAATGATCAAAATTAAGTCTAACTTAAAGCTATGGGGTTGAAATACTTTTATAAATTTTCTTTCAACCCCTGATAAAAGAAAACCTACTCTAAACATTCATGCCAGCACTCTCGCCAATAAATACTTTCAGACTACTAAAAATACCATTCACGCTAAAAAATACATTCTCGCCAATAAATACTTTCATACTACTAAAAGAAAAACATTCATACTAATAAATACTTTCTCGCCAATAAATACATTCAGACTAATAAAACACATTCACGCTTATAAATACATTTTCTCAAATAAATACATTCATGCTAATATTCATTCATACTATGCATTCACACAAGGGGAAAGTACTCGATATTCCTTTCCCCTTTATAATAAATAAACTAACCTAATTGGGTGAAGTACTCAATATTCCTTCACCCAGATTCACTTAATCTAAGTACTAACCTAAATTCTATTATATATATTTATAGATCTTAAATAAGTAAATAGCCTCCTTGTGTAAGGAGAACCCTCGTGTAAAATAGCGCGCTTGTCATATGGCAGGCCTGCTTCTTCCCGTTGTGTACGCAGAGCCTGACATCCTACCAACACATGTGCCACCGTCAGCCTTTCTCGGCATCGAGGGCACCTCGGTCTTCTTTCACCAATAAGGAGGTGCCCATGTGTCACACGGGTGTGACCAATCCTTAGCCTCGTAAGTATAACTGATTCATGCCGCGGGTAAGTCTCGACTGTAGCATTTCGCACACATGGCTTAATTTCTTTTAATTTTTCATTTGTTCTGTCCCACTGACTTTGCCATTTTTTATTTATAACATTTTTCATGAAAATTTGTAAGTCAGTGGGACGCACAGGTGTGACAACTTCAGTATAAGTAGAGGCAGCTCGTTTGGCTGCCTCGTCCGCCTTTTCGTTACCGGACACACCAATGTGGCCCGGCACCCAGGCGAACGTCACCCTTTGACCATGTGCGCTTAGTTGAAACAGCAAATTGTATAACTTTATGACCATTGGGTCTGTCGAGAATTTATCCCGGAGAGCCATTAATACGCTTAATGAGTCCGCCAATATTAGTGACTTATTATATCTTTTTTCTTTTATCAAGTTTATGGCCTGGCAAATTGCGAACATCTCTGCTGTGTACACGGTTGCATACTGAGGGAGTGTCCAACTCAGGGTAACTCCCTCCGTGTACACGGCGCTACCCACGCCGTCGCCTATCTTCGACCCATCTGTAAAGATAGGTCGGAAATCGTTATAGAAGTTTAACAGTTGTAATAAGTTTTGTCTATAGACGACGGATGGTGTTTCTTCTTTTTTGTATATTGCCAGGTCCATGCGAACGCTTGCGGAAGGTAATAACCAGGGAGGTGTGAGAGCAAAGCCCCAACCCTCCACTGGCCCAAACTCGATTTCCTCCGCTTCTAACATTTCTAGAGCTCGGACCCCGAGAGGTCGCGTCCGCGAACGTTGATGGCGGAATTCTTGTTCATGTGGGCTCTCGAATATGGTGTGAAATAACGGATGAAACCGCTTTCCCCATATTCCGGCGATGTAGGTCAGGGTAAGCTGTTCTCTTCTAAGCTGAGGTGGTAGCATCCCCGACTCTACATAGAGGCTCTGTAAAGGACTGGTTCGGAAGGCGCCTGTGAATAACCTAATACCTTCATTGTAAATTCTATCTAATAACTTCAGGCGTGACTTGCGCGCTGAGCTATATATTGGCGCTCCATATTCCAGTTTGGAGCGAGTAAGTGCGATGAAGATACGCTTTAAGATCTCCCGCTCCGCACCCCATTTATAGCTGCCAAGAAATTTTAAAATATCGAGGGTTCTCCTTGCTTTCTTACATGTATAGTCTATATGATCCTGCCAGGTTAACTTAGTATCGAATATGAGGCCCAGGAATCGGATGCTTTCCTTATATTGAATTGGTGTGCCATCCAGAAACAAAATGGGGGGGCTATGCTCATGCCTCAACCGGCAAAAGTGTAGGCACACCGTCTTTGTCCTAGAGAATTTAAATCCGTTCCTAGAAGCCTCATCAGCCACTCTGTCTATTGCCTGTTGTAAGGTTTCTTTGACCTCGCAGAGATCAGCCCCTGATAAATAAAGTGCGAGGTCATCAACATATAAAGATACTTGGAGTGGGTCACCTACAACTTCGGCTAGACAATTAACCGCCATCGTGAATAAAGTAACACTCAGTACCGACCCTTGAGGTATTCCATTCTCAAGATGATGTGGGTCCGAAAGGACCGACCCCAGTCGCACTCGGAACCTTCGTGACTCTAAAAAGCCACGGAGGAACCTCGGCAGTTTCCCTCTCAACCCCCATTCGTGACACTTCCGCAGAATCGCATATTTCCACGTTGTATCGTAAGCCTTCTCAAGATCGAAGAACACGGCCAGCACATGCTCTCTACGCATAAATGCATTTTGCACATAGACCTCGAGACGACTCATCTGATCCAACGTGGAACGATATCTGCGGAATCCCGCTTGATGCTGGCTGTAAAATCCTCTTGTTTCTAGTACATATATTAATCTATAATTGATTATAGATTCGAGGACCTTACTCAAGCAGGTGGTCAACGAAATAGGTCTGTAACTAGAGGGATCACTAGGGTCTTTTCCTTCTTTGGGGATCGGTACAATCACTGCTTCCCGCCAACCATCAGGGTATTGACCGGTCTCCCATATGCTGTTGTACAGCCTAAGAAGGCTTTCCTTTCCAATAGCGTTCATATTTTTAATCATGGCATATGGGATTCCATCCACCCCTGGAGAAGTATCTTTGCATGTTTTTAAAACATTTTCTAATTCTTGAATTGTCAGCGGTTCATTATAAGCTTCATTGATAGCGGTTTCAAAGTCGAGTGGTTGTCTCTCCACGTCACCTTTTCGCCGGAGGAATTCGGCCGAGTAACCTTGTGTACTAGAAACTTGAGAAAAATGTCTGGCAAAGGCCTCAGCCACGTCTCTCGGCTCAGTGACGACGACATCGTTAATTATTAGAGCTGGTATCGACGGGATTCTGCGCCCACCAGAGAGGGATCTTACCTTATCCCACACCTCCTTTAACGTCGTAGATGTAGAAATCTTTGACACATAGGAGGTGAGGGTTACCTTTTTTGCTTCTTTGATTATAAGCTTCTCTCTGGCTCTAAGTCTTTTAAATTTTATTAAATTCTCCTCCGTCGGATACCTTTTAAATTTATTCAGGGCCTGCTTTTTTGCCACATTGGCTGCTTTGCACTCCGGAGTCCACCAGGGGACGGGTTGTCTTGCGATTTTCCCGCCAACCCTAGGTATGGTACTGCCGGCTGCATGAATCAACGCCTTTGTGAATGTACTTGCATCGTGGGTGACATTTCCTGTAGGGGTGGGTGTCACCACTTTGGCGGCATAAGCAGGCCAATTTGCCCTTTTGATGTCGTATCTCCAAGGTATGATATAATCTGACCTGGAGATGGAGGTCGATACTAAGATTGGAAAATGATCACTATGGTATAGTTCATCTAGCGTGGTCCATTCAAAGCGAACTGCAATGGTGGGTGATGCCATACTCAGGTCAATTGCACTAAAGTCACCCGAGTGTGCATTAAAATGTGTTGCTTCACCACTGTTGAGGAGCGTCATATTAGCGTTGTCTATAATCTCCTCAAGAGTTCTGCCTCGAGCATCAGTTCTAACTGACCCCCACCAGGTGTTGTGACTGTTGAAGTCTCCCATCAACAACACCGGGGCAGGGAGCTGCGAGAGCAGATTCTCCAGATCACCCCTCCGCCAGAAGATATCCGGCAGGTATATACTAACTAACGTGATCTGCAGTGGTGTGGCTAGGCGCACGGCAACAGCTTGTAGGTTAGTTTCCAGGGTTAGCCGTCTGCTGGAGATATTATCCCGTACACAGACGGCCACACCACCGTGCGCCCTCCCACCTGGGGCAGGTTGTACCTCTTTGCTATATACGATATACCCAGGGATTCTCAAACATTGCCCTGGACGAATCTTTGTTTCCTGGAGGCACAACCCGAAAGGACGTTGTTCCGCCACCATTCGGCGTAGTCCTTCTATATTACTCGTGTAGCCCCGCATATTCCATTGAAGAATGGACTCACACATATATATATTTGAAGATAGTACCTGGCAGAATCTTTCTAATACCTAATGAAAGCATATTTACAAGTGTTATTGTATTATTTTTGACATTACTAAAAGTGTTACATGTATTCATTAGTACATAATGTATGAGATATGGATGCTGAATCATAAGAATCGTCTGTTTAATCAGTGGCACAATTTTTCCTGGGTTTGCCCTTGGGCCAACCCTTCTTTCTTCGTCTGGGAGGTTGATCTGATGTATTCCCTCCCTCCGATTCTGAGGCTTCAATGTCCGTTCCCATTTGCAGCCATTGCTGTTTTGGAGAGCGGACACTGTCGCCGGAGGACGTTTGAAGGTCCTTCGTAATTTTTACCCTTCTCCTTATTGGGAAGGATGATGGCAATAAAAATGTGGGTTCTTTCCTCCTAGGAGAGCGTTTTGGTGGGCTCACCACCTTCCACTCCCCTTCGGAGGGGGCCATTTGCTTAGGTGGAATTAATCCCACCATTGTGCCACACCCACTGGTTGTGGGAGTGGTTATTGGCAGCCTTTCGGCTACCAGAACCCCCAAAGGGGGATCTTGTTTTGGTGGCGGGATTTCTCCCACCTTTATAGTAGTTCCCCTTATGGCAGGGGAGGAATTGGGTGGTGGGATTTCTCCCACCTTTATAGTAGTTCCCCTTATGGCAGGGGAGAAATTGGGTGGCGGGATTTCTCCCACCTTAACGATGGTTCCCCTTAAAGCGGGGGAAGAACCTCTAATTGTTTGCCCTTGAATCTGGGCAGGGGCTAGACATTGTGCCACTGAAGTGGGTGCCCTCAATTTTTCTGCAAAGGTAACTTCTTTGGAAACGTAGGATTTACTTTCAACAATTGCCTTAGCCTCATGGTAGGGCAATTGTTGTAGTGTCTTAACTTTCTGTATTTCTTTTTCCTTCACTAGAGTCGGGCACCCCGAGGATCTGGCAGTATGGTCTCCGCCACAGTTTACACATATTATTGGCGGTGTACACTCTCCTTCATGCTTAAGTTTTCCGCATATGCAAACCGCATCAGTAGCTTTACATCTTGCAGATGTGTGTCCGAACTTTTGACAATTGAAGCACCTCATTGGTGAAGGGATGTAGGGACGCACCTTAAGCTTGTAGAAGGCTGCATCTATCGTCTGTGGTGGCTTCGGACGATCGAAGGTGAGGACAAGAGAAGCGGTATCCACTAGGTATCCGTCCTGTCTTCTCTTTATCCTCCTCACCTCTATTACCCCTTGCTCTGCCAGACCCTCTTTTATGTCCTCAATCGAGCTGTTTAAAAAGTCCCGACAAGTGATCACACCCTGTGAGCTGTTTAACCTCTTGTGGGGGCTTGTCTCCAATTCAGCATCCATATATTTTTGCAAATTCAAGATAGCCTTAGCTTGTATGCGATTCTCAGCTTCTATGCAGATAGAGCCATCATTGAGTTTTTTGACAGTTCTCGTTTTCCCTATAATACTCTTAATAAACTTATGCAGTTTGAAGGAACATTCATTTGAGAATGTTCCTTCTTTTTTCCTAACTATAAAAAATCGACCCCAATTATCTTCATCTAAATCGATAAATTTTATACCTACCTCAGTTGTCTTCCTGTGGCCTCCCTTGGCTTTCTTCCTCGGCGGAGAAGAAGGGTTGTAGGGTTGCAGCGTAAACTGCATCCCAGAAGAAAGTTTTCCGTGGTCGCTGTCCGTGTCCATGCCAGGTCTGAAGCCAGTTAAATCCGATTGGTTAGGGGGAATGGGAGACTGGAGGGTGGTGGAAGTAGAGGGGATGGTGACAGGAACATTTTGGGTTGAGGTGAGAAGAAGAGGATTAGTTGGTGTAGGGAAAGGACTGGAGAGAGGAAATTGGGAATTAGGAATTGATGGGCTGGGCCCAGAAAAATTATGATTATCCATGTTAATCATATAAGTTTCATCGAGATCCGTGGTCCCGCCTCCTCGGACGATCAAATGCACCCGGTTACTGTCCGGGTAGACCATCGCACCTCGATATAGTCGGGTGCCGAGGAAGACAGCGTTCCAATACTGAAGCATCGACCCGTGCCCCCGCGGCCCCCCTCCTAACCCTAGGAACCCGCCTGAGGCGGAATTCCCTAGCCTTCCTGGAGTCGGGCTATCCCCCAGGTAGAGCTCTCGGGTGAAGCCGAGGCCGAAGACATGTGTTGGGATCGGACGCCCGCAGGTCGTCGTCTCCCTCAATGCCCAGGATCCCCTTTTCCACCCTAGCCCCAAAGCCTCGTGCCGGCAAGCACGAGGGAGAGATATTTATACTCCGAGCTCTCAACGAGTGCGTGTCCTTGTTCATGCAGTGTGTGTGGTCGTCTGTAAAGTGCCGAGTGTTCAGGTGTGAGTGAATGTGTGTGGTGGGGAGCTCAAGTTTACCTGTGGGTGCGCTGAACCCAAGTAGCTGCACACAACAACTACCTCTGCAGGTCCTATGTGTAGTGTGTAGTGTTAAGGATGTCAGTATGAGCGTATTGTAGTGTTGTTAGGCTGGGAAACCCGCAGGGACGCCTAGGACGCCTAGATCCCTGAAGAAGTGGCTAAAGCATTATTATTATTATTACAAGTAGAACAAAAAAAAAAACAAAAAAAAATAAGAAACCTGTTAACACTTTTAAAGGAAATAAAAATAAAAGTATAATTTTAACTAGATAGTTTACTTAAATGTTATAAATACGTTATTGCGGAAGTTACTTGTTACCAAGTTTAATTAGGTATGAGCGCGTGATTATTTTAAAGATGTAGTGATTAACTATTTCCTCTTTCATTACATTCAGATTCCTGTATCTATTTGAATTCATCTCTTTCACTTGTGTTCAACAAGATTAAAAAAAAAAAAAAAAAAAAAAAAAAAAAAAAAAAAAAAAAAAAGCTTTTAATTAATGAATACGTTACCCTATTGTTTTGTTGATGTATTAAGGCTATTTTCTGAGAAAATTCGCCAATTTCTAAGTTTTTTATGTTTATAGCTAACGGTTTGGTGTAAAGTTAAAGAAAGAGTTTTAGTTGTTCGTTAATGTTCTCTTTTAAAGCATTACAGGTTGTAGAACTTCTCTATTATCTTTAGAACAGTTTCATAATTCTTTCTTTGTTGTAATAGAGCGAATTATTCCAGT
The DNA here is from genome assembly GCA_011037195.1 of Triatoma infestans. Classification (NCBI taxonomy): domain Eukaryota; kingdom Metazoa; phylum Arthropoda; class Insecta; order Hemiptera; family Reduviidae; genus Triatoma; species Triatoma infestans. The sequence goes on from JAAEAF010014304.1 coordinate 212,726, forward strand.
GAGGATGGTTGAGTATACAGCAGGAATTACTTTCTCTTACTTCTGCCATGACTCGCTGTACGTGTGTGGGGGGGTGTGCAAAATATCTCAAAAACGAAAAATCGCCGGTAGCTTAAAGTTGGTATTCCCTTTTCAGTACTATTACCGCATTTGACTGAATGTTATTTTCCCCTTCTATTCTTAGTTATTATCTAGAAAACGGCTCCAACGATATTCTTCAAACTTCATGCACTATCTAAACACCTATAATCCAGTTTAACCTCAACAGGGTATACCGGATTCAGGAGATTTTAAACCTAACCGATAGCCAGGCGGCCATTAAAGCACTGGCTTCTTATGTTATCAGTCCTCATGTGTTGATCTAGTGGCTAGCGCATTCGCCTTTCGTGCAAGAATTCAGGGTTCCATTCCCGTGAGGGCAAAGTCGGTGTTGACCCCCCCACCATCGTGATAAAAAGTGGGAAGCTACAGTTAGTAGCGCCCCAGGTAGCGAAGGCCGGAACTAAACGGCGTGGGAACTGCGGCGTGCTTACCACACGCCCCCTCCATTCAAATTGCCGTCTGGCAAGCCTTGGCCCTTTATGGGCTGTTGCGCCATTGTTTTTTTTTTTTTTTCTTATGTTATCAGTTCTAAAATGGTATGGGATTGCCTCGCTGAACTTTTGGGAGGTTACAGTGTATTGGGTACCAGGGCATGTTGGCGTAAAAGGGAATGAGATGGCTGACGTTGTGGAAAGGGAAGGCTTGAACCCTTCTGTGCCTTGAAATCTCAGTTAGAGGCACTCAAAGAAGAAGGAGGAGGCGAAGAGAGGTCAACTCTTAAACAACCTCCTAGTATACTGAGGCAAGCCAAGACCTGTTTGGGAAATTATACCATAAAAGAAGATTTGAAGCATGCATCAGTCTTAAGAAAACACAAGCTCACGGGTTTCCTTCCTGGGCATTGTAGATTCAGGGGACATCTGAAGATGCTGGGCTTCGAAGATGCCTAACGGACTGCGATGCCACATTCAAAGGAGATTTGGTAGCCTGGGTAGTTTACCAGGCAGATAAGTAGGAGGATATATCCTTCTTTCAAACACCTCAACTTGGAAGGGGTGTTATAAGTGAGCAGCCTTGCCTATGACAAATTGGAGAGTGCATCGGACCCTCGAAAAAAACCACCTAAATACCTGTCTGTCACTTTTATTTGAATCATTTCCCCAGGAAAATTGAATTTTTTTTTCCTTTAATTTAGCTTTCCTCTAAAGTACGACTTTAGTATTACGTATGGAAGTGCGACTTTAAAGAATAAATTTTCGAGTTTTGGGGGGGGGGGGGAATGTTGTTCGAAAAAGTAAAGTTTATCTTTACACGTGGGAATGGTAACTGCACAGATAATAACTATTACTTGCATCACTATCGTTTGCAACACTTTCCCGAAACAAATTTATTGATTTAAGGGAGTCCTTCGGCATTTTTGGCGTTAAATGTTTTATGAGGTTGGTTCAATGTCATTGGTACTCTCTTCTGGACTACATTGTAAACACCGTTCTTCTACCTGCATTGTACTTGTTTTCCTCTATCTCTACATTTAAATTAGGTCAAGTAAATAAAATTTGAAGTGTAAAGAAAATTTGACTTGTTTTATATAATTTATTATATTAACAATAAGAGAGGCAAGGGAATAGCTAAGTGGTTAGCGTACTGGACTAGCAACGCGGAGATCTCAGGTTCGAGTCCAGTGCTTATTCTTAGATTTTTTTTCTTTTAGGAGCCTCTAAAGCTCACTGTCCGGTGATGGATAGTGTTGTCTGTAACAAGAGAGGGCCGAATGACCATAGATGTTGATGCCCCTTAAATTAAAAAAAAAAAAAAAGATGGCGTGTATGTTTTACATCAGATTTTTCTTCATATTCAATGTATTTTTCAACAAAAATTAATTAATTAATATAATAAGATTTTTGATGCAGAAATATTACTTATTGGTTTTCTTAGGTGGATAGATTTTATAGAAACAAGTATCATATATCTTATATTAGTGCCAGCCTATGCGTGAACGATGTGGTTTTTTTTTAAATGTGCGTAGGTTTTAGTGTATGTGTTATGTGTGACGTAAGTAGGGAATAATTCATGAAGACACCTAGCAGTTACCTTGGGAATATCGTCTCTATAGAGACGAGAAGGAATGGTTTAGTTAATATGAAGAAGTGATACGAGAGAAATAGAATGCTGGCTGGCTAGCTGGCCTCAGAGACGGTCTCTCCAAGATCAGCCAATGCGGCGATGATGCTGACTCATACTTGTGTGTTGTATAGTTAGTTGTCCACCGCTGACTCTTCTATCTATCCTTCACTCTATCTCGTTCGCACCCACCATGCAACACTAAGTTATTATAGTTTCTCTCTGTATCTCTTATCTACTTCATCGTATTTAGAAACTTATAAACGACAAGTTGTCTAATAGACAACTTAAATATTTTATTTCTCATTAAAACATATTTTTTCTACTCGTATCTTATTCTTTTTCCTCTTGACGATTTTTTAATTTTTTGCCAATAAGTACTTTGCCAATTTTTTATTGAGAAAACACTTTTTACTTTCTTCTTACTCCTATTAAATAAGAGAAAATATTTTAATCGTGTCAAATTTTTTGGAAATCGAGATTTCACCGGAAATAATACACGTTTTAAAGTCCCCTGAGTCCAAAAAAGTGGTTTTTAGAAAATGGTATGTGTGTGTCCATCAATCAATAATGTTGCGAAGGATTTTAATGAAAAACTTCACAGTATTGTAATCGTGTCAAATTTTCGATATTGAGTTTTCACCGGAAATATCCGTTTTGAGGTCCCCTGAGTTCAAAAAAGTGGTTTTAGCAAATGGTCTGTGTGTGAGTGAGTGTGTGTGTGTATGTATGTATCTATGTGAACAGCATAGCTCCAAAACGAAGAATCGCAGAAAGTTCAAACTTGATATTACGTTTAGGTATCACCATGGGATCTGACGGTGCGTTATCTGTCAATATTCCTCAACCGGAAGTACTACTTTACTAGTTTTTTTTTACGTTTTTGCGATTTTCGCAAAAATGGCTATGACGATTTTCTTTAAACTTAATATATCAACTACACATACAATGAGCTACAACTTTTATTTGAACCATTTCTCCGGGAAAGTTCATTTAAGGCACTTCTGGGGGAGGGGTGGGGTTAGGTTTTCATCTTAACTTCTATTTCAGTTTATTAGACAATTCCGTTGTCTAAATTATGTTAATTAGAATTAAATATGTTGTTGAAATTCCGAGTTGGAAAAAATCGGATAACCGGAAGTGCTTTTGTTTTAAACTTTACTAAATGTTTTTTTTTTTCACTTTTTCGCGATTTTCTCAAACATGGCCCCGACGAATTTCTTGAAACTTCGTATATAAACTAAACATCCAAAGGTCTACAAAGGGAGGGGTGGGGTTGCAGCTTCCTCTAAAGTGCTATCACAGTTGATTATACAATTCTATCATCCAAAGAAAATTAATTAGAAATAAATGGATGGCCAAAATTCTGAGTTTCAAGAAAATTAGTAAACCAGAAGTGCGCTTTACTGAACAGTTTTTCAGTTTTCGACGAATTTCATTAAATTTGGTACACAAACTATAAAATTTGTCAATTATAATTTTGAGAACTGGAGTAAGAGAAAGTTGTGTGATGAGTGTTTCACACCAGATTTTTTTGTTTGGTAAAAGCAAATATTCGAAAACGGAAAATTTGCCGCGCATTCAAACTTGATGCTTAAGTTTCAGTGCAGTCAAAGAGGAGGACCGACAATAAGTGGTTTTTGATTAAAATTAATCAAGCGGAAGTACCCACTTTAATGATGGCTTTTTCAGGTTTTTTCAGTTTCTGGCATTTTTGAGAAAATCGCAAAAACGTAAAAAGACCAACTAGTAAAGTGGTACTTCCGGTTGAGGAATTTTGACAGATAACCCACCATCAGATCCTATAGTGATACCTGAACGTAATATCAAGTTTCAACTTTCTACAGTTTTTCATTTTTGAGCTATGTTGTTCACATACATACACACACACACACACACACACACACACACCATTTGCTAAAAACCACTTTTTTGGACTCAGGGGACCTCAAAACGTATATTTTTTCGATGAAAACTCGATATCGAAAATTTGACACGATTACAATACTTTCTCTTACTAGGAGTAAGATAAAGTAAAAATGGTGGATGGTCAAAATCCATCAACCGGAAATGCAATTTTACTGAATAATTTTTTTTTCTTCAGAATTTCGCGGTTTTGTAGAAAACCGTTACAACGGTTTTTATTTAAACTTGAGAGATCTGTGAGTTAGGTTGTCATGTTGAACAGCTGTTACAAAGATAGAGGACGCTATCATGTGTAACAAGTATAATAATAAACATTGCCAGTTTTAAAATAAATTTATCATTTAGAATTTCAATAAATGCTGTGAGCGAAATTGGGTTTTGAAAATAAATTTAACAAAAAAAAAAAGTAATATTATAAAAGTGGAGGGGGGAACCTGAAAAATGTGCAAAACTCTGTTTGACTGCTTAAATAATAGAATTTGGGACGAGAATGGGCTTTCTTTATTATTTTGTTCACAGTATCCCGTTAACGATGGCGCCACATCTAATTTTCTATTATATTTATATATATATAGCGCTTTTACTATATTTTATAAAATTGGTAACAATTTTTTTTTGTCTCCAGCATTCTCTCTTATTATTATTATTACACTTAGCTATATTACAAAAGGGTCAAAGAATTTAGAAAGCATACCAACCAAACCTATATATTATAAATATATAGAGCAAGTTTTAACACCACGTATATATAATAACATACATAATGCTTACGAAACATTTCCCACCTCTATCTAGCCTCCACAAGATTATAATAAAAGGTGAAATTACATTTTAACAAAACAATTTAACAGTTTTATACACAAGACCATATCTCTCTCAGTAAGCTTGTATAAATCCAACAATATTTTAATGAATAAAGTCGTATATTATGGGCTTAGTTTATTTATAAAATAGATTAGAATAATCTATATTATTCATAATTTTATAATTTATCTATATTTTGCCACAGTCATCTAAATTTACATTATTAAAATTAAATGACGTCTGCATTATTACAAATACTCTACTCTTATGGGTTTTACTCTCCAATATTATTTGACATACCACAAGTATTTACATTGCTCATAAATTTTTTTTATGACGGTATTAAACAAATGTAGATTTATTATTCTTATTTTTATAGCGGGAGCTGTAAAAACTTTTTTTTAAAAATTTTATTTGAAATTTACAACTATACAACATATTGCACAACAAATAAATATGTTGAGAAGTATAAAGTAAAGTAATGCCTGTTTTTTCAGGCGGGCTTAACGTCCAACTACCAAATTAGGTGTCGTGGACGGAGGCGGAAGCACCTACTTTACTAATAACATTTTTTAAGTAAATATAAAATTTAGCAGTTATACGCTGGACTCGAACTGGGGTCCTCCCAGTTACAAGTCCATGCTCATAACCACTACACCAACACCCGCCCCGAGAAGAAGTATAAATTGGCGTGCAATTAACGTGAATGTCGGTCACCCAGTGATGGCCAACATTAATTTAAGTGATCTCATGGCCATCGGCGCCTGAGCCGTCGGACTGGATGTCCGGGAAGTGATCGGGAAGAAAGGTGTTGTGCAAGAGGGTTCGGGTGCGATCTGAGCTTTTCATGGAATTTGATATAACGGGATTTAGCAAGGTCGGCTAAACGAATGGACCTTTGAGATCAGTATGTAGTTTGGCAGCGGCGTAAGGAGAGAAGTGTATAGTCTTATTTTATTGTGTAAAGTTATTTTTGAACGTTTATCAAGTAGTTTAGCGAGTAGTCGGTATCTTGTGTTGAGGTCTTTTCTTTTCAGTCGAGTATGAGGATTCCTTTTGTAATTCTTTTCTCTAGGTATAATCCAAGATATCTCGCAGGCGGTATAGGATTGTTGTGTATGTAGACCGAAGGAAGGATTTTACGGTTGAGGGTGAAAACAAATATATTTAGATTTAGTAGGATTTATTTTGATTCTCCATTTGATAAGCCATTTTTCTATAATACGAAGATTACGAATTGAGAGGACGGGGTCAGAACCTGAGGATAGGATTGCTGTATCATCGGCGAAGGTGTGTATAGATTTACAACGATGGGTTGGTAAGTCAGCCGTGTAGATGGTGTAAAGAAAAGGAGCTAGGATACTTCCTTGAGGAACACCAGCAAGGATAGGATAAATTGAGGACTGCTAGGTTCATTCAGTTTAATAATAACGAAATTTTATAAATATTTATTAATACTTACTTACCTTTAGTATCTCAAAAAGTTTTCCAATCGTATCAGAGTTTCGTATTTGAGTTGGAATTACCTGCTTTAAGATCCCCTGATCTCAAAAACGATTCAGCGGTGAATATCTCAAAGACAAAAAAAAAAAATACAGGGAACTTATTAATATTCATTAAGCGACATCCATCGCAACCTACCCGAAGGTTTCAGTCAAAATATGCCATCCGGAAATGTGATTTTACCGATTCTTGTATTTTCATTTTTTTATCCTATTTTCTCGAAAATGGCTACAAAGATTTTCCTTAAACTTTGCGGAAGAAGTCTCTCATTTTTTATTTGAAACATTTTTATTGGAATACTTATTTTTTGGAAATTGGAGCTTCAACGTTTCTTTTTCTTTAACATGTCTAATGAGTATAATTTTCTATACCATCACATATACGTATATAATTTAAAGATCCATTTTAAACTGGCTAGACTTCAAAACTGATTACTCGGAAGTGTGACTTTGTTTCTTCTAATAAGAGCAATTAGTTCGATCGTGTCAAATTTTCGAAATTGAGTTTTCACCGGAAATACATGATCCTTAAAAATATTATTAGCTAAATGGTCTGTTCAATGTGGGTAGAAAATATCTCAAAAATCAAAAATCGCTAGAAGCTAAAACTGGGTACGCCGTATTGGTACCACCATCGCATGTGATATGTACGTTTCGATGAAAATCCATTCATGTTAGATGCGGTAATGGAAGTATATAAAGCAATTTTTACTTTCTCTTACTCCTTAGTAAGAGGAAGTATTGTAATCGTGTCAGATTTTCGATATCGAGGTTTCACTGGAAATATCCGTTTTGAGGTTCCCTGAGTTCAAAAAAGTGGTGTTTAGCAAATGGTCTGTGTGTGTGTGTGTGTGTGTGTGTGTGAACAGCATAGCTCAAAAACAAAAAACCGTAGAAAGTTGAAACTCGATATTCCGTTTAGGTATCACCATGGCATTGACAATGGGTCATCTGTCAAAATTCCTCAACCGGAAGTACCACCTTACTTGTTTTTTTATACTTTTTTTGCGATTTTCTCAAAAATGGCTCCGACGATTTTCTTTAACCTTGGTATATGAACTAGACATACAAAGAGCTACAACTTTTATTTGTAATGTTTCTCTGGGAAAATTCATTTAAGGGCTGTTATTGGGGAGGGGTGGGATTAGGTTTTCATGTAAAGTGCTATTTCAGTTTATCAAATAATTCTACCATCTAAATAATGTTAATTAGAATTGAATATATTGTTGAAATTCCGAGTTTCAAAAAAATCGAATAACCGGAAGTGCTTATTACATTACATTACCACTTTATTACATGATTTTTTCACTTTTCGCGATTTTTCTCAAAAATGTCTTCGACGATTTCCTTGAAACTTACTATATAAACTAAACATACAAAGATCTACAACTTTTATTTAAAACATTTCTCTGCGAAAATTCATTTAAGGGCACTTTTAGCGGAGGGGTGGGGTTATGTTATCCTCTAAAGTGCTATCATAGTTGATTAATACAATTCTATCATCTAAACAGAATTAATTAGAAATAAATAGATGGCCAAAATGCCAAGTTTCAAGAAAATTAGTAAACCGGAAGTGCGCATTTACTGGATAGTTTTTTTAGTTTTCGACGAATTTCATTAAATTTGGTACACAAACTATAAAATTAGTCAATTATAATTTTGAGAACTGGAGTGGAGTTTTGTGTGAGTGTTCCTCACTAGATTTTTAAAAATTTGGTTGAAGCAAACGTTAAAATACATATAGTTATTATACATCTTTAATCACCTCCTTGGATTACGAAACCTTGTAAATAAATATCTATTTTATTGTAAATTTTAGGTTAGGTTGAAGGGATATCGAATACTCCACCCAAATATAAGTGTGTATAAGGTTGCCTATGGGTGTATAAGTTAGCTCATTGATATGAATGTATTTATTAGGATGTGCGTATCGATAGGTGTGCGTACAAGATTGCCAGGGTGTGCACAAGTTTTGTATTCTGACAGTAGTATGAATGTACGAGTATGTGTGTATTTATTAGCGAGAATGAGATAGGCTAGAGGACATACAAAGGATAAAGGCATTTGCAAAGGATAAAGTAAAGGGTGTTTATGTTTTCCTTGTGGAGTTTATGCTTTTTATAAGTATTAAATGCGTCTATAGTACAAGTCAATGGCTATGGCTCGACCAGCTAATGAAAAAAAAAAAGATACGGTAATAAAATCTAACATAGAATACTGTGTTTGAGCGTCCTGCGACGTTTCGTTTTTGAGATATTTTGTTCACATGTATTAATAGGCATAGGTACATATAAATCATTCCCCCTATATTCGCTTTTATTATTATTATTATTATTATTTTTTTTTTTTTTGGCGCATTAACTTCATGTTACACTAAACGTTTGTCTTTTTCGTTCTTAAGAGACCTGAGCTAGGACGTTGATCCTATTTGAGATCCTTTGACAGGTATCTACTAGACGAGGGCGAAAGTGTGGAATATTCTTTGTGTAATCCCTTATTTGGGAACGACGTTCACGACATAAGCCAAACGTCAACGTCATGGAAGGACACCGCAATCCGATCGGGGTTTTCAAGCCGGTCAACCACAGTGAGGTAAACAACCGCAAACCCGGCGCAAGGAGGTTACTTTTCACTAGTTACTTTTCGGAACTAAACCGGGTCGGCGCACCCTGCTGGAACTTAGCAAACAATCCTCTAAAAAGCCAAGCAAGCTTTATGATGGCAGAACTAAAAGACAAAAAGGTAAAGCCAGGTTCGTCACACAAACCGAAAGACTAGAAGAGAGAATCAGCCCCAGCGTGACCAAAGACGCCCGGCACTTTGACAAGGTTTTGGAGCTATGGAGAGACACGACATTTTTCTAGGTCTTGCAAGCAGCCTAAGCAAAGACGTTGTGACCATGGTCAGAGCACTTCCTGCATATGCCCGAGTACTTTGGGAAACTCCGAGGGGGCGTTCGGCCTGAGTGAGCAAGCGCCAAACCATGCCCCATTTAAGTTCTCCACGAGGCAGAATGGCAAGAATGGCTAGCAATCGTGAGAACATTTTTAATAGGGGGTAAATTCCACACGCTGCAACAAAAACTAAAAGATAATCGACCTTATGTCAGAGTTATAATCTTGGGCCTACCACTATTGGGACTCCTTGATTCTAGTGCTTCCAGAACAATACTTAACCAGAAGGCTTGGGGGACCAGCTGTCTCTGTTAGGAGTGAGTTTGGAGGCGAAACCACTGATAAAAGTTAGTATGGCGAATGGTGGCCAGACCGAAATATTAGGGAAAGTGAATATCCCAGTGAATCTGGTTGGGCGGATAAAGATTGTAGAATTTTTGATTGCACAATGCCGAACATTTTTTGATTCGCTATAAAACATTTCATAGTCAGGGGTTCTTGAAAACATCTACTTCCGGTGAAGATTTCAGTAAATTTGACAAGTGCCCAATAAAGAAGTTTATTCCACTCATTATATAAATAATTGCTTTGTGCTATCATTTTTGTTAGTTAAAAATCATTAGTATTTTAGTAAACATTTGATGGTTTCGATCTGATTTTATTACTTATTTCCGCTATTTATCTAAATATACAAAAATATAGCCAAATATCTTGGTTACTATATATAGTATATATATATATTTTATACTATCTTTCTAACTTTGATGTTATAACAATTTCTTTGAAAAGTTAGTCTTTTATTTTATTTTTTTCTTTTCTTTTCCATGGATGAAAGATAGTTTTTGATAAGTTGCCTATTTGGCAGATTGCCTCCACCCAGTCCTCCTTTTTACAAAACTACAAAACAAATTATTGTGAATTATAACGTTATTGTTGTTCAGATAAGATATACACAATTATATTGTCTTTTTACGTGTTTCAGTTTTTTTTTGTTTTTTTTTTTTTAATTTATTTTATTCTTTTTACAAAAAATGTTTTCTTAAAATTCAAAACATATTATGTATTTTTCTTTAGTTAAATAGAGTATTTTTATTTCTATTTATATTTTTTCAAATAATATGTCAGATAAAAAAAACTTTTTATTTTTTGTAACATTGCTAACTAATTATAAATTTTGACAATAAGAACTCTAATTGTGTTACTTATTGTTGTGTTAATTATTTTTTTGGTTTTGTTGTTCGAATGTTTTTTTTTTGTATTCTTTTTTGGTAATTTTTTTTTTATGTCTAATTATGACCAATTTGAAATGTAACATGTAACTAGCATGTTAAAAATAAATAAAATGTCTGATTGTTAATATGAACACAAATTTATATGTTAGATTTTGATGAAGATCACAATGGCAAGAATTGTACCTCACTTAATAACTAACTCTATTCTAATGTATCAATTGTTTTGGAATTATGGTTATTTCTCTTATCGCTATTGATCGTATTAAACATTTCGGAAGTGGATATTTACCGGAAATACTTGCTAACATCAGCTTTCTATCATCGAAAAGAAAGATAATGTTCTCTCTCCCTCTTTGTCCCTCCTATGGTGAGTGAGAGTGTATACTTCTATGAAGAATCGTAGTGATATTGAAATGTTATTGGTGTGCTGTGATGTTGTAGTAGTAGCTTCTGTAGAACGAGCGGTTTAGTAAAGCGCTTGTGTGTATGTTCAAAGAGAAGAGAAGTAATAAGAAATAATTAAGAAATCACTGGTAGATTAAATTAAATATATTATCTTTAAAGATATTTAAATATTTTACAATATCACAATTATTATGTTTATAAAATCAATTATTTATCTAGATTAAATGCAAAGCTCTTATGTTTTAACTAAAACTGGTATTGATGTCTACTCGTAGCATGTCTAGTTCAGACCGTTCTTGTTTGAAAGCAGAATGCAGATTGTCCTGAAAGAATGCCTTCTCTTGTTAGTGCAAATGTTCCCCTGAGAGAAGGGGTAAAAAGACAAAGCTACCAAAGTTCTGTGAACTCTAAAAGACAAAGCTAACCAGGTCCGTTGGACTCTTTCTGTAACTGTAGTCTTTTACCTGTGTGTACCCTTTTTGCCAGCGAATGTGCATTTTTCTCTCAAATAAAATAGATATAATTTCTATAATTCTGGCATCCATCACAATATCATCTGAGAATCAATAGTTGAATATTCGGTCAAAATTAATTAACCGGAAGTACCATAATAGTTTTTTGTAAATTCTTCTTCGAAAGCACCACCAATGAATTTCTATAAATTTGATATAACTTTTTTTTTTGAGTAGACAGTACAATTTTGAAAGATCTATTGTGATGCCGCTCATACCAAGTTGGCAGGATAGAGGATGGCTGCGGTATGAAGCATCCCTTCCAATTTTATTTCTTTTACAAATTTCCGGATTGTACTTTGCCTTTTAAAACTTTTCTGGATGATTGTGTCACAATCCGTCAGCAGGAATAATGGAACCTCTTCCATTTCCCCACAGGAACCATAGGCGCTATTGCATTCTAGATCCAGTTTCTTTAGGTGGCCATTGATTGAGCCTGCAATGCTGAGAAAAGAACCTCTCTCCATATGTAACTTTTTTTTTTTTTTTTTTTTTTTTTAGGGGTTCCACTTTTCAGTGTGTTTCCTTGACCGAAATTCTTGAATTGCCTTTCTCCATGCCTCTCTATTCTTTGACAAATTTTCCTGGAGACCATGGCCCATCAGGCTCTCCTCTATTCCATCCTGCCAAGTTCGACGAGCTCTTTCTCGGCATCTTCTTCCCTCAAATTGCCAGTCGTAGACGCCTTTTGGTAAAACCTTTCCTGTGTCATTATTTATGCTGTCCGAATCATCAGAGTCTTTGTTTTTTTCTGGTTTCTTGCAATACATTCTTTTTTTACTTCCATCACTTCCCTAATCTGGGAGTTCCTTATTCTTTCCATTCTGGAAGTTCTTGCTGCTCGCCTCGAGAAGTCCATTTCTGTTGCCAGCCTTTTTTTTTTTAGACTTTTCTTTTGGTCCATGTCTCTGACCCATATTAGTCATTATGCTGAGTTTAAAAAAATTGTGCTTTGTTTTCGACAGGATATCCTGCTTCAGAAGGCACAGTTTAGCATAACGTTTTTTTTTACTTTCTCTTAATCTTAGTCATAGTAAGAGGAAGTATTGCGATCGAGTCAAATTTTCGAAATTGAGTTTTCACCGGAAATACTCATGTTTTCAGGTTCCTTGAGTACGAAAATAATGTTTTTTTTAGCATGGATATGTGTGTTAGCAGAATATCTAAAAAAACGAAACATTGTAGGAAGCTCGACAAACTTGATATTTCGTTTAGGAACTTACTATTACCGCATTTCACGCGATAGATTTCGGGCAGAATCCATCAACCAGAATTGCGACTTTACTGGAATGTTTTTTTTTTTCTGTTTTCGTGATTTTTCTCGAAGAATCATCCAATAATTTGGATATGCATCTTTGAACTTGGTACATTATCTACACACATAAAATACCTAACACTTTTATTTGAAACATTTTCCCCGTGAAAATTAATGTTTTGGGTAATTCTGAGGAACCAGTGGCGTTTTGTTTTCCTCTAAATTACAACTTCAGTACAATATAAGTTGGAGCTTGCTCCTCCACCACTTCTATATTTATATGAGAAAAAATTAGCTAAATTTGAAGTTTTGAAGTTTTATGCAAATTTTTGATTTTTTATATAAATTTATTAGCAGGAATAAAAGGAAACGGTCTGATTGTTTCATACCAGAAACCATGGGTTTTTTTCTTGCTCAAATTGATGCTAGCCTCAGATCTTTTCCGGTCGTAAGTATCAGTTTTGAGACGGTTCTTCACAGCTCTCTCATTTCTGAGTTTGGAGAGAATGACCGCTTATCCTTTAAAAGGGTTTTTGGTTTCAGTAAATGGTTTGCTGAACTTTTCCTTGCCAAATAATCAGTTATCTCATTATAAGTTTATTATACTCAAAAGAGGCTGATGATCATCATTATAGTCCTGTCCTCTCCTACCGTCTAGATAGTGTAGAGGCCTTACAGAGCTTCTTCCATCCATCTCTATCTTTTGCCAATTCTTTTCTTCTTCCCCATTCTATTCCCCTTGCTTCCAAACTTCCTTCCTTCACTTCCTCATCCCAGGTTCTTCTTAGTTGGCCGCGGCGTCTCCTGCCTTCCACCTTCGACTCGTATACCAGCTTTGCGATTTTTTTATTTCCGATTCTGGCAACATGTCCGGACCATCTGAGTTGGTTTCTTCTGATCGAATCTATGGCTGGCTCTACGCGCAGATCTCTTCTAACTGTGGTATTTCTTGCCTTGTCCCTTCTAGTTTTCCCTAAAACATTTCTTAAATAACGCATTTCTACGGCTTGTTGTTAGGGACCAAGACTCACTAGAATAGGATCATATTGGTAGATACACAGATTTGTAAACAGCAACCTTCGCTTGGACGGAGACTTCTTTCTTGCCTGGAAACTGTTTTTATTGGCATGAAAAAAACCTTCCTGCCGCACCTACCCTCTCTCTTACTTCCTCTTCCATTCTACCTTCTTCATTTAGGTGGGCACTCAGGTATTTAAACGATTTCACTTGCTCCAATACCGCTCCCCAGGCCTTCATTTTTATTCTTCTGCTGCTGTCACCGATCACCATAGTCTTCGTTTTCTCGGTATTAATTTCCAGTTTCTTTTTCTTCAACTCTTCAACCAGGACCTTAATATTAAGCTGGAGATTCTTTTCAGACTCTGCTGCTACTAGCATATCATCAGCGTATGCAAGTACACCAATTCCCACTCTCTGTAGATATCTGCAACCCTATGTGTAACTTTTTCATTCTCATTTCACACTTTTTAATGATCTCGTCCAATACGAGAATAAACATAAAGGGACTTAAAATACATCCTTGTTTTACTCCCTGGGTTGTGATAAATTCTCCAGACGTTAGGTTTGTGGTACGTACATAGTTTCCTGTTTTCTGGTATACGCTTTGGAGCCAATTGCAGCCCCATTTTAACCCCTCTTGTCTTTCAATGTCTGCCAGATAATGCTTCTTGGAATCGAGTCGAACGCCTTCACCAAGTCGACGAATCACCAGTAGCTCGCTTTTCCTTTATCCAACAATTTCTCACTAACCTGTCTGACAGTAAATATCAGATCTTGGGTACTTCTTTCAGCTCTAAACCCATACTGAGCACTATCCAGATTTAAGCACTGATCCTTCTATAAAGAGGACGATAACACTATTAATTTTTAGTGTAACTAATTGTAGGTACATTAGTTCTATCATTTTAGGCTATTTCTAATGGATATATGACGTTAATTCGCTATTGGATTGTATAATGTTAACGGAAAATCCAACATGATATAGAACTAGGAGTTGGAAGAACATTTTCTTCATTGGAAATTTTGGAAGGCAATAAAGAAAATATTGGAAATATGTTCAGATTAAATTTTTATGTTCTTAAATTATCTCATGTGTGCGAAAATTCTCTGTATTCCAGAGTTCATCACATTGGTGGTGGTGATATGTGAAAATAGCATAATCTTTGGAAAGGTCTGTGTGCATTAGTAGATCATTTATAGTGGAGAACCCCAACTAAAGATAAAGTAGCGATTTCCAAACAGTTTCACCATGGTAACGTGATCAGCCTCTAGAACTTTTGAACGGGGACCTTATTTTCGTATGGCTCATTAAATTGCTGGAAGGTAGATTTCTTTTTAGTTACTAGTTGATCTAACGGAAAGATATGCTAGCTCATGAGAAACATATAAAAACTTTAAAAGATTATGAACATGAAAGATAATTTAAGATATCTGTGCTGAAAAGAAATGTATCCCAGCGGTCTTGGACGAAATCATCTAGCTCTCGTTAGGTTGTAAGACCCTTGTTTTGCTCAATAAAAAAACGGTTGTGGTTTCCTGTCCTTGGCAGACAGAGAAAAAAAACTGTTTTGAAAATAAGATGCATAATTATAATATTTCAAGTGAAAATAAAATATAAATAGTTAATTTTGCAAAATATATTTAATTTTATATAAGTAAAAACTTAGAAAGAGAAAACTGAACAAGTTTTTTTAAGATCATTGTTGGTATCGATCCAAGTTATTTTGTGTGTGTGTGTGTGTGTGTGTGTGTGTGTGTGATGTGATATCACAAATCACATCACACACACACACATTCACAAAATACATCTAACCAAGTAAAAGTATGGTATAAGGACATTCAACCTCTGTGCATGTATGTATGTGTGTGTTTTGTGTGTGTGTGTGTGTGTGTGTGTGTGTGTGAGATCAAGTTTTACCTCACTAAAAAATCTCTCTCGCCCACATTGACACTACCACAGCATCACTCCCTCTCTCTCTCTCTCTATATATATATAACTACTTTTTTTGCATTTATAATTCACAACCATTTATTAAATTGTCGGTCAGATATTTGCTATTTTGTAAATGTAACATGGTCCGTCCCTCCTTTATTACACAGCGCCACTTCACATAGCCACGGCCACATAGAGCGCCATAGTCTGCGATTTCTTAAGCTACGACTATGTACGGGTGGGAGGTGTCTTCATAATAATATTATGAAGGTGTATCCAGAAGTGTCCACTTTGACAAGATAGTTGGCTCTTTCACACAAAACACGTATATTTATTACTGTAGCTTCTTAAATTAATAAATTATGTATATATTAAAAAAAAAATACCCGCATCGTTTATGTCCACTTATATATATATATATATAAAACTAGTTTAAAAAAAAGTTTGTTCAACTAATTATGGTGTTCTTGGTCCATTAATGGATCTTCTGATAGTCCCCCCCTCCCATAAAATAGGAGCAGGGCATTAATAATTTTTTTAACAACATTAGTTGTTATTCATCTTAATTTGGTTTTTAATTTTTATTTATTATTATTATTTTTTTTTTTTTGAACCTCTGACGTTTAATTACCTATTGGCGCTAATTTTGATCTTCCTACACATTGAGGATTTTTTCTTGCTTTTAAAGTAACTTAATATTCTCTCAATATTCTCAACTTTTATTTTAGCCATATAAATTACAATTGGATCGATAATTAATATAGAAAAAGAGTAAACAAAATTTAATTCCCTTAATTTTACATTTTTTGTAAAAGTGTAATATATAGTATATTATATTATATATATATAATATATATATAAGGGGGTCCCAAGGTATATGGATAACGACTTTTTATCGGAAACTAAGATAGCTAAAAAAAACTAAAAAATACGTGTCCCCGTTAGTTTTTTATTAGAAATCCAAATTTAATTTGCAAATTTGTTTTGGTGCTTCCCGAAGCGAGATGCAGGCACTAACTTCATTTTTTCAAATGGGAAGGTGTGATTTTTATTTAAGAAATAGATTCCTCTATTTTTTCTAAGAAAAATTTACTTGAACGGTTTTTTTCTGTGAGCGATATTTTACAAGTTACGAATGAAAACATGATTCTTATAAGAAATTTCAAAATGATGTTATAACGGTTTTTTGATTGAATAAGAAGAAAAGTACTATTTTATTATAAATTTTACTCCTCATTAATTACAGATCTTGCTGGAACTGGCCTCCACCATTAGAGATGTATTTCTTTGGTCATAAGGTACAATTGGCAGGAAAAAGCATGTGTATGCATCTCTAATGGTGGGGGCCAGTTCGAGTAAGATCTGTAATTAATGAGGACTAAAATTTATAATAAAATAATATTTTTCTTCTTATTCAATCAAAAAACCGTAATAATATCATTTTGAAATTTCTTATAGGAATCATGTTTTCATTCATAACTTGTGAAATATCGCTCACAGAAAAAAACCGTTCAAGAGGAATCTATTTCTTTAATAGAAACCACACCTCCCCATTTGAAAAAATGAAGTTAGTGCCTGCATCTCGCTTCGGGAAGCACCAAAACAAATTTGCAAATTAAATTTGGTTTTCTAACAAAAAATTACGGGGACACGCATTTTTTTAGTTTTTTTTCTAGCTATCTTAGTTTCCGATAAAAAGTCGTTATCCATATACCTTGGGACACCCTGTATAAACAAATAAATTAAAAATAATAAATGTATTGCTGAATGAATTTAATAAAGGCGTCTATAATTCCCTCATTCATTACTGCTATATTATTACCAAAGGCAATTTAAATAGGACAAAAAACATCAGAGACTTTTTCCATGGTAGCCTGTTTCATTTTGTGGTCATCGACCTGTTTCGGGCCTTCGCCCATCTTCAGGATGCGTTTGTCAGACAGTGTGATAACACAGACTTGCACTGTCTGACAAACGCATCCTGAAGATGGGCGAACGCCCGAAACCGGTCGATGACCACAAAATGAAGCCGGCTACCACGGAAAATGTCTCTGATGCTTTCCAGCTCTGCGGAACCAACCACCACGACAGCTAGGAAAAAAACTTTTATTACTTTCTCTAACTGCTTGTTAGTTAGGAAATATTGCGACCGTGCCAGATTATCGAAATTGAGTTTTTTTTACCGGAAATACACGTATTTAAGGTCGCCAGAGTCCAAAAAAAGTGGTTTCTAG
Source organism: Triatoma infestans (assembly GCA_011037195.1). Taxonomy (NCBI): domain Eukaryota; kingdom Metazoa; phylum Arthropoda; class Insecta; order Hemiptera; family Reduviidae; genus Triatoma; species Triatoma infestans. The sequence goes on from JAAEAF010014304.1 coordinate 230,606, forward strand.
AAAATGGTCTGTATATGTGTGAAAAGAATATCTCAAAAATAAAAAGTTGCATAAAGCACAAACTTGACTCGAAGATTTCGGCCAAAATCCATCAACCGGAAGTGCCACTTTACTGAATGTTTTTTCCTTAATTTTTTTATTATTATTATTTTTTCGAAAACGGCTCCAACAATTTTCTTTGAACATTATATATTAACTACACATATACAAACAGCTACAACTTTTATTTGAAACATTTCTCCAGGAAATTTCATTTTGTGATAGGGATTCAGGTTATTTCAGTAAAGTACTATTTCAGTTGAAAATGTGGATGGGTCCACAATGCGGGGTAATATCTGGTATTTTATCCGTCATAGCTTGCATATTTATATTGTTCCTGACCAGTTTCGGATTTTTATCCATCGTCAAAGCAACTTCACCAAGTTCTGTAGAGAGTTCACTTCAACTTAATGTTTCTGTTACAATCACAGTTGTTGGTTTTATATATATGTGGGAAGGTTATAAAGTTATTTCTTATAACCGCCCCACATACACAGTATAAATCGGTTATAACGAACTTCAGGGGACTGTCAAATTTTGTTCGTTATAAGCGGTATTCATTATAACCAATATATCGTTTATAGCGAACAATTCGTTATATCTGAACATCACATCCAATGCATACATGTGTGTGTGTGTGCGCACATGCATAGTGAAATTTTCATTGTGCGCAAGTAATTTAAAAATGATTTTTTAAGGTTTCTGAGGAAATTCAAAATTCTAATCTGTTAAAGGCATTTATTTACATACATATGTAATCCGTTATCTTTTTTTGGCGTTTGGCCTGCATTATTTCTAGTGTAAATTTTTTTTCAATTGCCTTGAAGATAGTCAACAAAGCTTGTCCTTCGTTGATATTTGGGTCATTTGCAAATTTTTAAGCAAATTTTCCACAGCCTGCGGAGAGTGGTCCGGGAGTCAGACGGTAAAACAGGTTCATATCGTCCGCATTAAAAATTTAATGTTCAGTGTAACTTCCTTTAATTTTAAGCCAGACATTTTCAAGCCAGTCTCAAGTCAAACTCTGTTTAACACTAGCCGATTCATTTGAGATTTTTCCGAAGACTATGTGATACCGAGCACGAAATCTTGTTATCCATAACGTGTTGCATGTGAAATTTTCTGTTTTTAAAAGAGAAACTAGCTCATTCGCTTTGCCCTGAAGGATAGGACCATTAATGGGTATGTTGTTTGCTCGTTGTTGTTTGAACCAACTTAAAAGTACAGTATCCAAATCATTGTGTTGAGAGGCTCGTATTTTTTTAACTTTATGTCACTTGTTGAATTGTTCAATTATTATATTCTCTTTGTTTTTAAGAATTCCCGATATAGTGGAACGAGATGTCCCCATTTCACTCGCGATACTACTCGCATAATCTCTCGATTCAATTCGAGAAATTATTTCTAATTTTTCCTCAATAGAAAATGGCTGACGAGGCATTGTCATTTGTTAACAAAATCAAACTGAGGGTAAAGTGTATGTTTTCCAAAACTGTATAGTTAAGAGAAATGGGGTAATCATTTCTAGAATTAATTTGGCAACAGTGTTTACACCCACTTTCTGTTCAGTATAACCGATGGCAAACAGTTGAATGAATACTGGAATATGTTCCTTACAACCAATTTGTACATTATAAACGAGTCCCTACTATGACATTTTACCACGGGGCCGGAGATTTTGTAAGTTACAAACGGTTGTCGTTATACACGATTGATATTGTATGTAAAACCAACTAGTGTGAATCTAACAAAAATATTAAGTTGAAGTGAACTCTATACACGTACTGGGTGAATTGGCTCTGACGATGGATGAAAATCTGAAACCGGTCAAGAACAATACAAAGAGGCTTGTTGCTACGACGGATAAAATACCAGATACTATTTCAGTTATTTACACAATTCTATCATCTAAATAATATTAATTAAAATTAATGTTGTCGAAATCTGGAGTTATAATAACAGTACATAATAATAATAATATTAATATTAATAATAATAATAATTAATAATAATAATAATAATAATAATAATATAATAATAATAATAATAATAATAATAATAATAATAATAATAATAATAATAATTGTAAATGAGAAGAAAACTTGTCATTTCTCCGATAAGAGAAAGTCGCGTGTGTGAGTGTACTTATTTTACCCCATATTTATAATAATGCGAGTTCTGTTTAAAATGAATCCCACCTGAATTTGTTATATGCAAACAAATAGCAGTGGAGATTTTATGAGCTATATATATTTATAGATTAATAATGAATTTTTTTTTTATTTTTTTTTATTGATTCATATCAACAAATGCGGCATTTTAATTAGTTATTTAGTTTTTTTTAAAAGGCTATTAAGTGAATTGTGAAAACCTGAAAGATAAGATAAATTCGCCTCTCTTTTATTGTTTAAAATATTTATTCTTTTATTATAAAAGTAAACTAAAATTTTAGCCAAGTATTATTGTTAAAACTAAATGATCTTTTTATACTTTAAAATTTTATTTTTTGAAAAATATTAACTAGATTAATTTGTAAGAAGGTAAATAAGTCTTTTGAAGAATATTGTCTTATGTTTGTATGTCGTTTATCAGTTTATTTGTTTGGTTTGAGAGGCTCCTCCCAAATTATCGACGTGCTCTATCACAGCTTGATAGCTCGTACATTAAACTGTATACTGTCACTTTGGACTACATTCATCAATACTGGCCACAACATATATATATATATGTATGGTATATATCAAACCCGAACAGGTGTTGCTGTTTCCTTATCTTTCTCTTCCATTATCCACTATTTTCTGACAGTAGATTTATTTATGTGGATTATTTTTCAAGTAGCGATTATGATCTCTTTAAGTAAGTTGATTGACGAGCCCAACTTTACTATCCTAATCATCGATTTAATATGGGCTTCAATAGCTTCCGACCAAGATCGGTCAGCTAATAAAACTGTTTTATGAATTGAAGATCCTTTCCATGGCCACCGTTGCTCATCAACTAACCTTTCTTTTACAATTTTAACCGTACTATTTTTTTCCATAATATAGTAAATTTCTTTTTCAGAAGAGAAACATTCCAATTCGGTTTTACAACATTATTTTCTTTGTGTGAATACTAGCAATGCCCATTTATTCATAGGTACCTGGACGACGTCAAAGACTGACATTACGGATAAACAAAGCCATTGTCCTCCTTCGTTTGTTGCCCGTCACATTATCTGATTATCCCTTTAGAAATCTCTTTGAATTTTGAAAAACAGTTTATACAGTCTTAAATAAATTATTTTATAAAATATAACGGAAGATCACATCATTATTAAAACATTTTAATGTCACAACAGTTTTTATCGTTATCTTGAAAACGGACTTAGGAACTGTTGAATTCAATGGAGACTTTATTCTCGGCACTAAATAAATATTGTTTAGTTGTTTGTGGTTGGTTCCGCAGAGCTGGAAAGAATCAGTGATATTTCCCGTGATATCCTGCTTAATTTTGTACACCCGACCGGGGTTTCTCGGGTGTATAAACTGATTTCTTTTGTTCTGTCTGCAAGACTGTGTTATCCCATTGTTTTATCAAGACATATCCTCATGATCGGAAAAGAACCTTAAGGATTCTTCCTTCGGACTAACCTTTAGGATTTTCCATTCGAAACCTCATAAATTCAATGTCTAGAATACGCAAGTCATGATTAATGCGAGAAGAAATACACTTCTTAATTTTAAAAAATGTTACCCACCCACTAATGTCGTCCGCTATCTTCTTTGATTGTTCATAGACAAAAGATTAAACTGGAACCCCCACACACGATTGAAAAGAATTGAACCCAACAGACGCTATCGATTATTGAAACGACTAATGGACAACAGATCTAAACTGTTGCTAGACAATAAAAGACTAATATATATACATCAATATTAAAACCCAATTGGACGTACGGCATTGAGCTATGGGGTTCAACAAAACATTCCAATCTCCAAAGACTACAATCCCTTCAATCCAAAATCCTTCGCGCCATCGTTAATGCTCCTTTCTATGATTCCTAACTATCCCATCCCAATCTAACCATCCATAGAGACCTTGAAATTTCTTTCATCAATCTAGTCGCCCGAACCCGATATAAACAATTCCATCAATCCTTGCAATCTCATTCTAATCTTTAGTCCGCCACCTATCCTTCTGCACTAATCCCGATAACCCTCCCAGGCGTTAAAACGCGTTGACAAAAAAAAAAATCATTTCAGTTCTTATTTATTCACACATTGCTTGTTCCTTCCGTTTTAATTGTTTATGTTTTTTTTTTTTATGCTCTTTATCGTTAAAACAAAGAAATATATCAATCAATGAAAAACTTTTCAAGGAATTAAAAAAAAAAATTAAGGTTGGCCATTTATTTTTGACAAATATGTGGTACGTATGTGTTTTGTCTATAGACAACTCCCCAAAAACACGTGGTGGGTCTTTAAAACCAATTTTGAAATTTTGAATCTTCCCGATATTTTCTCTCACCGAAGTAAAAGAGATAGAAAGTATGTAGGAGAGAGGGAGTAAAAATAAAAGCTAAACAAAACACAAAACTGCTAGCTTTAAAACCAAAAGTTCAGTTTGTGTACTTAACTTTTGCGGATTAAAATTCTATGAGAACCAAGGTGTAAGAAGAGTAGGAGGTGTTTGACGAAGACGGTTCGGGGGGGGGGGGATGACGGTGAACAGTTGTTTCAAAGGGAATGAATTATTACATACAAAGTTGAACCGTAAATAAATGCTAAATGGGGGAGGGGGGAGGCGGCTCAGAGAAGAAAGGGAAGTGAGAGTGCTGGAGTGAGTAAGTAAGGTGCGAGGGAGAGAGAAGGTCACCTCTAATTTGTTAGGCCGTAAATTTTCTTATGTCATTCCCAATGCCAGAGGTATCAACTTTAATACAAAATTCTCTCACTTTCCAGAATACGGTTTCTTGGTAGCGGGGGAGGAGGAGGAGGAGGAGGGGAAGCACTAGTGTAAACATTGTATTAAACTTGGAAAATAATAAATCTGAGTTGTTTTTTTTTTTAATTTGTTGTCTTATTAGAGATTTTGTGTGTGTATCTAGTATTATTTTTGTATATTAATAGCTTCTTCTGAGAAAAGGCAGCCCCACCTCCACAAACTAATTATTTCCCTAATCGTACATATATTTAAAATTAATTTTTTTTTGGGTGCCTGAAGTTCTGGACAATATCTGAAATATTATATATAGTCCTTGCTAAAAGGTAAACGAGGTACAGTATTTTTACTTTCTTTTACTCCTAATAAAAGGAGTAAAAGATTACGATCGTGCCAGATTGTCGAAATTGACTTCTCACCGGAAATACATGATCTGAGGTACCCGGAAATTGAAAAAAAAAAGAAGTGTTTTTACCGAATGATCTCATAAACAAAGAGTCGCAATAAGTTCAAACTTGGTATTGCGTTTAGTTTACTACCACCGCTGCAGACAATAAGATTTCGGGCAAAATCCATCAACCGGAAGTGCGACTTTACTGAATGATTTTTTTTTCGTAATTTTTTTTCGAGAATAACTCGTAATTTTTTTTCGAGAATAACGATTTTCTTTAAACTCAAGATACACTATTTTACACACATAAATATTTATCACTTTTAATTAAAACATTGTCTCGGAAAAATTGATTTTTTTGCGAGTGATGGTTGACTATCTAGATAAAATGAATACATATTAAAAGCATTGATAGCCTTCCAAATTGGAAGAAAATCGGTTTACCGGAAGTGACACTCCAAAAAAATAATTTAAAAGTTGTATAAGCAAACTGCTTTGAATGTGCTAAGTTCATGTGTCTTCACTTCCAGGATGGAACTAGAATGTTTTCGAAGACTAGAAGAAGCTAAGTAAGCTTTTTAGCATTTCCAGGTCATATGGAAATGTGAGGAATGAGGAGATAGTAGATAGGTTGGCCAAATTAGACGCCTCTTTTCCATTTATTAGTCCCGGAGTTTGCGTTGATATGTTATTAGGCACATGCAGTCAAGCTTCCAGACATGAACGACTTCAAAGCTTAGTGAGTTGTTGGTAGTTTAAGTGGCTCATTGTGGGGACCTGATAGGGGTAATATTGTGATATTACCATCCTCTCAAGCATTTTTGGTTACATTCCTTATCAGGCATTATGGTTTAATAAAACACCTCTACACCGCAATGGGGCTCATCTTTTGTACATTTTATAAGACGTTCCTTCTGATGACAGTTTGCTCAGGTTATGAGGAAATTAGGTTTAGGATCTCTGATCGAAACAGGATTTTTGTGGAAGAGCTTAGGCTTTTACCACTTAAGAGTTATTGTCCGACTTGTTAAGTGAATTAAAGCCAGGTCCGGATTTGGGTTATTGCTTTTCTTTATGGTGGCTATATGGGGGCCCAGAGGGGCTTTGGATAACGTAGGACAGGGTCCTTCACCCCTGATAAATAATAACAATAATAATAATTACAGAAATATAATAAATAATCGTTAACAAAGTTTAATTTATAAAAACTTCGTGTTTTGCAAACAAAAGAAAACGCTTATTTTAATTGGAACAAATTTTACATATATAAATTTATTAATAAAGCATATGCTTAATTAACTTATTGATATATTTATTATTTATTTGATTACTATAGAAAAATAGTTGTTTTAAATTAAATATTTAAATTGAAAAAATTTAATAACGAATTTCATGTAATAATATGAAATCTGAAACCAAGTGTTGGTATAATATTTAATAGTATTTTCCTATAGAAACTAAAGTCTCCAGTTTTTCCTTTACGCCTTCAAAACTTGGCTAAAAGTTTTATCAGAAATTTCTCTTTACAATTCTGGAAATAAATATTGAGTCTGAATTTCATTTAGAGCTTAATTATGTTTAAATTCCATTAGAAACATTGAAAAAAAATGTTTAGTGGTTCTTTTTAAATGAAAATGATCGAACAAAAGTAAGTAAAACGCAAGACATTATGAATGAATGTTTATGTGTTTTGTGTTTTGTTTTGATTAGCAAAAGAAATATTTTAAAATATAGTAATAAATTGAAAAATTTGGTATAATATTTGTAATTTTTTTTTTTTTTTATGGTAGGCCTATTAAAATGAGAAACTGTTAATGTAATATTTCTTCTTCATCTCGTGCCACAAAGAGATGGTTAACGGAATTTTTTTTTCAGTGAAATTTGATAAAAAAGAAACTGTACTTTTTTTCTTTGAGGTTAAATTAAAAAAAAATAGGGCGGAAATAGTCCTCCTTCCCCTCCATGGATGTGGGTAGAAAACGTTTCCATTTCTTCCGGTTGTTTTGTTCTCTAATACTTGATTTCTTCTAAAGATTCTTTTATGGTCTTACTGCTTTTTTGGTGGTTTGTTTGTTTTTTTTCCATTTTCATTGATTTATTGAAACAATTTTACATATTATAAACTTTTTGTTTCTTACATGAGCAGCTTTACTTGGCAGATGCCATTCTTTGGACCCTTTACGAGAGGAAAGTACTTTACAATTTTTTTATACCTATTTCATTGGAGATATACATGTTTTGAGTTCTCTGAGTATGAAACAATGGGTTTTAAAAGATTATTCTACCTCTCTCTCTCTCTCTCTCTCTCTTACTCTTGTTCCTTTTATGTACTATCACGAGTTGAGATGTTAAAGTTTTAGTCGAAATCAATTGACCAGAATTACCAGTTTATTGAATTTTTGTTTTATTCTCAATTTTTTCCAATTTTGTTGAGGATGAAATTAAAAACAGTTTCCATTAAATCTAAGGGAAGGGATTATTAGCTCAGTGTTAGCACGCTGAACTAGGACCCTCTACAGTTCGGTGACGGGTAGTCCACCTGAGATCGCTCGGGGGGGGGGGGCACTATAGATCTTTAAGGTCGCGATGCAATATCCCCTGTGACAATCTCTTTCCTTAAATCTGGGTATGCTTACCACAACAAAAAAAAAAACTGCAACTTTAATTTAAAGCATATCTCTAGAAAATCTCGTTTTAGGCGCGTTCTGGAAGACCGTACTAGTTCCAAATTGCCATTTCAGGTAGTCGAAACTAATGGTTCCAAAACTTTACAATATTGGGCGAATGAACCAAAGAGTTACTTACTTACTTAACCGGCGCCTCCCTTCATTTGGGTTGCTTCCTCTCTCCATCTTTTCCTGTCTCTCCATCTCCATCCCTCAGACCCCTACCAGCCATCTCCTCCTCCCATCTTCTTGCCAGTCTGCCTCTTCTTCTGTTGCTCTGATGGATCCATCCTCTAATCCTCTCTGGCCATCTTTCCGGAGGCATCCTTCTGAGATGTCCATACCACACAAGTTTCCTTTTATTTATTCTTTTGTAATGTGATGGTGATGTTTGTGTGTTTGTAGTAAGTAGATCGAGCGGTTTCGTATTAGGGCTTGTAAGTATGCAAGTTCAAAAGAGAATGAAGTATTAGTAATAATCAAGAAATCACCACTGTTAACAATAAATATGTTCTGTTAAAATAATAACAACAAGGTATTTGATATTATAAACTTATTTAATATATTGTGAAACTGGCACTAATACTAGGAGAGCGATTCCTGAAGTGTTTGTTCTGGCTTTGGAAGCAGAATACGACTGTACTGTTTGAAAGCAGAAGTGAGACTCCGAAGGAATGATCTCTAACAAAGCAGTTGGCTAAGTCGCATTGTATTAAATTTTGTGCCTTTGTTTCCCTACTAGCAATGACCCCAATTTACAGTACCTGACACTAAAATACGCTCTTTTTGAAGGTAAATTTACTATTTAATATATTTTACAAAACTATTTATTTTGATTGCTTTCTTCCACTACAGTGTTTACAACTGTTTCATTTAATTCCACTTTTCTTCCTTATCTCCATATTCCTAGCCTTATCCAGTCTGGTCTTCTGAACACATCGTCTCTAGTAGTCCATGTCTATCACGTTCATCTTCGCACGTATCTTCCGAGTAATGGTCCAGGTTTCAGCTCCATACGTGAGGGTTCCTTCAATAATGCAATAAAATATTCTGTTTTTATTTTCTCCTGAAAGGGTTTACCCCACAATACTGGGATGAGGCATTGTCATTACCTTGCAGGCCTGTTTACTTCTTTCCAGCACCTCTTCTTCACATCCTCCCGCCTCCTCCAATACAGATCCAAAATATTTGAAGGATTTCACCTTTCTGCATTTATCCTCTTCAACATACAAATCCTCGTCGTCGTTTCCTTCTATCACCATATTTTCCGTTTTTTTACAATTTATCCTCATCCCCCAGGCTGTGTAGCATTCCTTTAATTTCCTCATCATTAACTCCATAGCTTCTCTATCCTGGGCCACTACCACTTGATCATCCGCGAAAAACAAGGTACAAAAATGATCATTACCTACTGGTAGACTTATACCTTTACATTTCCTTAACCAGTCCTTCATTACTCTCTCCAAATATATTTTGAATAAAGTGGGGGACCCACAGCATCTTTGTTTCAATCCCTTAGAGCTTTCAAACACACCAAAGAGTTACAATTTCAATAATATTTTTCAATCAGAACTATGAGATTTGCATTTAAAGAAAGGCCTTGTATGATTCAATTCAAATTTTATGTTCATTCACTATTCCTGTGGCCATAAACTATGTCCGCTTATTAATTTTCATTAATCTTGTATCTTTTTTCTGTTTGCAGGTAAGTGTTTTCTGAAATTTTGGCAAAGGCTGATCGTAAGTGATAGTAAATATTAATTTCTTTGATTTCCATCCGAGAATATAAAATTAAAAATTACGCTCTTATTCATTGTTGTGGTTTTTGAAATTAATAAGTAATTATTATTGAATTAATAAATAAATTAAATGTTGTATAATGAATAATATTAACATTGAAATTATAGAAAGGTAAAAGCAAAAGTGCTCGACACTATTGATCTGTCACACCTGTCTGACGACAGTCCAGACATATCGCCCGCTCTTTCAAGCATTCATCCGTCCTCCCGCCTTTCATTACATTTATAATAACTTCCGTTTTTTTTTTGATGGCCAAGATAATCATGTAGAGCATTGGATATTGCCCATCTTTAATGTTTTCACCATTTCTTGGAAATGCGGGTTTAAAATTAGAAATGATTATTATTGATCTTAGTTCAACTTAATTCCTTAAATACGTTGAAATTATATATATTGATTGATTTCTCTTTTTTAACTAACTTTCTGGTTTCTTTATGTAATAATAATGAAAAAAAAATATATTTTTGTTAAATTAAAAGTGTTTTGATGAATCACTTTTCTGAAGATATTCACGGATGGTCGACTAAGAATTAGTTAACCTCTTAGCTTCCAAAAGAGCTTTTCTATTTATGTCATTTTTGTAATATAAGCTTCTCAAATTTGGTATCAGATATAAATAAATAGATTTTCTCCATAAAAACACTGACGAATTTCATTATATTTGATATACTAACTATAAAATTTGTCTATCACAATTTTGAAAACTTGAGTAAGAGAAAGTTGTGTGAGTGTATCAAACCAGATTTTTTTACTTTCTGTTAGTGCTTTAATTAATTCTATAATTTTCTATAGTTCTTCATATTTATTATATATATAAAGCACTTTTAGTGCCCAACCCTTCACCTTTTGAAATTCTCAAGAAAATTCTGTGTCAAATGGTGCAAAACTGTTTGAAAATCCATCTAGTCGAATTTTCAGTATTAACGCTGGCACGGGGCTCAGCCCCCTTGGCGCCCTCGGCCTGGTGGTGACCTCTAAAAAAGTACTTACCTTATTACTTAATCCGGTTTTTCCCGTTGTTGGTTAGCGTCAAGTCACTGTTACCGTCAGGTCACACCAAAAAAGTAATGTAAGAATAAATAAAACACATAAACAAACGACAAAATGTATAGTTATAATACTTGTTTCCAAACGTTTTTAATAATTTCAGAACGTTGATTTATTATTTCTTATTTTGTACGGCAACTCGACAACGCAACATATAGATGTCCGTGACTAAGGGTCTATCCATTCGTATAGTCCAACATGATCAATATCTGTCCTTGAGACATAATAATAGTTATAGCAAAAGCTAAAACTATAGGGATTGTCGTTTGTATAATAGAACAAATGGTAACCTACTTGTATTGATATCACCTGTATCTAATTTAATGCGTGGAAGGAAAACGACTTCTCGTGCACGATCACCGGTAATAATTTTACCAGTAATTAAATATTGATGCAATATAACTGTTTTTAATCGTAAGTGTTTCACATCGAACGATTTTCTCCTATTGCAATTTTTATAGCTTTGATTTATTTATTCATTTATTTAGTACAAGGGCACAGCCCTCTGAACCGCCAGGAAGTTACCGATGCGCGGTATTACGTGGATGCACTTCACTCAATTGATCAATATTATTACAATCTGTAACTGCTGTTAGAGGAAGTATTGCGATCTTATTGCCAGATTTTCGAAATTGAGCTTTCACCGGAAGTACACGTTTTGAGGTTCCCTGAGTCCAAAAAAATGGTTTTTAGAAAATGGTTTTTATGTGTGCGAATATCTCAAAAATGAAAAGTTGCAGGAAGCTCAAACTTTACATACTAACACCGCATCGACATGAAGATTTCAGGCAAAATCCATCAACCGGAAGTGGCACTTTACTGAAAGATTTTTTTTTTCTGTTTTTTGTGGTTTTCTCGTAAACTGCTTTTCTTTAAACTTGATATATTAACTACACATAAAAAAACTACAACTTTTATTTGAAACATTAATTTCTCCGGGAAATTTATTCAAGAGCACTTTAGGGGAGGGATGGGGTTATGGTTTTTCTCTAATGTGCTTCTTCAGTTCTACAATGTGCTATACTAAGTGTGCTGTCAACTAAATAATATTAATTAGAATTATATAAGTTGCCAGAATTCCCAGTTTGAAGGAAATCCAGTTGCCCGGAAGTACGACTTTACTGAATAGGTTATGGTTTTTTTCTGATTTTCTCCATAAAAATGCCGTCAGTTTTAAACCCTAATAAGAATTGTAAGTGTGAAGAAAATTTGCCATTTCGCAGTAAGAGAAAGTCGTCTGAGGATTTCATACCAGATTTTTTTATATTTTTGTAATCATTTCATTTAGCAATGTTTATAATCCGTTACCATGATCACTATTAAATGATATATTAAATTGTCTAAAACTGGTTTGGAATGTGGACTAAACGACCTCCCCCCCTCCTTATTATAAATAATTTTAAAAATCTCGTCAAAAACAGGTAATTCTCTCCCAATGAAATCGAGAGAAAGTAGCTGCGTTTTTAAACTACCATTTTCAAGTTATTTAGTAAAAAAATAGAAAAATTGTAAGAGTACCTACCTACCTCTACCTTTTGAATTTCTTTGTAAATAAGTATAGGAATAATCAAGCTCGAGCTTTATGGTTTTATTTTATATTGCTAAAGCACACATATACATATTTATATAAATATAATTCAGAAAACCCCTGACTCCCCCTTCTCAAGAAATTTCTGTATCAAATGGTGCAAGCCGCTTGAAATTCCGTCCAGCCGAATTTACAATATTAACGCAGTTTGAATTTAAGTAGAGATACTGTTTAGTGGGACACCCTGTCCAGTAAAGTATTGTGTTAGTTTATACTTATACTTGTTGTGGTGGTTGGTTCCGCAGAACTGGAAAGCATCAGAGACATTTTCCATGGTAGCCTGCTTCAGTTTGGTGGTCATCGAACGGTTTCGGGCGTTCGCCCATCTTCAGGATGCGTTTTTCAAACAGTGTGACAACACAGACTTGCACAGAGCAACTTAGTTTTCACATAACTCTAAGTTAACTAAGTCTAAGTAACTAAGTTAGTGTGAAACTAAGTTGCTCTGTGCGAGTCTGTGTTGTCCACACTGTCTGAAAAACGCATCCTGAAGATGGGCGAACGCCCGAAACCGGTCGATGACCACAAAATGAAGCAGGCTACCACGGAAAATGTCTCTTATACTTATACTAATTGACTTTTACTTATATACATACATAAAGGCCTTTCAGTCTATGTACGATGAGCCACACCATATTTCAAACTTCTCCATGCCCTGTGCCTCTAGTTCCGTTTTACCGCTGATAGGAGAGGCTTTTTATAGTTTAACAGGAACAACTCACTTTGTGCAGCCTCTTTTACGGTTACATCCGCTTTTTCATTGCCTTCAAATAACACACTGTGATTTTTACCCATTTTAAAAGGGGGCGAATTCGTACTTAAGTATTTTTTTTACAGTAAATTAAGTTCTCATCTAATTTACGAAGTTTACGAAGAAAAATCATTTGAGTTTCGGGAAAATCGCGTTAAAAAAAAAAAAAAAAATACCATTCAGTAAAGTCACATTTTCGGATGATGGATTTTGCCCAAGTTTACCAAGTTTATTTAAGCTTCTTGCAACCATTCGTTTTTGAAATATTCTGTGAAAACACACAGCTCACAGCACACACACTATTCGCTAAAAACACTTTTTTCGTATCTCAAAACAGGTATTTCCGGTGGAAAACTTACCAGGGGAAAGATAAAGTAAGAAGACGACATTTTTTAGAAAAATCGCCTACATTTAACAAAAAAAAATCTGGTGTAAAACACTCACACAACTTTCTCTTTCTCCAGTTCTCAAAATTATAATTGACAAATTTTATAGTTAGTATACCAAATATAACGAAATTCGTCGAAAACTGAACAAACTGTTCAGTAAAAGCGCACTTCCGGTTTACTAATATTCTTGAAACTCGCAATTTTAGCCATCTATTTATTTCTAATTAATTTTGTTTGTATGATAGAATTGTATAATCAACCATGATAGCACTTTAGAGAAAAACATAACCCCATCCCTCGCATAAAAGTGCCCTTAAATGAATTTTCCCAGAGAAATGTTTTAAATAAAAGTTATACATCTTTGAATGTGTAGTTGATACATCAAGTTTGAAGAAAATCGTCGGAGCCATTTTTGAGAAAATCGCAAAAAAGTATAAAATCCAGCTAGTATAGTGGTACTTCCGGTTGAGGAATTTTGACAGATAACCTACTGTCAGATCCCATGGTGATACCTAAATGGAATATGAAGTTTCAACTTTCTACTGTTTTTCGTTTGCGAACTATGCTGTCCACATACACAACACACACACACACACACACACACACACACAAACACACACAAACAGAGAACATTTGCTGAAACCACTTTTTTTGGACTCAGGGGACCTCAAAACGGATATCTCCGGTGAAAACTCCATATCAAAAATTTCACCGGCACGATTACAATCCTCCTCCTATATACAATAACTCCTCTTACTAGGAGTAAGAGAAAGTAAAAAGAAAGAAAAAAAATCTGGTGTGAAACACTCACACAACTTTCTCTTACTCCAGTTCTCAAAATTATAATTGACAAATTTTATAGTTTGTGTACCAAATTTAATGAAATTCGTCCAAATTTGAAAAACAGTTCATTAAACTAATTTTCTTAAAACTTGGAATTTTAGCCACCTATTTATTTCTAATTAATTTTTTTTGGATGATAGAATTGTATAATCAACTATGATAGCAATTTAGTAAAAAAACAAGAATGCCATAAATCATAAACAGGCGATATGGAATTTATGTAATAATTATTAATTATTTATGTAATAAATAAATATTATCAAACTGACATATTTGTAATATTATCAAAGTTTTATATCACATCTTTTCAAAAACAGTAATTTTCATTTTCTCTTAGTCCTAGTAAGAGGAAGTATTGTAATCGTGTTAAATTTTCCGATATCGAGTTTTCACCGGAAATATCCGTTTTGGGGTCCCCTGAGTCCAAAAAAGTGGTTTTGAGGAAATGGCCCGTGTGGGTGTGTGTGTGTGTGTGTGTGTGTGTGTGTGAACAGCATAGCGCAAAAACAAAAAACCCATAGAAGGTTGAAACTTGGTATTCCGTTTAGGCATCACTATGGGATCTGAGATTACGTTATCTGTCAAAATTACTAAACCGGAAGTACCACTTTACTAGTTGATTTTTTTTTGCTTTTTTACCATTTTCTCAAAAATGGCTCCGACGATTTTCTTAAAACTTGTTACATCAACTACACATACAAAGCGCTACAACTTTTATATGAATCTTTTCTACGGGAAAATTCATTTAAAGGCACCTTTGGAGGAGGGGTGGGGTTACGCTTTTCTCTAAAGTTCTATCATAGTTAATTATACAATTTTATTATCCAAACAATATTAATTAGAAATAAATTAAAAATTCCGAGTTTCTAGAAAATTAGTAAACCGGAAGTGCGTTTTTACTGGACAGTTTTTTTCAGTTTACGACGAATTTCATTAAATTTGGTACACAAACTATAAAATTTGTCAATTATAATTTTGAGAACTGGATTAAGAGAAAGTTGTGTGAGTGTTTCAGAATTAGTTTGCTAGTATTTAATTTATGATTATGCTAATTTAAAAAAAAATATTTAATTTAATAATATAATTTCAACATTATTGAACATAATTTTAGCAATTTATTTCAATCAAATCTTAAAATTGTTTTATAATTTTAAGAGTGAGACAAGAAGAATGTGGTTATTTAAAATCTCAAGAGATAAATAAATAATTGTTTTTTATTCACTAGAAATTTAAAACTACAACTTTATTCACCGATTTTTTTAGTGAAATAATGTTCACATTATTCAACTGGGGTTAAAAAAAAAATTTTAATTAAAAATCTAGGAGGGGGGTAAGTAGAAGTGGTTTACAATCCAAAATAATACAAATTGTTTTTATACAGATTAACTTCCTTTTTTTTTCTCTTTGGTCTATAAATATCTGATGGTTTTTTGTTTTTTTAATTTAAATAGGTTTCTAGGGAAATCTTATTCGCAAAGAATTTTTTTTTTTTCTGTTTTTATAAATAATTTTTTCTTTATAAGTCCCAAAAATAATTACACAGTTCAAGGGATAATAGTACGATTACTTTACAGAGGATCACAAATCTAGATATAAACGACGAAATAACAAGAAATTTGATGAGAACTTAATTTACAACTTTAAATGGGTAAAAAAAAATCACATTGAACTATTCAAGGCAATGAACAAGCGGGGATATACCACGAGATGAGTGGCTCCTGTTAAACTGTAAAAAACCTATCACCTATCTACACACATAAATACCAATCACTTTTTGGATTTTATCCGTCATAGCATGCATAGTTACGGTTCCTAACCGGTTTCGAATTTTCATCTATCATGTAGAAAGTTGACTTCAACTGAAGTTTTTTTTTTTTTTTTTTTTTTTTTGTTGCGATGTGATTCTCCATATATTGGAGGTATTTGGATAAATAGTGGTTTTGTGTTTTTACTTTCTCTTGCTCCTAGTAAGATCGTGTCAAATTTTCGATATCAGGTTTCACCGGAACATCGCTTTGTGGTCCCCTGAGTCCAGAAAAGTGGTTTATAGAAAAAGGGTCTGTGTGTGTGTTGTGTCTGCATGAGTGTGTGGTATGTATGTGAAAGCATAGCGCAAAAACGAAAAACCGTAGAAAGTTCAAACTTGATGTTCCGTTTATATATCATCATGGATGCTCTTCTTTAGGATTTCTAGGGGGTGGCGCGGGAGTAGAGGGGAGTCTGCAGGTCAGTGATGGCTATCCTCACCTTGGGCTCCCTTACTGGGCACCTCCCTAGAGATGGCATGATTAAGAAATACAGCTTCACTAAGAATTTTTCTTTGAAGCTGTGCACCAAAAGTGGGTGAAGCGAAAGATCCGCTTTGTTGGGCATTAAGGAACATGCCATTAAATGATATACTGATAGGTCTAAGACCCTCGAGGGGACTGGGGCTGGGGTGGTTGGTCCAAGGATTAAGCACTCGGAACCCATCGGTAATTTTCCCAGCATCTTCCAGGCGGAGATATACGCTATTGGAAGATGTGTACAATTTAACCTCGATAGGGGATACAGGAACCAGAAGATTGTAATCTTTCCGATAGTCAAGCAGCCATTAGAGCATTGAGTGCATCAGTTATCAACTCTAAAATGGTCGGGGAATGCTTAGATAAACTTAATAACCTAGGCAGGAGGAACAAAGTTACTCTCTCGTGGGTGCCGGGGCATGTTGGCATTGAAGGGAATGAGATAGCCGACGCCCTGGCCAAGATAGGCGCTACGACCCCGCTTCTAGGGCCGGAACCTTTTTGTGGGGTTAGCGACCAGTTTCTGTTGGAGGAATCTAGGAAGGAAGAGGAGACAGGAGATCTCAACTCTGGTACTCCCTCCCCGGTTTGCGGCAGGCCAAGATCTGCTTGGGAAATAATAACCAACGAAGATCGGAGGCCTGCATTGGATTGAGCAAGAACAAGCTCCGCGTTCTTACGGGTTTCCTCACGGGGCATTGCCGACTTAGAGGATACCTGGTGAAGCTGGGTTTGGAAAGTGACAGCTCATGCAGGAAACTCCATTACATCTCCTAACAAACTGCGAGGCTGCCACTCAGAGAAGATTCAAGAACCTGGGTAGCTACCAGGTGGAGGAGGGGGACATACCCTCTCTAGAGCTTGTCGAGGTATTGGGATTCCTCAGGGATCTCAACCTGATGGAGGTTTTGTAGAACGGATTTTCAGCTGGGACATCTGCTAGGGTGCTGTGGGCAAGCCTGCGGCACCCAAGGGTATAGCACAATAGATCGGAAGGTCGCAGTGCATTGGCCCCCCTTCAAAAAAAAAAAAAAAATATTCATGGGATCCGACGGTAGGTCATTTGTCAAAATTCGTCAACCGGAAGTACCACTTTACTAGTTGTTTTTTTTTTCACTTGTTTACAATTTTCTCAAAAATAGCTCCGACGATTTTCTTCAAATTTGGTATATCAACTACACTTACAAAAATCTACAACTTTTATTTGAAACATTTGTCTAGGAAAATTCATTTAAGGGCACTTTTGGGGGAGGGTGAGGGTTAGGTTTTCCTCTAAAGCGCTATTTAAGTTTACTATACAATTCTGTCATCTAAATAATATTAATTAGAATTAGATGTGTTGTTGAAATTTCAAGTTTGGAAAATTCGGATAACCGGAAGTGCTTTTTTTACTGGAATGTATTTTTGAAATTTTTGCGATTTTCTCCATAAAAATACCGACGAATTTTATTAAATTTCATAATACTAACTATAAAATTTGTCAATCACAATTTTGAAAACTGGAGTATCACACCAGATTTTTTTCTTAAAATATGTAATTGATCAGTACGTTGTTTTTCTATAAAATCCAAAACGGTGTCGCTTCATTTCAATTAATACATAACATTCATTGTATTATAATAATATTGTTTAACTTTATCCCTAATGTTTCTATAAACCAAAACTTGTTTTCACATTCTTTTATTTAATAGTCAAAAAAAAAAAAGAAAGATAGTATCTGAAGCGACAGTAAAATGCTTTTACAAACTTTTCAATTCATTGCCACGTTCGCTTGTACTTTTTCTGGGCACAATAATGAACACCGGTGCACATAAAAATCTCTCTTGTTAAATAAATATTAATTTTGTTACGTCAGATTTAGGTTAATCAGTTCGCATTGCAATATCCCTTTATAAATAATCTATAATCTACGTCAGATTTTTTATATGAGTTTGCTAAATAATACTCTTCAAGATAATTCATTGACTAGTTACCGTTCTTACACTGAATCAGTTACATCGATTATAAAAAGACTGTCTTTGCTTCTTTCTCTAGGCCAATTTTTTTTCAAGTAATAAGCGAGAAAGTTAAAAAGAAAAAAAGAAACGGAACCCTTCAAGATAGGTTTGTAATGTACTTCCAGATTAGTCATGCAATAATAACAATAAGTGATGCTGTTTTGAAAATAAAACTTTCCGACTTTCTCTTACTGCTGTTTATATAATTATAAATAAAATGATACATTTTCCTTAAACATGAAGTTTTACTATTTGTTCTAACATAAATATAGAGGTGGCGGAGGGCAAGTACCTATCCAGGTAATACACATGTGATTATATTGTATATAATGGAGTTGTTGAGGAGAGAAATTGGGTTTGATTGAATAAACGATATATGAAGACACTGTTATAATGTAGCTATATGTTTACACAAACTGCACTGGACTTTATAATGAAACTGCTAGAATAAAAGGTGGGAGTAGAGATATGACACGATGCGATGAATGGTTGATTCTCACTAGCTTATATAACAGGTTCTCCCACTCTAGCCCTGCCTAAGTCAGAGAGTAGTCTCTGTTAACCAGAGAGAGCCTCTCTTCTCTTTGCTGGATGCCATTCTGATGGATGCCATTACATATACTATAAAAGGAAGCGCCAATAATATTAAAATTTAATAGCAAATTCAACAAAACACAATAGAAAACAAATTCTTCAGGAAAGTGTTACAAGTAAAAGTGATAGGCTTATATTTATGTAGCAAGTATTCCCAATTTCAAAGAAAAATCGTTATTGTAATTTTCCGAGAATATTCGGAAAATCTTAAAATTTTCTATTCGATAAAGTCGCACTTTCTGTTTTCTTTGAAATTTGGAATTCTAGCAATGCTTTTAAATGTGTATTTATATTATACAGGTGGTAGAACCATACAATATTCTGAAGTAGCATCCCCCCCAGAACCCCTTAAAAAAATCAATTATCCCAGGAAAATGTTTGAAGTAAAAAGATAGAATACTTTATGTGTGCAGATAGAAATATTATACGAAGTTTAAAGAAACTTGTTGCGACTGTTTTCTCAGAAATTCTCGAAAAATTGAAAAAACAAAAAACAGTAAACTTGCACTTCCGGTTTGATGGATTTTGCCTGAAAGTTTCTTGTCAGCTCCGGTGGGAATACCAAGTTTGAGGTCCCTGAGATCCCAAGTTTGTTTATTTTTGAGATATTTTGATTTACACACACAAAAAGCCTTTGCTAAAAACAGTATTTTTGGTAATCGGTGGCGGGGGGGACTTCAAAACATGTATTTCCGGTGAAAACTCAATATCGAAAATTTTGACAAGACTGCAGTCCTTCCTAAGTGTAAATTCACAGCTAATTTTTACAATAATTTGTTTTCTATATGTAATCTACTCCATTAATACATAAAAAAACATTAGATACTGATCACTTCCCAGTAGGGATAGAATTTCATAGATTACACTGCTTTCTATAGAAATGGGAAAAAAATGGCTCCCAGATAGATGATTGAGTATTTTTTTTTTTTTTTTTAATATATGGATGGGTGCGCAATGCTGGATAACATCTGGTATTTTATCCGTCGTAGCATGCATATTGATTTTCTTCCTGACCGGTTTCTTGGATTTTCATCCATCGTCAGAGCAAATTCACCAAGTTCGTTTAGAGTGTTCACTTCAACGTAATGTTACTACTACCTCACACTTGTTGGTTTGTTGGTTGTATAATGTGCGGGAGGTTATAAGGCTATATTGCTATGTGTGTGTGTGTGTGTGTGTGTGTGTGTTTAATGACAAAATGGAATAAATTATTATAAATTATGATTACACATTAGGAAAATAGTGTATAATAAATAGCATGTCTTGAAGAATACTTTATAACTAAATTTTTTATAGTGTTGTTTAGTATGCTCTGTGTTTTATCAAGTCATTTTTATTAGGGGGGGGGGGGCAATAAGTTAGTTCAAGAGTATACTGTACTGATTAGAGTAAAGTTTTGAAGAAAGGCAATACAAAGTTTCTTTACAAGTCAAAAGTTTGTACAAGTAATAAATAAATCTGAAATACAAGCAGGATTAATATAAGAAAATAATATGTAAGTAAATTGATATGTAAGAAGGTTGGCTGGCAGTAAACGGCTAATTGGAGATGTCATATATGTCATATCGGTATATTTTCTAATGTCTAATCATAATTGATAATAATTCTATTTTATCATTAAACACACACACGCACACATGGTAACCTAACCTTATAACCTCCCGCACATTTATACAATCAACAAATGTGAGTGTAACAGAAACATTACTTTGAAGTGAACTCTCTACACGAACTTGGTGAGTTTGCTCTGACACTGCATGTAAATCCGAAATCTGAAACCGGTTAGAAACAAAATCAATATGCATATTACGACGAATAAAATACCAGATATATTTTTTGTCTTTAAATTCTTTCTAAAATGAGGCATCCTTATTATTCTTTTGATTTATTTATTTCTTTTCATTGTACATTTTGATTTATTTAAAGAAACAAATTTCCAATATTGGGTTGGAAAATGCAGGTTAAACTGGATTTTTAAACAAGTTTTATTATAATAAGAATGTTTAAATGCATGAATAGTTTTAATTACGCTACCTGTAGAATATACAATATCTCGGCGTACAAAACTAAAATATTACAAATTTCCAACATTAATTAACATATATTTAGTTCACTGTTCACATGCACAAAGAGCATAAAGATATAGATAAAATTTTAATTTTGAAAATTATATATTCAAAATGTTAAAATACGTAAAACGTGAATATAAAATTTTAAACATTTAATTTCAAAGTAAAATGTAACGTGCGACGACATAATATTGTGTGTCCCACCAAGGGGAATATTAACTTGGGATATTTACACAGCTGATATAGTAGTAACCAGTGAAAACTCAAATATGGAAATGTATAAAGGAGCGATACAGGATTGTGGTGGTGTTTTGGATATGGCCGCCTGTTGTATGACCTCTGAATGTGTGTCTGTACGTCTGTACAAGTGATATTGCCATAGTAATAGTAGTAGTTATATACCCTTGTTTTATTTACAAATTATATTAACAGATTACTGGAATCTGATACTGGTGGTTGGCCGTGCTTTGAACCCGTATTCCCACCCTTAATCCCTTCTTATTCCTCCCTTTGTATGCGTATGTTTGTGGTTAAAATATGTTTATTTTAAATTGGTAATTTGGTCAAATATGTTTAAAATAATGAGGTTTCTAAAAATGAAAAAAAATAAAATAAAAAAATCTAGTGTGAAACACTCACACGAATTTCTCTTACTGTAGCCTATATTATTATTTATTATTTGTCTGTGGGGGGGGGGACCAAAGCCTACGCTATCCAAAGCCTCACTTTGGCTCACATAGCTACCCCAAGAAAAAACCAACAAACCGGATCTAGAACAAATATCCAGACCCGGGGCTAATCCATCTAAGATTCACCGCAGTCCGAACAAATCGGACAGTAACCTTAAGGGGAAATAGCCTAAGCTCTTCCACAGACATCCTGTTCCGACCAAAGATCCTGAACATAATTTCCTCACAACCCAGGCAATCTGTCCTAAGATGGATGGGTGTTTCCTCCTCTACCTCACAGACTCTACAAAATGGATCCGGCATGAGCCCCATTTTATGTAGAGATGTCTCATTAAACCTTTTTATTTTTCCTTATGTCACCGCGTTTTCTTGGATATATCCATACGCTCCCTTGCAGCCCAATATAAATTTGCCTGGCGTATCCACCAGTTGTCATCTTTGTAATTTTCTCTTACATCCTCAAGAGAAGGACACGTGTCTAAATGAGATGCCGTCATTTCCTGTCCGGTATCACAGAGGGGGCATCTTGAGTCCCTCGAGATTCCTATTCTTCGGAGGTGCTTTTTTAAATAATCGTGTCCAGTTGCCATCCTAAAACACGCGACTGAGACATAGCGTGGTGCTGAAGCGGGTATCATGCCGTCATGATGTGAGAGGGTTTCCCACTGGCGTCCTTGTGCTTTCCTCTCCAAATCCATTTTTGTTTTTTCCAGCAAGGAGCTCCGAATCAGTCGTTTTGAACCACTGTATGGGATAGGCAATTCTGCACCCTGCTTAGCCAATCTGTCCGCTCGCTCATTGCCCTCGATTCCAACATGAGCAGGTACCCATTGGAGGGCAAGTTTACGTCCTTGTCTTAGGAGTCCATCAATTGTGGTACGGCAATCTATCACACTCCTAGAGTCAGTTATGTTATTAGATATGATGGCCATAATTGCAGCATGGGCTCCTTACATAATTGCTTCTTAAACCGCAATGTCCAGTAAGGGATCCAACCAGATGCCTGAGAGTTCTCCGTGAAAGACACAGCAACGTCTCACTAATAGCCCTGTCCGGACACCCCCGATAAGCATTTTGGACTGCCGACAACCAACTGTGCTCATCCATAAGGATGAATGCTGTGATGTGAAGCTGTCCAAGACTGGAAGCCTGACAGATATGTGCCAGAAGATACGCCAACAGTAGGCTCGGGACCAGTGAAAGGGAGAGAGTCGCCTAATTTGGCAAACCTATCCACTTCCTCATTCCCAAAAATTCCCATATGACCTGGTACCAAACTAGAAGCACATCCTTCACAGAAGAAAGATCTTCCAGTCTTTTTTCTAACACCAACCTGGAAGTGAAGACACATGAACTCAGCGCCTTCAGCGCAGCTTGGCTGTCCGAACAGATACAAACACCTTTTAAGTTTCCCGCTCATCCAAGACACAACAAAGAATAGCATAAACCTCAGTCTGGAAGACTGTAGTCCATTCACCGAGAGATACTGCCAAGAAATGATCTCTGTTCTCAAAATAGACCGCACCTCCAGACCTACCATCCATTCTGGAACCGTCCACGTAACACCGGAAGTAATGTAGTCTACATAATAATAATCATTGATAAATTTTCTCTGGCTTACAATTTTATTAAATCTACAATTAATACAGTTACTTTTTTTGTGAAAAGCTAATCCCCACATCACCCTCAAATTCTTTAAATGAACTTTATCCGAAAAAAGTTATAGGTCTCTCCCATTCATAACAAATTTAATGAAATCCGTCGAAAAGCAGAATACTGAAGAAAAAAAAAAAGTATCAGTAAAAATGCCCTTCCGGTCAAGCGATGTTCTTCAAACTCGGAATTTTGTCAACTTTTTTTTTTATTCTAGTTAACATTATTTAGATGATATGAATTTTATAATAAACTAAAATAGCACTTTAGAGGAAAAAATAACGCTATCCCTAGTTCCTCAAAAGCCTGCTTAAATGAATTTTTCCGGAGTAATGTTTCAATTAAAAATTTGAAGTTGTTTTGCTGAGTTTAAAGACAACCGTTGGAACCATTTACGAGAAAATCGCAAAAAAACGGAAAAATTCATTGAATAAAGTGGTAACTTTTGGTTGAGGAATTTTAATTGGTATGTACCTGTCGGATCCTATGGTGATACCCAAACGGAATATAAAGTATGAACGATCTCCAATTTTTTTTCGATCTCACGGGACCTCAAAGCCTATTTCCGACGAAAACCCGATATCGGAGATTTGACATGGTTGTAATTAATATTTTTTCTTGCTGGGAGTCAGAGAAAGTAAAGAAAAAAGAGTTGTTTGACATTTACATGGGTTTCTTTTAATGTAGGGTATGTTATTGGGAAGCGGGGCTTCTCAAGCTCCCCTCTCTCCCCACCAACCTCCTAAATTCAATTTTCTCAGGTAAAAATCCATTCCAAATCAAGTGAGAGGTCTCTATGCTTGTTTAGTTATTATAACATTCAAAAAAAAAAGGTTGTTGATATAGTTGCGAGTAAAATCATGAAAAATTGAAAAAATAAACAAAAAAAAAAAACATTCAGTAAAGCTTGCGGGGTCGGTCTGCCTATTTCGATGACTCCAAACAATGAGTCATCGACCGGTTTTGGGTATTCGCTCATCATCAGTATGTCTTGATAAACAGTGTGATAAACCCCGTCTTGCACAGAAAGAGAAGAAGCTCTTCGAAGTAAGAGAAATACCGAGATTGAATACCGGGATTATCGGTGAGAAAGAGGCTTTTACAAGGAGAAAACCGGATTACAACAAAGGAAATGAACTCGTCCACGACTGGGATCAGTGAAGGAAAGCTCTTCAATGGGCTTCACATTGCTTAGGTAATAAAAGAATGTTGACTGTGATGATGATGATGGTGTGTATAGCTCGGCAACTTAGTTGTGACACCTAAACGGCTGTTAAGCTCCGCCTATTGCCAAAGCTCTGTATTAGCTGTCACGTCATTTAACTCCGCCCATAGGTTTCATAACTAAGTTGCCAACTATAAGTAAACATAACATGGAAACGATCTTTGGTTAGGTTTGCTGTGGTACCAAAGAACATTAAACATAAACTTACTGCGATTTTGCCCACAAAGATATTCACTCATACAAAGATAGACACATCACATTTTTACTTTCTCTTACTCCTAGTAAGAGGAAGTTTTGTAATCGTATCAAATTTTCGATATTGAGTTTTCACCGGAAATATCCGTTTTGAGGTCCCCTGAGTCCAAAAAAGTGTGTGTGTGTGTGGGTATCTGTGTGTGTGTATGTATATGAACAGCATAGCTCAAAAACGAAAAATCGTAGAAAGTTCGAACTTGATATTCCGTTTAGTTATCACCATGAGATCCGACAGTGGTCATCTGTCAAAATTCCACAACCGGAAGTACCACTTTACTAGTTTTTTTTTTACGTTTTTGCAATTTTCTCAAAAATGGCTCAACGATTTTCTTCAAACATTTATATCACTCCACGGACGCTAACAGCCACAACTTTTATTTGAAAACATTTCTCCGGAAAAATTCATTTAAGGGCACTTCTGGGGGAGGGGTGAGGTAGGTTTTCATCTTAACTGCTATTTCAGTTTATTAGACAATTCTATCATCTAAATAATGTTAATTAGAATTTAATATGTTGTTGAAATTCCGAGTTTGAAAAAAATCGGATAACCGGAAGTGCGTTTACTTCACCAGTATAGTAAATGATTTTTTTTCTTCACTTTATCGCGATTTTCTCAAAAATGGCTCCGACGATTTTCGTGAAACTACTAATAAACTAAACATGCAAAGATCTACATTTATTTAAAACATTTCTCTAGGAAAATTCATTTAAGGGCACTTTTAGGGGATGGGTGGGGTTACAGCTTCCTCTAAAGTGCTATCATAGTTGATTATACAATTCTATCATTCAAACAAAATTAATTAGAAATAAATAGCTTGCTAAAATTCCGAGTTTCAAGAAAATTAGTAAACAGGAAGTGCGCTTTTACTGTACAGTTTTTCAGTTTTCGAGGAATTTCGTTAAATTTGGTACACAAACTTTAAAATTTGTCAATTATAATTTTGAGAACTGGAGTAAGAGAAAGTTGTGTGAGTGTTGCACACCAGATTTTTTTTTTTTTTAGGTATCTGTTGGGGTTTATTCAGGTGGCGTCAAATCATCTAATTACAGTAAAAACTCAGTTTCAAAAAACTGTCATTACTGCAAAGTAACAGAATAAAAGAGAAAGTAAACAAAGTCAATTTAGCATTTTTTTTTTTATTTAATTAAAAAGTTGAAAATTACGAGTTAAAATGGTTTAAAACATTAAAAAAAAAAAAAAAAAAAAATCTACTCTAATAATATAGCTAGGATTCAGTCGAGAGTTTCAGTGTAGAGTTTGCTTTGTATCGATCATATAGTTATTAAAAGTTTAACAGAGTTCACTTCCAGGAATTGTGCCGGCTTGGTAGTGGGAAAGCTATCCCAGGTTTTGAAGTTCCTTGTTAAATGTTAATAGAAATAGGTTGGCAAACCTGCTCAACGTAACCAATAATTAATAATGTAAAATTTTATAATTTGACAGTGAATATTGTTTACAATATTAATTTGTCTTATATACGTATATATAGGTAGCTTTCAAGAATATTACCTGTTTAAATTTTAAAATAATTAAATGAAATAAATTATTAGAACAGAGTATTTTTTCCAATAATCATAATCGATTAATTCTAACTTTTTAAATGAATAGTTAAAACTAATTGCAATGTTAAATAAACAAAAACAAATGTGTCAATAGTTCTTGAACCGAGAATATCTTTGGTCAGAATAAAAGATGGATTGTTAAAAAAAAAAAAATATATATATATCATTAATTCGGCCTTAATTTTTTTTTTTATATATTATACCAATGTTAATCTAAAAATCAAGGCCATACACTTGTTGACGTAATATCTAGGAAGCTGTGAACTTATTTCTACCATACAACTAACTTGTTATTAACTTTTAAATAATAATATAGCGTCTTTTAAAACTGTAATTATGATTGACACTTGTTATCTTTTATTTAATGTTTTTATTTTTTATTGAATAATACTTTTAAATTAATTTGAATATTATATCTATCATATTTACATTACAAGTTTAATGTATATAATAATTAGTTGTTCCACTTTCTTTTTTATAACTATTTTTTAATTTCTGTAAGAGGAAGTAACGAACATGATAGTTATTCGATGTTAAGTTTTCAATTAAATATGCTCTCCTCGGACTCGAAAAAATAGGTTTTAAGTGAATAGGTTAATTTGTACGTGTGTTATTTTTTTTTTTTTGTGAACTAGATATTTAAAAAATATCTGATATGATAATATATTTTCAAGACTTTCTATTATTGCAGTTATTATATAATTGGAATTTGTACTAATAAGTAGTAGTTGCCTTCAATATTCAATACATAAGGGGAGGGGGAACATGATGGCCTAACTCCGCTAGAACACTATTAATTAACTTTTCATGGATATCAAGTTTCAAACATAAATGATAGATCTTTAAATAAGTGATTAAGATACGAAGTTTAAATTAACCCGTTGATGTCTTGATTAGAGAATATAGCAGAAAACTTATAAATAAATCTGGTGTGAAACAATTCACAAGGCTTTATCTTACTCCCCTCTGTCAATACAGTTAGTTACGTATAAAATGAGAAATTTTTTTTAAAGTGGATATTTTGCTAATTTGTCCTAACTAGGGGCGTACCTACTAAACGAAGCAGGTATGAAGTGAAGTGCGCACTAGTAATGTAAAAACAACCCCATTAAAATTTGCAAAAACTATTTAATATTAAAAAACATTCGAGTTTCCGGGTTGAGACGGCCGCGTCAGTGGTTTGCTTATAAACTGGAATTTCGCCTATATTGCTACCCTCGCCTCTACAGGACCCTTAGACCTTGAAAGCTTCAAACCTCATTATAATATGGGCGAAACGTCGGAAACTCAAGTGGTTTTCATGAAAATATCCGCAAAAACCTAAAAGATCATATTTTTTTTATATTAATTTTTTTTTTTTTACTTTCTCTTACTCCTAGTAAGAGGAAGTATTGTAATCGTGTCAAATTTTCGATATCGAGTTTTCACCGGAAATATCCGTTTTGAGGTCCCCTGAGTCCAAAAAAGTGTTTTTTTTTGAGTCCAGAAAATGGTCTGTGTGTGTCTGTATGTATGCATAGGAACAGCATAGCTCAAAAACGAAAAACCGTAGAATGTTCAAACTTGATATTCCATTTAGGTATCACCATGGGATCTGACTTTACGTTATACGTCAAAATTCCTCAATCGGAAGTACCACTTACTAGTTTTTTGTTGTTTTTTTTTTTTTTTTTTACTTTTTTGCGATTTTCTCAAAAATGACTTCAATGATTTTTCTGAAACTTGATGCATTAACTAAACATACAAAGAGCTACAACTTTTATTTGAAACATTTCTCCGGGAAACTTCATAACTTCATTTAAAGGCACTTTTGTGGGAGGGTTGTGGTTACGGCTTCCTCTAAAGTGCTATTTCAGTTTATTAGACAATTCTGTCATCTAAATAATATTAATTAGAATTAAATATGTTGTTGAAATTCCGAGTTTGAAGGACAACGGTTGACCGGAAGTGCATTTACTTTACCACTTTACTAAATGATTTTTTCGCGTTTTTGCATAATTTAATATAATATATATATCGCTTTGCTGGATGAATATTTTCGATAGCAATACAAGATCAATGACTGTTGCATCTTAACAGTTTCATTAACACTTGCAATAAAAAGAAAAAAAGATAAATAAAACTAAAAAAACTACAGGTATATTATTCATATGAATAGTGAGCGGGATATATATCTATATATAGTTTCTAAAGATTTATAGTTGAGTCATCGATAACGACCTGATGGTGGAGGTATATAATGATGACTCATCACTATCCCCAGACATAACTCGAGACTACTAAAAAAAAAAAAAGATTGACGTCACATAACTACATATAATGTGCAATTGTATAATCTCATACATACCTTCTTTTATTATTCATTTTCCTTTAAAAATCTAATGTATACATATTTTTTTTTATTATTCTATTAAACGGAATTATTTCTTATTATTACGGTAATAAAAACTATGATTAAAAAAAAATAAAAAGTATATAATTTGCAACAATGTTTTTTTAAATAATGGGCGTCGCCTATTCCTCCTAATTATTTAGTATTCTACATCTAATTGTTTTATATATATATATATATATTTATTTCAATTTTAAATGTAATGATACTCTTGTAAACAATTTTCTTTTCCTGGTATAAATTAATTAGCCTTTATTATGTTGATATTAATCTCAAGGAGGAACAACGGTGGCACGTTAATAGACGACAACCAATTACTTTCTAGGATTTTATTCATGACACTCTTTGTTTGTGTCCTTCCACTAATTTAGGGGGGGGGGGGCATTTCTTTATGCAAATCTTGTTTGTTAAATGGTATTGTTTTATTCTCATATTTTTAAATTGATTTTTTTTTTTAAACCGGAAATGTATATTTTGAGATCTTATTTCAAGCTCGAAAAATGATGTTCTTAAAAATTATTCTGTATATGTTTTTGTGTGTTATCTTTGTAAATGAACAAAAAAAAAACTAAAAAATTTAAAACATATTTTCTTTATTTATCACCAAGAGATATGACGGGAAATTGTCGATCAAAATCTCTCAACCGGAAGTACCAATTTTTTTTTTTTAATGATTATTTTCTTGAAATTCAATCTTCCAAACGATTTTCTTTTAAGTTTTGCATCCATAATTTAGGTTTATCATTTTTATTTAAAACATTTCTTTGGAAAAATAGATGTTTAGAAGGTGGTCTTCCCAGTAAAGTCTCAATTCGATGTATTCTTGCTTATATTATGTTGCTAAAATTCTGAGTTGGGAGGGAAAAAAAATCGGATTGACTAAAAGTGCGAAATTCTTTTAAGTATTTTTTTTCTTGCGATTTTTAGGAGTAAGTTACCCAAAGTTTTCTTTAAACTTACAAGAAAATTTATTTTAAATGGTGTCTGCGGAAGCTGGGCAGGTCATGTAAAACTCAAAGCGTATTATTTTCACTTATTCTTAGTAATAGTATGTAGGAAGTATTGTAATAGTGTATAAAGTTTTTGGTGCAGAGTTTTCACCGGAAGTACACGTTTTGAGGACCCCTTAGTCAGAAAAAAATGGTTTTTAAAAAAATGATGTTTGTGTGTCCATGGGAACAGCATAGCTCGAAAACGAAAGAACACAGAACGTTCATAATCCCCTGCATCCCATTTGTGTATCTTCTAATGGAAACTGAAAATTTGGTAACGCAGAAAACTAAAAAAAAAAAACTGTTCTGTAAGGTCGCACTTCCGGTCAATTAATTTTCTTCAAACTCTGAATTTACGCTACATATTTAATTCTAGTTGTTATTATTTTGAATGATACAATATTACAATGAAAAACGTTTAACAAGAAACTGAGGAGGCCGAAATATTTTTTCGTGTTAAAAGAATTTCATGTTAAACAATAAAATAGTGGTTTATTTTCGTCCCGTTTACTCTGCGATCGTACACGTAAAAAAATTAGTTTAGGTATTGAAATTACAAAAAAAACTCGCTGATTCAGCAACACAAAATCCACCAATTCGAAAACTAACTGAAATTTTTGACAATGGCGGTGACTTTACCTACTCAAAGACAGGCGGAAACCTAACAACAGTGGCAGCCATTGTTTATTTTGTTCCGTCTAACGAAAAAAAAAAAATCTGGTGTGAACACTCACACAACTCTCTCTTACTCCTGTTCTCAAAATTATAATTGACAAATGTTATAGTTTGTGTACCAAATATAACGAAATTCGTCGAAAACTGGAAAAAACTGTCCAGTAAAAGCGCACTTCCGGTTTACTAATTTCCATAAAACTTGGTCTTTTGGCCATCTATTTATTTCTAATTAATTTTGTTTGGATGATAGAATTGTATAATCAACTATGATACCATTTTAGGGGAAGCTGCAACCCCACCCCTCCCCTAAAACTGCCCTTACATGAATTTTTCCAGAAAATATCTTAAAGAAAAGATGTAGATCTTTATTTTGTATGCGAAGTTTCAAGAAAATCGTCGGAGCCATTTTTGAGAAAATCGCGAAAAAAAGAAAAAAATCATTTAGTAAAGTGTCAAAACAAATGCACTTCCGGTTATCTGATTTTTTCAAACTCGGAATTTCAACAACATATTTAATTCTAATTAACATTATTTAGATGACAGAATTGTCTAATAAACTGAAATAGTAATGAGGAGACACTTTTCCGTGGTAGCCTGCTTCATTTGTGGTCATCTTGATGACCACAAAACTTCATGACCAAAATGACCTTCATTTTGATGACCACAAAATGAAGCAGGCTACCACGGAAAATGTTTCCCATGCTTTCCAGCTCTGCGGAACCAACCACCACAACAAACTGAAATAGCATTTAGGATGAAAACCTAACTCCACCCCTCCCCCAGAAGTGCCCTTAAATGAATTTTCCTGGAGAAATGTTTCAAATAAAAGTTGTAGCTCTTTGTATGTGTAGTTGATGTACCTAGTTTAAAGAAAATCGTCTGAGCCATTTTTGAGAAAATCGCAAAAATATTTAAAAAAAAAAAAATCATTCTGTAAAGTGGTATTTCCGGTTGACTGATTTTATAGTTTTTTTGAGTTATACTGACTAGACATACATACATACACACACACAAAAAACCATTTCTAAAACCACTATTTCCGCCTCAGGGGACCTCAAAACTTGTATTTCCAATGAAAACTGCATATCGAAAATTTGACAAGATCGCATTACTTCCTCCCCTGTACCAGCAGTAAGAGATTAGTCCCTCTAAAATTTAATTACTAACATAAACTTTAATTATATCGTATTTCATTGGAAAAGACTAAAAAAAAAATTATAAGAATTTCTCTATTTCACTCGCTTCCTTTTTTTTCTCTCTTACTCCTAGTAAGAGGAAGTATTGTAATCGTGTCAAATTTTCGATATCGAGTTTTCATCGGAAATATCCGTTTTGAGGTCCCCTGAGCCCAATAAAGTGGTTTTTAGCAAATGGTCTGTGTGTGTGTTTGTAATGTATGTGAACAGCATAGCTCAAAAACAAAACATCGTAGGAAGTTCGAACTTGATATTCCGTTTAGTTATCACCATGGGATCCGACAGTGGGTCATCTGTCAAAATTCCTCAACCGGAAGTACCACTTTACTTGTTGTTTTTTTTACGTTTTTCCGATTTTCTCAAAAATAGCTCCAACAATTTTCTTCAAACTCGCTATATCGACTACACATACTAACAAATACAACTGTTATTTTAAACTTTTTTTGGGGAAAATTCATTTAAGGGCACTTCCGGGGGAGGGGCGGGATTAGGTTTTCATCTAAAGTGCTATTTCAGTTTATTAGACAATTCTATCATCTAAATAATGTTAATTAAAATTAAATATGTTGTTGAAATTGCTTGTTTGAAAAAATCGGATAACCGGAAGTGCGTTGACTTTACCATTTTACTAAATGAATTTTTTTTACTTTTTCACGATTTTCTCAAAAATGGCCCCTACGATTTCTTGAAACTTTCTATATAAACTAAACATGCAAAGATCTACATCATTTATTTAAAATATTTTTCTGGGAAAATTCATTTAAAGGCACTTTTAGTGGGAGGGGCGTGGTTACAGCTTCCTCTAAAGGTGGTATCATAGTTGATTAGTTGATTATACAATTCTACCATCCAAACAAAATTATTTAGTAATAAATAGGTGACCCAAGTTTCCGAGTTTCAAGAAAATTAGTAAGCCAGAAGTGCGCTTTTACTGAATAGTTTTTTCAGTTTTCGACGAATTTCATTAAATTTGGTACACAAACTATAAAATTTGTCAATTATAAATTTTGAGAATTGGAGTAAGAGAAAGTTGTGTGAGCGTTTCACACCAGATTTTTTTCTATATTAACGGAATTAAGATTGTACCCCTGTATTTCCATTTTATTTTTTTTTCCATAAATTTGTCTAAATAATATTTTTAATAATATACAATCTCCTTTCATGTGTAATAATAAAACGTTTCATCCATTTTTTTTTTTTTAAAAAGGGGGGAGGAAACTGTAAAGAATCTGAAGAGGACTCTTTTTAGAAACAGGAGAACAGCCGTTAATCTGTGTAGGTTTTACATCAAGGATAAATAATAATAATAATAATAGTAATTTCCTCAATTCGTTGGGTTCCTCCCGCGTCTACTAATTCACAACATGTCGCTTCCAATTTAATACGGAGGAGTTAACTTTTCTCCTCTTGTGTTTAAATTTAGTAATTTAGTGTTATAACCATTGTTGAAGATTATTATTATTACTTTTATTATTATTGTTATTATTAATAATACAACAGGAAATATTCTATTTATTAATTTAGCAGGGAAAAACAAAAAAAAAAGGACATATTAAAAAAAAAATTATTTAATTTATTACGATGTTTTAAAAAAACAAGTAAAATTATTAATTAGGAAATTAGTTATGTTTAATTTTTAAATCTATGCACATTTAAATGTATCTACTTTTTACTTTCACGGATTGCTTTAAGATAAATTATTCCAATCTTATGGAATTTTGGATATTGGTTTTCCACCGGAAATAGATACTTTGTCCACCAAACAAGGAAAACATCTGGTGTGATACAACTCATACGGCTTTCTCAATCTTTATAGTTGTTTTAGAGAAAATCCCAAAAACTCAGAAACCTAAATTCTGTAAAGTCGTACTTCCGGTTTACCGATTTTTTACTAATTTGGCATACTATATTTTTTTTTTGGCATAAGCATTCTCTGTTCAGCCAGCATAATATTTGTAAGTTTTCAAAATTGGCATACCATTAATGATGTAATATATATTAATACTATATAGGTGTTAGAACCATACATAACATTGAAGTGTTACAACAGAGAGGAAAGCTTAATCCTACTATTCTTCCAGAACCACCCACGATTTCCAGGATTTTTCATTTTTGAGTTATTTTTTTCACACACACACACATAAACACGCATACAGACACGCGTGCTAAAAACATTTTTGGTATTCAGGGAATCTCGAAACATCTATTTCCTGTTTAATTCATTTACGATTGCTTTACTTCCTCTTACCAAGGAATAGAGAATTTACAAATGTTTTTTAGCATATGGTTCGAACAAAATTTACCTACTACCTTACATAAAATTTTCGATCAAAATATATCAGCCAAACCGTACGACTTTACCAAGTGCTTTAACTTTCTCTTACTTTTAGTAAGAGGAACTATTGTAATCGTGTCAAATTTTCACAGGATATCGAGTTTTCACCGGAAATATCAGTTTTGAGGTCCCCTGAGTCCATAAAAAGTGGTTTTAAACAAATGGTCTGTGTGTATGTGTGTGTAAACAGTATAGCTCTAGAAAGTTCCAACTTGATCCTATAATATTCCCCATGGGATCTTATAATAGGTCATCTGTCAAAATTCTTCAACCGGAAATACTACTTTACTAAATGGTTTTTTTCACTTTTTTGCGATTTTCTCAAAAATGGCTCATAAGATTTTCTTTAAACTTGTTATATATCAACTACACATACAAAAATCTACAACTATTATTTAATATATTTCTCTGGGAAAATTCATTTAAAAGTACTTTTGGGGGAGGGATGGGATTAGGTTTTCCTCTAAAGTGCTATTTCAGTTTACTATACAGTTCTATCATCTAAATTATATTAATTAGAATTAAATGTATTGTTGAAATTCTGAGTTTGAAAAAATTCCGAGTTTTTATTGAAATGTATTTTTCTAGTATTTCCTCGAAAACGGCTCCAACGATTTTCTTTAAACTAGGAATGTGAACTACACATATTAAGAGCTAGAACTTTTATTTGAAACATTTCTCCCGGTAAAGTCATTTAAGTGGGTTTTTGGGGGAGGGTTGGGGTTATGTTTTTCTCTAAAGTGCTATCATAGTTTGATTATACAAGCTTAGTAGTTTAATTCTACCATCCAAACAAAATTAATTAGAAATAAATAGATATCCAAATTCCGAGTTTCAAGAAAATTAGTAAACCGGAAGTGCGCTTTTACTGAACATTTTTTTTTAGTTTTCGACGAACTCCAAATGAATTTCCGTAAATTTTGTACACTAACCATAAAATTTGTCAATTAAAATTTTGAAAATTGGTGTAAGAGAAGGTTCTGTGAAGTGTTTCACACCAGATTTTTCAGTTTGGGGGGGGGATGTTTTTTCTAAAACGGTTTAACGATTATCTTGAACTACTGGTACAATGAGTTCATCATAATTATTAGTAGGGGATGTATTATGTTAGCTTTCCGGGATGCATATGCATGAGGAAAAACTAATAGTCATAACTGATGTGATATTAAGGTCATATGGCTAAATGATAATCTTATCAATACACAAGCAATAAAATAATCTCGTGTGAAACACTCACACGACCTTCTCATGACCTTGCTAGTTAATATAATCATAATATATCATAACATATTTTCATTAAATCCCAAATTTTACCCATTTGCCTTTAATGTAAATAATTAGGCGGTCAATGAGAAGTTACTATCCAGATAAGGTAGTAAAAGTGATCAAATTATATCAGAAGATAGCGTCAATAACATTTGAAATTAAATGCCATAAAATTGCGCAAAACTGCCTAAAAATCAAATCTTTTTATGAGGAAATACTTCAAATGAAAATGATAGATAAATTATTATCTGCTAAGAAAATCGTTGGAGCCGTTTTCGAGAATATCCGTGAAAAACTGAAAAGAAAAGTAGTTTTTTTAAAGTATAGATTCTCTCATTGATGTAGAACATTTGAAGACTAAACTAAATATCTATAAGACTTATAAGTTTATAGAAAACATGTAATTAAAAACTGTGTAAATTGCACATTATGAGAAAGTCGTGTGAATGATTCGCACCAGATTTTTGTGTAATATTCATTCATATTCACATAAACAGACACCATATTTACGTTATAATTTTTCAATGTACAGTATAATAACTCATTTATTCTATAATTATAGTCTGAGCAGTTAGTAGTTGATAATCATGTTTATACAGTTACTTCAAAAGCTATAAAAACTCACTACTGACAGACGGATTAATAACATTGTTATCTTATATTATGTTTAATTTTCTATATTTTTTCCATTTGTATGGTTTATAAATAGACACTGTTGATAGTATTAGTACTAATTTTAGGAACTTCCGGTCAGATCTGAAACATTACGAGTTCGTGTTATTGAATTTGATCCAAGCACTATCTGCTGGCATTAATTGAATTGTGTGTTTCATAACAAATGTTTTTTCCCATAATTAGTTAGTTTTGTTTCTCATTTGACAAAAATATAAAAATCAATAATAATATTATTTTTAGTCGAGTTGACAAAACATAAATAATAAGTATTTCTAAAAATAAAATCTATATATATATAAATTCAGCATCCTATAAATGTAGCCGATGGATTGACTTGAAATTTTTATACAACGTTACATTTCTATATAAGAGTGTTTATTTTATACTTTTTACTCCGAAGTTCCCATGGAAACGGGAACTTCTCCGAGCGTTTCGCGAGATTGGCAGAAATAGACAGAGTCAGACGCGTTGCGATGGTGGCTCACTCTCTGAACCTCTTTCTCAACTACTTATAAGTGCCTCTATTCCGAAGTTCCCATGGAAACGGGAAATTCCGTGCTAAAATCCGTTCAGACGGCCATATTGCGTTAGTACTTGCTTCTTCAGGTATTGCTGCTTCGTTGATGGAAGGAGGTCGAACAACGCATTCAGCTCTTAAACTGTCATGACTTAAACATGCACTTCACAGCAAACCCAACATGTAATATTTCTAAAACATCAGGAACGGGAAAGGTTCTTCGGGCGTACAAAATAATTGTATTGGATAAGTGACAGTGGCTTATAAGAAGTCATTGGATGCATTAGACCATACATTGAAAGACTCGAAATAATCAGGTTCCATTTAGCACCAGCATTGGTGTTACTAGCCGGTGACTTCAGGCAAACGCTCCCAGTGATACCTCGGTCAACACCAGCTGATGAATTGCATGCCTGCTTGAAATATTGAACTCTTTGGAGCACAGTAATAAAAAATTCATTTAACAAAGAATATGAGAGTTCAACTTCAAAACGATCCAACAGCTGCCATATTTTCAAGACAATTACCCGAACTTGATAACGGCACTGCTCCTACAAATCCGGAAACGGGAAAAAAATCATCCTTCCCATCTAATTTCTGCAACATTGTACATTCAAAAGAAGAATTAGTAGACAGGGTATTCCAAAGCATCGAATCAAATTATCAAAATCACGCATGGTTAAGCCTAAAAATCAGACTAAGCCACAGCGAAGCGTAGTCGGGTTAGCTAGTATCATTATAAATCTGTTCGCAATAATTATAAAGCCTACAATTAATTAATGAATATTTTAATTTTATTTAAAAGTCTGGGTTTTGTATCAAGTGTTCACGTGTGTTTGTGGTCACAATTTTTTTCCTTTGAAATCTGTCATTCACTCCGTCTAATAGGTTGTTGATTTAATATTTCTTCCAGTAGCTAAAAAGTAAAATGTAAATCCATAACGGATTAAATGGTGATAGAGTCAGATAAATTTTCTGATTATTAGCATCAGAATAATCCATTGATTGGTTAATTTTTTTTAGCGAAATAATCCTTTGAAAGGATTAATTTGATTGGCGAGTTCATTTTGCTTCTTTATTTATTTATTTTTCTTTCAGATTATATATAAATATTTTAACAGATGTTTTTTTTTTTTACTTTCTTTTTAAATGTAATTCGTTTTTTATTTTATCGTTGTTTGTTAGATATTTTTATATGCACATAGTTTTATATAAACCTTTATATCCATAGCCATATAAAAAATATTAAATTGTCTACAAAACAAATAACATACGCCATATGTGTGTATGCAACCAGTTCTAAAAGTTATAAAAACTTATTTTTTTTTTGAGGCCATGGGGTGAGGGCTTTTAAAAATTTAAAATACAGTTAGGTGTTCGTTTGCAAGGACTATCTCAAGTCTGGTATAGTAGTGGAATACGACCTGTCCAGACAGGTAGATAGATACTCACTCTATCGTGATGTATTAAGGCGCGTGGGTGTGGTTATACCCACTTGTTCTTTTTATTCCTACTATCTCTCTCTCTCACTTCATTTCTTTATAATATATTGCTGTCGGTGTAACAACTTTTTTCGAAAATTCAAATTGCCATATTTATTCAATTGTTATATTATTAATTTTTTATTATAATATACGCATTATAGCGAAGTATTCCTATTTTTATTTATTTATTTATTTTTAATAAAACCATTTATCTAACTGTCAGAATTAATCAAACTTTATATAAAAATAAATAAATTTAATTGTTTTCCTTAGAGTTTTATCTTTATAGATAGGTGTATAATAAATACCTTTTCCACAAAAAAAAAAAAAAAACAAACAAACAAAAAAATTGACGAAATCTTGCTTGACTTTGTTTGGCAACATTAGTTTAAATTTAAAAAAAAACTTTTTAAGAAAAGAAATTACCATTTCGACGGCCTCTTTTTTGTCGAACAACGCTAAGACTCGTTAACAGCAATGTGTGTGTGTGTGTGTGTGTGTGTGTGTGTGTGTGTGTATGTGTATGTGTATGTGTATGGGTCTTCCGCAATATGGAACGAGGTTTTGATTTTGAGCTATACTGTTCTCCCTCATGCGCGCGCACACACACACACACACACACACACACACACACCATTTCCTAAAACCACCTTTTTTCGGACTAAGGAGGACTTCAAATCACCGTACATACAGAGAAATCAGGATACTGAAAATTGGACCCGATCACAACCACTACCAATTTTAATGAAATTTGTCGAAAACTGAGAAAAAAACTGTTCAGTAAAAGCGCACTTCTGGTATACTAATTTTCTTAAAACTTGGAATTTTCGTCATGTATTTATTTCTAATTAATTTTGTTTGAATGATAGAATTGTATAATCTCTATGTAACGCACTTTAGAGAAAGATATAACTCCACCCCTTCCCTAAAAATGCCCTTAAACGTATTTTCCCAGAGAAATATTTTAGATCTTTGTACGTTTAGTTAATATAAGATGTTTCAATTTTTCCCATTTTTTTTCGTCGGAGCCATTTTTGAGAAAATTGCGAAAAAGTGAAAAAAATCATTTAGTAAAGTGGTAAAGTAAACGCACTTCCGGTTATCCGATTTTTTCAAAGTTGGAATTTCAACAACATATTCAATTTTTATTAACATTATTTAGATGATAGAATTGTCTAATAAACTGAAATAGCACTTTAGAGGTAGCCGTAACACCACCCCTCCTTCATAACTGCCCTTAAATGAATTTTTCCAGAGAAATATTTCAAATAAAAGTAGTAGCTCGTTGTATGTGTGGTTAATATACCAAGTTTGAAGAAAGACGTCGGAGCCTTTTTTGAGAAAAACGCAAAAATGTAAAAAAAAAAAAACTGGTAAAGTGGTAGTTCCGGTTGAGGAATTTTGACAGATAACGTACTGTCAGATCCCGTGGTGATACCTAAACGGAATATCAAGTTTCAACTTTCTACGGTTTTTCGTTTTTGAGCTATGCTGTTCACATACATACACACACACACACCAGACCATTGCTAGAAACAACTTTTTTGGACTCAGGGACCTCAAAACGGATATTTCCGGTGAAAACTCGATATCGAAAATTTGACACGATTACAATACCTCCTCTTACTAGGAGTAAGAGAAAGTAAAAATATTGTTAATAAATACACTTTATTTCTGTGTATGTCCTTGTGTGGGAAAGAGATAGCCCAGTGTTGGTGAGTAAGTGCAGATGTGTTTGTATACGATGTGTTTATGTGTCGTTGTGAGGAACATAACACAAAAAAAAAAAATGAAAAAATAACGCCCTAATTTCAAGCTTAATATTTGTTTAGGGAGTGACTGCAAGGTCCGTCACCCCGTATTTCTTTTAAAATCCGTCACCCGTATTTATAAACTGTAATAAACAATTTGTTTTTTTTTTTACTTTCCCTTACTCCTAGTAAGAGGAGGTATTGTAATCGTGTCAAATTTTCGATATCGAGTTTTCACCGGAAATATCCGTTTTGAGGTCCCCTGAGTCCAAAAAAATGGTTTTTAAAAAATAGTGTGTTTGTGTCCATTTGAACAGCATAGCTCAAAAACGAAAAACCGTAGTAAGTTGAAACATGAAATTACGTTTAGGTATAACCATGGGATCTGATGGTGCGTTATCTATCAAAATTCCTCAACCGGAAGTACCACTTTACTATTTTTTTATTTTATTTTTTTTTTTACGTTTTCGCGATTTTCTCAAAAATGGCTCCGACGATTTTCTATAAACTTGATATATCACCTACACATACAAAGAGCTACAACTTTTATTTGAAACATTTCTCTGGAAAAATTCATTTAAGGGTACTTCTGGGGAAGGTGTGGGGTTAGGTTTTCATTCTAACTGCTATTTCAGTTTATCAGACAATTCTGTCATCTAAATAATGTTAATTAGAATTGAATATGTTGTTGAAATTCCGAATTTGCAAAAACTATAAGGTTACCTATGCGTGTATAAGTTAGCTCATTGTTATGAATGTATTTATTAGGATGTGTGAAACGATAGGTGTGCGTACAAGATTGCCTGGGTGTGCACAAGTTGTGTATTCTGACAGTAGTATGAATGTATGTGTGCATTTATTAGCGAGAATGAGTGTATTTATTAGTGAGTGATTTAGTTTCGGATAACCGGAAGAGCGTTTACTTTAAAACTTTACTAAATGATTTTTTCACTTTTTCGCGAAAAAGGCTCCGACGATTTTTTTTAAACTTCGTATATAAACTAAACATGCAAAGATCTACAACGTTTATTTAAAACATTTCTCTGGGAAAATTCATTTAAGGGCACTCTTAGGGGACGGGTGGGATTATGTTTTCCTATAAAGTGCATTATACCATCCAAACAAAATTAGAAATTAATAGATGGCCAAAATTCCGAGTTTCACGAAAATGAGTAAGCCGGAAGTGCGCTCTTACTGGACATTTTTTTCAGTTTTCGACGAATGTCATTAAATTTGGTACACAAACTATAAAATTTGTCAATTATAATTTTGAGAATTGGATTACAAGAAAGTTGTGTGAGTGTTTCACATTAGATTTTTAAAAATTTGGTTGAGACAAGCGTTAAAATATAGTTATTATACATCTTTAATCACTTCCTTGGATTACGGAACCTTGTAAATAAATATCTATTTTATTATAAGTTTTAGGTTGGGTTGAAGGGATGGTAGGAATATCGAGTACTCCACCCAAATATAAGTGTGTATAAGATTGCCTAAGGGTGTATAAGTTAGCTCATTGGTATGAATGTATTTATTAGGATGTGCGTATCGATAGGTGTGCGTACAAGATTGCCTGGGTGTGCACAAGTTGTGTATTCTGACAGTAGTATGAATGTATGTGTGCATTTATTAGCGAGAATGAGTGCATTTATTACTGATTGTTTTACACCAAATTTTTTTTTTATTTATTGTTGAATTAGTTTAACTTATTAAACTTTAGAAAGACCAACACTCTACATGGAAATCGTTTGCCTAGAAAATAGATAATTAATTATTTCTAGAGGGCGTTGAGGTTTCCCTCTAAAGTGCCAAACTACTACTATATTGAATTGAACCGCTATAATATTATTAGTTTTAATTAAATATATTTTAATAATTCCAGTTGTAATGAAAATTAATAGAAAAACTTAATATTTCACAGCAAAATTTGTATCCACACACAAACATAAAAAAAACAGACATTCTGTAAACAAGTTGAAAAACAATGATTAAATCCTCTCTATGTTTGAATTTTCCAGATGAATTTTGTCCAAATTAATTACCTTATGGACTAAGTAATTTATTAACTTCCAGAATAATGAAAAGTAAGTTTCAATCAAAATTAGGAAATTTCCCAGAAATCTGTCATCGTGGTGGTTTATGTAGTGGAATTTCAATAATCAACATTTGGGCTTTTATGTTTAACAATGGATATTGTAATATATAATAAATTAACGTTTCAAGTAACCCCTGATTACTTGATTGAACCATGATTTTACACTGTTATAGATATCATTTGTTTCATTTAAATCTAAAATTAATATCTCCATAGCCTCCATGGAAATGTAGCCTTCATTTTTTTCCTAGTAG
Organism: Triatoma infestans; assembly: GCA_011037195.1. NCBI lineage: Eukaryota > Metazoa > Arthropoda > Insecta > Hemiptera > Reduviidae > Triatoma > Triatoma infestans. The sequence continues at coordinate 273,005 of JAAEAF010014304.1, forward strand.
ATTTAGATCTTTTTCGTAATGATTAAAAACAAAATAGCATTTTTTTTCTTATTTCTAATTGTCCTTGTACAGAAGAAGATATTAAAAAGAAAAAAAAATGATAACTGTTGTAGAAAATAAAATAAATTCTGAAAAAAAGTTAAGACACTAAGTTATTTATATAACCTCAGGGTAGTACTGATTTTAAATGAAAATCGAACTTTAAAAAGCCCTGCCATGTATTGGATAGCTTTTTTTTTAAACGATAATTAGCATTAATACCACGATCAAATCTTTTTTATTTTCTCTTACTCCTAATGTGTGTATGTACGTATGTATGTGAACAGCATAGCTCAAAAACGAAAAATCGTAGAAAGTTCAAACTTGATATTCCGTTTAGTTATCACCTTAGGATCCGACAGTGAGTCATCTGTCAAAATTCCTCAACCGGAAGTACCACTTTACTAGTTGTTTTTTTTTACGTTTTTGCGATTTTTTAAAAAATGGCTCCAACGATTTTCTTTAAACTTGGTATGCCAACTACACATACAAAGAGCTACAACTTTTATTTGTAACATTTCTCCGTGAAAATTTTTTTATGGGCACTTCCGGGGGAGGGGTGGGGTTAGGTTTTCATCTTAACTGCTATTTCAGTTTATTAGACAATTCTGTCATCTAAATAATGTTAATTAGAATGAAATATGTGGTTGAAATTCCGAGTTTGAAAAAATCGGATAACCAGAAGTGCGTTTACTTTACCACTTTACTAAATGATTTTTTTCACTTTTTCGCGATTTTCTCAAAAAATTGCTCAGACGACTTTCTTGAAACTTCGTATGTAAACTAAACATACAATGATCTAAAACTTTTATTTAAAACATTTCTCTGGGATAATTCAGTTAAGGACACTTTTAGGGGATTGGTGGGGTTACAGCTTCCTCTAAAGTGGTATCATAGTTGATATACAAGTCTATCATCCAAACAAAATTAATTAGAAATAAATATATGGCCAAAATTCCGATTTTGAAGGAAATCAGTAACCCGGAAGTGCGCTTTTACTGAACAGTTTTTTTTTTTCATTTTCGACGAATCTCACTAAATTTGGTACACAAACTATTAAAGTTGTCAATTATAATTTTGAGAACTGGACTAAGAGGAAGTTGTGTGAGTGTTTCACACCAGATTTTTTTATTTTAAATATATTACATTTAAATCCATCCAAAAATACATTACCACTTGTTACTTATTACTTGCTCGGAATAAGCTGGCACTCGCTTAGTTACCGGAATACTCGCAGGTTTTTTTTGGGGCAATGAGAAAGCGGATGCCCTGGCGAGGGAGGGCTCGAAGGACGTTTTCAAAAGTCTCAAGCTCTTCTACAGTTTGTCCAAGAGTCTGATTCAAACTTCCATCCAAAGTTGAATCAAAGTACAGCGTTTGCAATGGTGGAACAGAAATTTTTTTCTCTCAGAAAAATTCGCCTAAATTCACTAGGGATTTGCTGAGCCAAAGCCGGAAGGTTATAGCGGGTCTACCAACAGGGCATTGTAAGTTGTATAGGCATATGCACCAATTACTACGTGCCCAGATGACACGTTGTGCCGATTCTGTAAAGCTGAGGAAGAAACCCTGGTACATATTCCCTGTAGGTACACCAACTTGATGAGGATAAGGTTTCTTCAGTTGGTAATAAGCAATCCCGAAGCCACGAGCATCATGTCGAAGCCGCTTTTAGCTTTGCCACCCCTGCTTAGAAGGGTGAAGTTGGAGGACGCGCTATAACCATTGAGGATCCACAATAGACTTCCTAGCATAGCTCGCGGTGGAATCAGGATCAGCCACCTCTTTTTGAATCTATCTATCTACATATTACTAAGTGTAGATACCAGTGGTTTTCCGTAAATTCTAACGGCATTCGAATGTGTTTTATAGATCAACATTAAATGCTAAACAAAAAAAAATTTATAGATCAATATTAAATATTATTATTATTATTATTATTATTTTTTAAATTCATTAACGTATATAAGATTTTGATAATTTTTGTTTTAAAAACTAAAAAAGCCTGTGGAAACTTATTTTTCAACAAAATTTAATTTGTCCCAAACATGAATTATTACAAATAGTGAAAAAATAAACTGCTAAAATTAGATCGGTTTATTTTTGAAACTTTTACAAACTTAATATGTTGACATGGCCGATTTTAGTTTCATGACTAACATTAGCTCAACTAATTCTTTACATGACAGCATTCAACATATGATTATATATACTTGGTAATAGCAGGTGTTAAAATAAATATCTTATAGGATGAAGGCTTAAAGGAAATAAGTATTTTTCAACTATATTTCTAAATTTCTTCTGCTGTCAGTTTAGAAAGCAATATTTTTAGACCTTACTAATTAAATAAAATTAAGGTTTTTTTATTTAGTTTTTACGTTTGCTATATATATAAGAAGAAAAATTATATTTGTTTCAGATTTTTTTTAGAAATTAAATTTCTACCGGAAATACATATTTCGTGGCCTTCCGCTGAGCAGGAAAAAAGATATTTAGAAACTGTGCGTGTTCGCAGAATGTTCAAATCTGACATGAGGAACCGGAAATAAAGTTTTGGTCAAAATTGGTCAATCAATCGTCCTCTCGTGTCATTACTGCAGAAGCTCCCCAGAGATCTATCCTGGGGCCATTTTTATTAAAATTTTGCAATTCCCTCCCATACCCCAAGAAGTGCAATTAGCAATGTATGCAGATGATATTGCCTTGTACAACTACTCATGACGGACGGATCCTATGTCTAGCAGGCTATCACAAGCAGTAAAAATTATAAATAATTTCTGTGCCAAATGGAAAATTAATAATAACAAAGCGGAAAATTAGTGATAGGATTGTGCCATGGAGAAATTCAGTCAAATATCTAGGGATAACCTTAGATCAAAAGATTAATTTTAGTGAACATATTGTGGATAGGGTTGATAGCCGTTAACCTTTTCTTCTGTGAGAACAGAAACAAGGTTGTGTTCTTACACTAAAATGGGCAATGAGGCGGCAGATCGTCTGAACCGCTAGCGGCTAGTTATTGGAACCCTCATTGGATCTGAACCTTTCTTCGGCATTGCGAAGGCACCTATCGGAGTATGAGTGCGCGACCGATGACAGGAATGGTGAGTTAAAACCCCAGGCCAAAGGTAGGCGAAACAGTTTATTCATAGCTTACTCGCCCAGGCTATGCAGAATTACTCCAACGAGACCGTGCGGCCAGAAGGATAACATTGTGCCTTCTCCTGATTTAGGGATATTTCGGGAAATTAGGCTAAATTTTAAACCAATGTTCGCTAGGGTATGAAAGGGACGCTACTGCTACCCGTTCACCAGTTCAGTTCAATTCGGGAGACATTATGCCCTAAAAGCCAACATCAATCACATCCCCACATTTTAATTTATAGGTGAATGAACGATCTGTTGATGCCTCTAAGGATCTCTTGGACTATATTGGATTTGATGTAGTTTATCCACGATTAGCTTCGTCCTTATTTTCAGTGTCTTTTAATTGCTTTGTACAAAATTTCGGTTGAGGAACGACTAACTTTCGTTTAACAAAATTCAGGCAATGCAAGTGAACCTCTTCTTAGTCTAATAATGACATTTATTTTGAGGTCCATCTGCATAATATTGATCGATAACTAAATAAAAATTTTACAGTCTTTAGAAAAGGGGACATTTACGATTGTGATACATTGATTATATTTATAAAATTATTATATTATATTATTCATTTATATGTAAAATGTCATGAGTCATCATTATTAATACTCTTTTATAAAATATCATATTCATCCTTAAGATCTTTCAAAACAATTAAATTTAAAACACGACTAATATCTCACAGCTCTTTATAATAAGTAATAAAAGTAAATAAACACTATAAATTATTTACTATCATTTATTTCAGTCGTATATTTCTGCCAAGAAATTAGGATTCATCCAAAACTTTAGATTTGGTCGTAAATGTTTACCAACTACCATAACTGGTATAAACAATTCTTGTTAATTATATATCTGTTTATAATATACGTAATAAAAATAAAATAATATTAACAGTCCTAAAAAAAACAAAAACAAAATATTAATGAATATCTAAATATTTGCAGATGTTTAATATAAATAATTTAATTTTTATTTTTATGAAAATTAAATATTCCATTTTATATAAATAGAATTTAGTTTCTTGTAATAACATTCGTATGGAGAGGGGCCCCACAAACGATGGTTATAATTAGACCAAATTTGTTTTCTGGTTTAATTAGCTTTGTTTTGTGTTAATAATGCTTAATTTTATTTTAATTGGATTAAACATATACGTAAATATAAAACAAGTATATATATTACCTGCTGTATTTTCTTTTTATATGACCCTATTTTCTATATGGTTAATAAATATTTAATTTAATAATATTATACTAATGTATATTCCATTTTTGGATAATATATGAATGAAATATAAGTAATAATATTATAACTTTAGACTTTTATAACTTTATAATAACGTTATGAAGAAATTTGGTGAGGATCGGTCAAGACAGTATCCTGTTTTTTATCAAGGCTTTAATATATAGAAAGTCGTGAAAATGTGGAGAAAGAATTCTTAAACATACACATTTGTTACGTCGCAGAAACATAAAAATGAAAAGTTAAAAGTTACTAGTGTCTTGTCTATTTTTTTTTTTTTTTGAAGGGGGGCCAATGCACTGCGACCTTTCCATCTATTTTGCTGTACCCCCTGGGTGCCGCAGGCTTGCCCCCAGCACCCGAGCAGATGTCCCAGCTGAACATCCGTTCTACAAAACCTCCATCAGGTTGAGATCCCTGAGGAACCCCAATACCTTGACAGGCTCTAGAGAGGGTATATCCCCCTCCTCCACCTGGTAGCTATTCAGGTTCTTGAATCTTCTCTGAGTGGCAGCCTCGCAGTCTGTGCAAGGAGATGTAATGGAGTTTCCTGCATGAGCTGTCACTTTCCAAACCAGCTTCACCAGGTATCCTCTAAGTCGGCAATGCCCCGTGAGGAAACCCGTAAGAACGCGGAGCTTGTTCTTGCTCAATCCAATGCAGGCCTCCGATCTCCATTGGTTATAATTTCCCAAGCAGATCTTGGCCTGCCGCAAACCGGGGAGGGAGTACCAGAGTCGAGATCTCCTCGTCTCCTCTTCCTTCCTAAGTTCTTCCAACAGATACTGGTCGCTAACCCCACAAAAAAAAAAAAAGATTCCGGCCCTAGAAGCGGGGCCGTAGCGCCCTATCTTGGCCAGGGCGTCAATTGAAAAAACATTCAATTATGCCAACGTTTCGACAGTATCCTGTCTTTATCAAGGCTTTAATATATAGAAAGTCGTGAAAATGTGGAGAAAGAATTCTTAAACATACACATTTGTTACGTCGCAGAAACGTAAACATGAAAAGTTAAAAGTTACTAGTGTCTTGTCATAAATCATCTACAGATCATTTCTTTCTTGACCGATCGTCACCAAATTTCTTCATAACATAATTCATCAACGGCCAACAAATTCCTTTATAATAACGTTATAATAATTATAACATTAGACTTTTAGGTTTTTATGGTCATTTTCATAATAAACACTTGAGTTTCCTGGTTGAGACCGCGTCAATGGTTTGCTACAAAACGACGTTTCCGTCCATATTACAATGAGCCTCTTCAGGATTGTTACACCTGGCCATTACTCCATTAGCTCTCAAGGTGTAACGAACGATGAACCCCTGAAGGGGCTCATTGAAGTATATTCCAAAAAATTTTGATCGACAAAAATGTTTATAATTATTAAGTCCCTCCTCAAAAATATAACTTAATTGTTGTCGTGGTTGGTTCCGCAGAGCTGGAAAGCATTAGAGACATTTTCCATGATAGCCTGCTTCATTTTGTGGTCATCGACATCGAGTGTATAAAACTGAATTTGCTCTGTGCAAGTCTGTGTTATCACACTGTCTGACAAAAGCATCCTGAAGATGGGCGAACGCCCGAAATTGACCATAAAATGAAGCAGGCTATCAAGGAAAATGTCTCTGATATAAGTTAATATTAAGTATTTCATAAGTTAGATAAAAAACTATTTTTTTTTTTTTTTTTAGTAAATATGTACCGCCGAATATAAGTTGAAAAAAAAGTTTGACACACGCGGCATTCGAATGCCAGAGACTACCTGTGTTCACTAGTCACGCGCTTACCACTCGGCTACTGCATCACCGGCTAGTAACTAGAGAACACTGCCCGGGAGCCGTCTATGCACTTAGAAAGCTCTGGGCGATAATGATCAATAGATGTTGACGCGCCTTAAATTAAAAAAAAAAAAAAAATCTGGTGTAAGACTTTCTCTTACTCCAGTTTTCAAATTGTAAATTGACAAACTTTATAGTATGTATATACCAAATTTAATGAAACGTCGATGTTTTTATGGGGAAATCACAAAAACTGAAAAAACTGTTCAATAAAAATGTACTTCCGGTCTTTCCGGATTTTCTTCAAACTCGGAATTTCAACATCATATTTAATTCTAATTAATATTATTTAGATGATAGAATTGTGTAATAAACTGTTATAGAGGACACTTTAGAGGACAACATGCATTTTTCTGGGGAAATATTTCACATAAAAATTGTAGATCCTTGTATGTGTAGTTGATATTACAAGTTTAAAGGAAATCAAGTTACAATCAAATTTTCAAAAATCAACGTACAATCAAATTACATGTTTAAAGAAAATAAGAAGCAGGCTATCACGGAAAATGTTTCTGATTAAAGAAATCGTCGGAGCCGTTTTAGAAAAAATACCAGAAAACTAAAAAAATAGTTTTGAGTAAAAACGCAATTCCGGTCATCCGATTTTTATTCAAACTTGGAATTTCAACAACACATTTAATTCTAATTAATATTATTTAGATGAAGGAATTCTATAGTAAACTGAAACAGCACTTTAGAGGAAAACCTAACCCAACCCCTCCCCAAAAAATGCCCTTAAATGAATTTTCCCAGAGAAATTTTTCAAATAAAAGTTGTAGATTTTTGTGTGTGTAGTTGATATAACAAGTTTTAAGGAAATCGTTGGAGCCATTTTTGAGAAAATCACAAAAAAGTGAAAAAAAAACATTTAGTAAAGTGGTACTTCCGGTTGAGGAATTTTCACAGATAACGTACTGTCAGATCCCATGGTGATATCTAAACGGATTATCAAGTTTCAACTTTCTACGATTTTTCGTTTTTGAGCTATGCTGTTCACATACAAACACAGACACACACATACACCATTTTCTAGAACCACTTTTTTGAGCTCAGGGGTCCTGAAAACGGATATTTCCGTTTATAACTCGATACGAAAATTTGAAAGGAATAAGAGAAAGGAAAGGTCTGTTGGCTAGAACGATTCGGTTTCGGCCCGGATGTGTGTGCCTTCTTCGGTGGCTTGTTGCTTAAATTACAATACAGTGGCTTGTTATAATAAAACTAGTACATAGTTGGTCGAGAATTAAATAACAAAAATAATCATAATACACTCTTGTTGAACACTTGATACTGTCAGAGATATTTTTTCCTTCTTTTTGTGGTCATCGACTTGTTTCGGGCGTTCGCCCAACATCAGGATGTTTTGTCAAAAAAACAGTGTGTTAACACAAACTTGTAAATTCAGTTTATACATCAGTTTATACTATCTTTACACTGATTATATTTATTGTGTAGAGGTTGTAGTCTGTGATGGTTATTATGTTTGTCCTGGTGGGCATGTGACAGTTGTATTTGAATGTGTCTTGATTATGTTGTTGTAAATTTGATTCAAATTGTTTGTGTCTCTTCTGTAGTTGATTGAGTTGTGGGTCTTTGACTAAATGTATCATCTCTAATATATTTCTTTTGTTATTGTTGTTGTATTTTTGCACATGATTTTTAGGACTGTTAGTGCTTGAAAGTGTCTAGTTGAGTGTTGTAGCGTGATATGTGAAATATTTTTATATTTTTGTAGTTGTTAATGTTCCTTCTGGTGTTGTTTGACCCTTTTTATTTCTTAAGTGTTGTGAAGTTTGTCCAGAGTATGTATACTATATAGTGTTATCTATATCTGTTTCTCCTAATCGTGTCAAATTTTCGATATTGAGTTTTCACCGGAAATATCCGTTTTGAGGTCCCCTGAGTCCAAAAATGGGGTTTTTAGAAATTGGTGAGTGTGTGTACATAAGTATTTGAACAGCATACCTCAAAAACGAAAAACCGTAGAAAGTTCAAAGTTGATATTCCGTTTAGGTATCACCATGGGATCTGACATTATGTTACCTTCAAAATTTCTCAACCGGAAGTTGAGGCACTTTACTAGTTTGTTTTTTTTTTTACTTTTTTGCGATTTTCTCAAATATGGCTGCTACGATTTTCTTGAAACTTGCTACATCAGTTACTATAATGGAGTTGATGTGAGAAAATAGGTTTGAATAATTAGACGAGATCTGAAGACACTGATATAATATAACTATAAGTTTACACAAACTGTACTGGACTTGTAAATGATTTAATTAGAATAAAAGGTGAGAGTAGAAATATGGCACGATGCGATGAATGGTTGAATCCGATAGATTGATTGATGTCTAGATCTCTTACTGGCTTATATACACGTTCTCCCCACTCTCGCCTGCTTAAGTCAGAGAGTACCAGAGAGAGTTAGTTTTCTCTCGGTCGGGCTTGGCTCTCTCTCTTGCCGTTACAATTACACATACAAAGAGCTACCACTTTTATTTGAAACATTTCTCTGGAAAAATTCATTGAAGGGCACTTTTGGGGGAAGGGTTGGGGTTAGATAGTCTTGTAAAGTGCTATTTCAGTTTATAAGACAATTCTATCATCTAAATAATGTTAACTAGAATTAAATATGTTGTTGGTATTCTGAGTTTAAAAAAAAAAATCAGAAGACCGGAAGTGTGTTTACACAGACGAATTTCATTAAATTTTGTATACTAACTATAAAGTTTCTTGTTAATTACAATTGTGAAAACTGGTGTAAGAGAAAGTTGTGTGAGCGTTTCACACCAGATTTTTTTTTTTTTATATATATATTTAAGGCGCGTCCACATCATTGGCGCCCGGAGTCTTCTTTCGTTACAGACAACACTGTTCATCACCGGCCAGTGAGTTGTAGAGGCTCATAGGAAGAAAAAAAATCTAAGGGTAGCACAGGTGGATTCGAACCCGGTACCTCCGCGTGGGAGTCCAGTGCGCTAACCACTTAGCTATTCCCTTCCCTGTTGTTTTTATAATGAAATCAATTTTACCAGATATTTTTGTTCATAGTAACATTAATGTCAGATAAGAACAGATGTTTAAAAAAAAAAAAAAAATCTATGTTTATACTAAAAACAAAGACGTTAAAACCAGGCAATATTGTTTTTATCTTTCTCATTCCACAAATAAAGTAATATATATATATATTTATATTACAAAGTTTTGCAATAACTTTGTTCAACTTTATTTTTGTAAATTATCTTGTTAAGAAAAAGGTTTTATACCTCTTGTTTTTATTTCTGTATTTCCATATATGTATACAGTTGATATGCAGTATTTAAATAACTGGTTCCATTTCTCTAAGTAAAATATATGTAAAAAATGTAATATATATTTCAGAATATTAAAAATCCTTACTGATAAACAAATAAATCTTTTCACATTTTATTTATTTAATAATATATTCCATGTAAATGGATTTTGTGGGTTATTTTAAATTTTTCTTGTTTGGTTTTTAGAAACAGAACAAGTATTTTTTTAGTTTTATTACTATAAGTAAAAAAATCTGGTGTGAAACACTCACACAACTTTCTCTTCTCCAGTTCTCCAAATTATAATTGACAGCTTTTATAGTTTGTGTACCAAATTTAATAAGATTCGTCGGAAACTGAAAAAAAAACTGTTCAGTAAAAGCGCACTTCCGGTTTACTAATTTTCTTGAAACTCGGAATTTTGGCCATCTATTTATTTCTAATTAATTTTGTTTGGATGATACAATTGTATAATCAACTGTGATAGCACTTTAGAGAAAAATAACCCCACCCCTCCCCCAGAAGTGCCCTTAAATGAATTTTCCTGTAGAAATGTTTCAAATAAAAGTTGTAGCTCTTTGTATGTGTAGTTGATATAGCAAGTTTAAAGAAAATCTTCGGAGCCATTTTTGAGAAAATTGCAAAAACTTAAAAAAAAACTAGTAAAGTGGTACTTCCGGTTGAGGAATATTGACACATAACGCACCGTCAGATCCCATGGTGATACCTAAACGTAATATCAAGTTTGAACTTTCTACGATTTTTCGTTTTTGAGCTATGCTGTTCACATACATACACACACACAGACACACACACACACACACACACACACATATACAGACCATTCGCTAAAAACCACTTTTTTGGACTCAGGGGACCTCAAAACGGATATTTCCGGTGAAAACTCGATATCGAAAATTTGACACGATTACAATACTTCCTCTTACTAGGAGTAAGACAAAGTAATAAGTAAATACTTTTTAGTTTACTGATGGTAAGAGGAAGTATTACGATCGTGCCAAATTTTCGTAATTGAATTTTTGACCGGAAATACATGTTTTGACACCTCCCCCCGGTTAGGTTTTTCTTGGAACTTACTATTGTTTAGAACTTTAATAAAATGTTGTATTGAGATGATAGATGGCAGTTTTAAGGGGGGAGGGGAGAATCCTATAAACTAATTTTAACCCTTTATTTAACAAATCTTAATTTTTTTTTTATTTCCTTCAATCTTTTGTTTGGACTTTTTCACTTGTCTCGTCCAATTGTCTCTTATTTTGATCAATTTCCTTCATCTTTGTGCGAATAATAGCTTTTTTTTTTTCTTCTTCTTCTTTCTAAGTAATATAATCGATTAAAAAAATTTCGTAATTAAATTTTGATCGGAAGAACTAGCTTTGGTGGTTTCCTGTATATGAAAACAATGTTTGTATGTAGGTAATAGTTTGTATACTGCTAAATACGCCTTTTATAAAAAAAAAAAACTGGAGTGAAATTATCACACAACTTTCTCTTACTCCAGTTTTCGAAATTGTAATTGACTAATTTTATACTTAGTGTACCAAATTTAATGAAATTCGTCGAAAACTGAAAAAACTGTCCAGTAAAAGCGTACTTCCAGTTTATTAATTTTCTTCAAACTCGGCATTTTGGCCATCTATTTATTTCTAATTAATTTTGTTTGGATGATAGAATTGTTTAATAAACTATTATATCACTTCAGAGAAAAACATAACCCCCACCCATCTCTCAAAAGTGCCCTTAAATGAATTCTCCTAGAGAAATATTTTAAATAAAAGTTGTAGATCTCTGTATGTATAGTTTATATAGGAAGTTTCAAGTAAATCGTCAGAGTCATTTTTGAGAAAATCGCGAAAAAGTGAAAAAAATCCATTTAGCAAAGTGGTAATGCAAACACACTTCCGGTTGTCCGATTTTTTTTAAAACTCGGAATTTCAACATCATATTCAATTCTAATTAATATTATTTAGATGATAGAATTGTTTAATAAACTGAAATAGTACTTTAAATGAAAAGCTAACCCCGCCACTCCCCCCATAAGTGCACTTAAATGAAATTTCCCAGAGAAACGTTTCAAATAAAATTTGTAGCTCTTTGTATGTGTAGTTCACATACCAAGTTTGAAGAAAATCGTCGGAGCCATTTTTGAGAAAAATGCAAAGAAATTAAAAAAAATAACCAGTAAAGTGGTACTTCCGGTTGAGGAAATCTGACAGTTAACGTACTATCAGATCCCATGGTGATTCCTAAACGGAATATCAAGTTTCAACTTTCTACGGTTTTTTATTTTTGGGCTATGCTGTTCACATACATACGTGCACACACACACACACAGACCATTTGCTAAAAACCAACTTTTTTGGACTCAGGGGACTTTAAAACGGAATTTCCAGTGAAAACTCGAAACAATGACAATTGTCGAAAAGTGAAAACGATTACAATATTTATTCTTACTAGGAGTAAGAGAAAGTAAAAACATCTCAAAACACTTTTATTTTTAGGGTAACAACTTTATTTTCATTTACTCAAATTAAATCAATTTCAATTCCATTTCAATACGTCTAATAAAATATATCATTTTATTAATTATACTGTAATGAAGTTATTAGACAAATGATGTTTATAATTCGATTGGGAGGGAGCGAGCGTTAATGCTGTACTTGTTTATAGTTTCCCTCATCCAGTTAATGTGAAGGAAGCGTATGGTGTGTCTTATTTCGATGTAGAACTCATTTTAAAAAATAGGAACTTATTTCTAACTATAATTTTATGAGAATCGATACTATAGGCTTTTTGTCTCTTTCTCTCTTCATCACACACCCATATCCGACACGTGCTCACTCTATCACTGTCTCTGTTTCTTTCAAGCATTTAAGAAGAAAGCTAGTTTATTTATTATGTAATAGTTGACTTGCATATTAATATTATGCCAGCACTAAATACACATAATAATATCGAACTAATAAATAAATAAATTTCTATATTTAGGTTTGTAAACTTGTAATGTACGCAATTAATCAGATATGGTTACTAGAGATATCAGATCGTTGTTGTTGTAGGTTCAGTTTGTTGTTGCTGTTCAATAGTAGTTGGAGGGGGGGGGTGATAGCGTGCCAAATATGCTAGTTTATTGGAAATTGCATCCATATGTAAATTAGGCACCAGAGAAAGTATTTTACTCATATGTATACTTAACCCAATATTATTAATACTCGATAACCAATAAATATGAATACTTTTCTAAAAACATTGGGCCATTATTGAGAAGGAAATTAATTAAATAAATATTGAATAATAAAAAAAAAAAAGAAAAGTAAAGGTAATCTATCTTTTTATCATGTTTCTAATAATCTTTGGCACACTTACCTCTCCAATTACACAACTTGGCTTTAAATAAAATAAAAATCTTAAAATAGAATTCCCCTTGATTGAAAAGTTTTAAAACTTAAAATGAACATTTTTACTTTAAAAATATTATATATTTTTTTTTTTATATATATAATTTTATTTTTTATTTTATTTTCATTAATTGTTCTTTTCTTAGTTATTGTTGATGAGCGACTGTTGTATTCATGAATGCAAATTTGTAGACTTAGCAATTCTTTGTTTGAATGTTTGTTATGATTGCGTGTGTGTATGAAGGGGGGGCCAATACTGGCCAGTGGTAACTTTTGGGTGTGGCACCCACATCTCTTGGAGGGGTGGGCCTGAGCCGGGATTGGCTAACCTGGCACTGTGTGAATGTGAGTGTGAATCTTGTGTAAATAGTGTACAAATTTAATTTAGGAGGGGTGGTGCGAGGAATATCAAGTATACTTCATCTCGTGTACTTGTTATTTTAGTTGTGTGAAATGGTTAGAATGAATGTATGAATGTATTTATTGGGTTGCGAGTATTTATTGGTGTGAGAGTTTAAGATAATATAAAGAATGCATCTAAGCGTATGAATGGGAGGTTTGTTAATGAGTATTTGGCATAAATAAGGTATAAATTATGAAAAATTAATAAAGTTGCTGTAGCTGGATGTTTTGAGATGGGTTATGTTGGATATTTGACGATAAATGTTTCACATTTATAGAATAATATAGTGGCTATGGGCTAGCAGCTAATGCCAAAAAAAAAATAAAGAAAAAAGAAAAAAAAAAGAGAACTCTTATACTTACGAATAAAGTTTTGGTCAAAACCGGAAGGAGACCCGGAAGTGCCACTTTACTGAATAGTTTTTAAAGAGATTTGCTCGAAAATGGCTCCAACGATTTTCTTTAAACTTGGCCTATCCTAACTACACATTTAAAGAATACATTTATTATTGTAATATGTAAATTTTTCCTAAGTATTTTATACATTGTATTTTATTTTTATTACATTTTTTTAGTTTATATTTAGTTTGTTTTTATTATTATTTTGTTTTCATCAAGAGATTTGGTTTTTCATTTTTTAACGTACTGTATATACTTTTTGCTTATTGTATTATATTTATTATTTTCTTAATGTACTACATTATACATACATACATTACATATATATATTTACTTTTCTCAAGCTCTGTTATATTACGCACTATATTAATTCGTTAATAATAACTTCAAATTTTATTTGCAGTAAACTCAAGCAGACGGCTTATGCCATGCTTTTAATAATACTTTGTCATTTCTTTATTTTTTTGTATTTTTTCCTAATAAAGTATTATTATTACTACACATGTAAAGACCTATATGACCCTTATTTGCAACTAATTATCCAGCAAATTAATTTTAAGGGGGTTTTGAGGGAGGTCTTGGAGTTATGCTTTCCTCTAAGAGTAATATTTTAATTTATCCATTTTGTCATGTATATAATATTATTATTATTATTATTATTTGTCTGCAAGGGAGGGACCAAACCCTACACTATCCAAAGCCCCACTGGGCCCATATAACTACCCCAAGAAAAACACCAACAAACCGGATCTAGAACAAATATCCAGACCCTGGTCTAATCCATCCAAGATTCACCGCAGTCCGAACAAATCGGACAATAACCTTAAGGGGAAATAGCCTAAGCTCTTCTACAGACATCTCTTTCGACCAAAGTTCCTGAACCTAATTTCTTCATAACCCAAGCAGTCTGTAATATAATATTATTGAGAATTAAATATTTTGCCATAATTCCGTGTTTGAATCGAATTGAATCGAAAATCGAAGTGAACATTTCAGTTTTCTCCGATTTTCTTCATCAAAACATCATCAGGTTTCATTAAATTCAGTATACTAACTGTATATATATATATACAGAGATTTAGCAATTTTGTTTAGAACTTTTACCGAGAAATTTATTTAAGGGAGAGGGGGAGTTTATGCTTTACTTAAAAAAAAAGAGTAGGTTTTTATAAACTTTAGATTCTCCCACTTATGTAACTTGAAGACAAGTCAGTTATAACTATGTAAGTTGTAGTAAGAAAAACGCGTGTGAGTGTTTCACATCGGATTTTTTAATATGAGACTTAACGCCACATTGTTTTTTTTTTTAATTCTTTTCAATAAATCTGTGCATTTTTAAGCAATCTTCTCTATAGTCAAAGCTGGTAAGATGTGCACTAAATTGGATTTAGATCTTGGAGCCAAGATTCACATTTTTCTTAAACTCTGCCGGTTTGTTCTTTAACACATCCAAAGTCCCCTCGATCCTACTTCCTTCTTCCTCGGATCATTTCTTAGTTTTTTCCTCTGATGGAGACGTTCGTTCTAAAAATAAGGATGCGTTTCTTTCTTTCATTTAATCTCAAGATATTGCTTTGAATAATTTTGTTCATTTCTTTTTATTTTTGAATAAGATATCATGATTTTTTTTACCTTCTCATACTTTTCCTTCTTAAGGTTTCATCGGATAGACCGTGATTCTTTATTTTATTGCATTTATAGCAGTCCGTTCATCAGGGGTTATTAATTCAATTATCTTCGCTATTGATAAAATCTCGCTTAAACTTCTTCAAGAAATTGCATCGCTTAACTTCTATTAAGTTTGTTTTTTATTTACTTATTTCCTGTTTGGATTTCTGCATTAAAAGAAACCTGGAATCCTAATCATTGCGGTTTCCATATTGTTCCATCTTCTTCTCATTCTATCCACTCTTAATATTCCAAATGGATGCCAAGTATCAGATAATATATACTTATATAGGTAAAGCGACTGAAATTGCTGACACAAAAAAAGAGGTGATAACAATTCACCAGGGAAGAGAATAGCTAAGTGGTTGGCGTACTGGACTCCCACGCGGAGGACTCGAGTTCGAGTCCAGCTGTGCTACCTTTAGATTTTTTTCTTCCTAGGAGCCTCTACAGCTCACTATTCGGTGATGGACAGTGTTGTCTGTAATGAGAGAACACTGTCCGGAGGCGTATAGTGCGCTGAGAAGGCTATGGGGCGCCAGTTACTATAGATGTTGTGACGCGCCTTAAATTTAGAAAAAAAAAATAATTTACCATATTTCGCTATCAGATATCGCTTAAAAAAAAGTATTTATACATAATATAAGGTAATTAAAACGTTATTCAAAAATGTCTACCGACATAACCTTATTTTGATTTATAAGTTAAGGAGAAGGTTTCAACTAATAATGCTATTCAGGAATTCTGTCTAAAATAAATCACTGGTTTCTCTATGTACCAGTTACTTCTCAAACTAGGATTACTTGTCTTCCCCATTCTAAATATAAAGTTTTTATGAACAATTTCTTAGTAGAAGTGTAATTACAGATTAACGACTGACAGTCGCTGTCAGATACAGATTTGAATTTCCTCTTCAAGATAAATTCACTAGATTGCATTTGCAAGCTGCATACAGATAAAAAAAAGATTACTTTACATCATCTTTAATATTTATGAAAGCTTCCCTATTTGTTTATAAATAAATATATAAACGATATTAATTAAAGAATATTGCATTAATTTTTTGATGCAACATTTTATATATTACAACTTGTCGCTTTAAATAATATAATTTGTACGGCCTTAATGCAAATAAGTTTGCTGTTAGAATTTTTTATTAAAATGGTGTGTGCTTAATGTTTATGTGTACACATCGTAAATTCTCGTATTAATTTGCTAATTTATATGTATCGCTATACTTCTTATTGTTTACAAATAGAATTAATGTTGTGCACCATCTAGATTCATTATAAATGTTTTTATTATTTATTCAAATGGTATGCATTGTGTGATTTGACAATATATTTAAAATTATATATGTTTTTTTATCTTGAAGGTTGCATTTAATGTCTTTATTTATTTAGTTTTTTTCCTCATTGACAATTTAGGTTATTAATTTATAATATATTCCATAAGATCCATTGAAGCTGTAATGATGCCTCTCTTCTTTTCCACGACGTCCCAGTTTTCATTGTAAGTAGCCAGTGGCTGAACAGTATTTCAGCATAATTGCCACTTCTTCTTTATTACTTTCTCTTACTTCTAGTAAGGGGAAGTATTGTAATCGTGGCAAATTTTCGATATCGAGTTTTCACCGGAAATATCCGTTTTGGGGCCCACTGAGTCCAAAAAAGTGGTTTTTAGCAAATGTGTGTGTGTGTGTATGTGAACAGCATAGCTCAAAAACGAAAAAACTTAGAAACTTGAAACTTGATATTCCGTTTAGGTATCACCATGGCGTAAGTTATCTGTCAAAATTCCCTCAATCGGAAGTACCACTTTACTAGACATTTGGTAAAATGAAAGTTTTTTTACTTTTTTGCGTTTTTCTCAAAAATGCTCCGACGATTTTCTTTAAACTTGGTAAATCAACTACACATAAAAAGAGCTCCAACCTTTAATTCAACATGCATTCTCTGTGAAAATGCATTTAAGGGCAGTTATGGGGGAGGGGTGAGGTTAGGTTTTCATCTAAAGTACTGTTTCAGTTTATTTGACAATTCTGTCATCTAAATAATATTAATTAGAATTGAATATGTTGTTGAAATTCCGAGTTTGGAAAAAATCAGATAATCGGAAGTGCGTTTACTTTACCACTTTACTAAATGATTTTTTTTCACTTTTTCGCGATTTACTCAAAACTGGTTCCGACGATTTTCTTGCAACTTCGTATATGAAGTAAATATACAAAGCTCTACAACTTTTATTTAAAATATTTCTCTGGGAAAATTCATTTAAGGGCACTTTTACTGGAGGGGTGGGGTTATGTTTTCTCTAAAGTGCTATCATAGTTGGATTATACAATTCTATCATCCCAACAAAATTAATTAGAAATAAATAGATGGCCAAAATTCCGAGTTTCAAGAAAATTAGTAAACCGGAAGTGCGCTTTTTACTGAACAGTTTTTGACGAATTTCATTAAATTTGGTACAGAAACTGTAAAATTTGTCAATTATAATTTTGAGAATTGGATTAAGAGAAAGCTGTGTTTCACACCAGATTTTTTTGCCATAGAATCTAGTCGACGGAATACAGAGAGCTGTCAATGAACGCCGATGACACCCTTTTTCTTTCTTTCATGATTGGTCTAAATTTATGAATAATAATGCTTTCGCCATTTCTTGCAACTGTAATGGGATCCGAAGAGCTTGAAGCACATTAAATGAATCAAATTTAGATACTCCCCACCTTGGTCAGACTAGGAGGGACAGTTCGATTCATACAAATAGAGCGACAGCAGCACACTTCAAAACAGTTTTCGAACAGTTAACAACCAGTCAGCAACCTTCTACTACCTTCTTTCATCATTCAGCCAGTCTGTCTCTTTACTTAACTTGTGTATACTTGTAAAGTCCTTGCAGTTTGTGTGTTCTTTCATTATGCTGTGTTCAACATATATTCTAGTTATACATAAAATCCATTCTCTCTTTCCTTCTCATATCTATGAGTAGGCAGTAGAAGGTTGCTGACTGGTTGTTAATTGGTCGTATACTGTTATAAAACTGTTCTTGAACTGTGCTGCCGTCGCTGTATTTATATCAATCGAACTGTCCCTCGTAGTCTGGCCTAGTTGGGGAGCAACTAAACTAGATTCATTTAATGTGCTTCTCCGCTCTTCGGATCCTATGAATCTTTGATAATTCGGATCCCATTACACAACATATCAATATTGCCTACTTATTTTTCACTATGTCCAAGTTTCGCTATTTATCATTGCGTAAAAATCTATATAACTCTCAGATCATTCATCACAACTAAAAGTGTTATAATAATATAAATAATTAATATCAAAATAAATAATACATTTTCTATAAAACAACAGAATATAATTGTAATGATAATTATGGGATTAGACAAAAAGTTGTGTCCAAGTAACGTTAAATTCCACCCAGTGTATTAGTATTTCTAGTCTTAGACGACCGAGGTGTTCCATTTTTGTTACATATTTATATTACTATAGGTCTATAGAAATGCATGCAGCCAAGAAGGAGAAGGGGCTAAATCTCTCAAGCTTTACTAGATCAACTTCGAAGCCTTCAAGAAAGGTCTGACTTTAATTCCGTCCTTTGTGGGCTAATTCGCTCTTGTATAATCGCAGTATCCTGTTAGATAGGAATCCCTTATTGCTTCGAGTTTAAAAGAAGGAAAGATCCCTAGAACTCTCAAGTTATATACCTTATCTCTTGAGAATCTTGCCAGAGACTTTTAGACCACACTTTTTTGTGTAAATATCTTCGAATCCCACAAATTTTTGAAATTTTTATTAGTTTATATAACTGAATGCCTGATAAAATCAATGGGATCCGTTTAAGAAAAGTGCTGTCTGCAAGTTTTGACTATATAAAAGTGTGTATGGTCTTCCCAATTATCGTTTTTTTTTTTTTTTCAAACTTAATTTACTAAATGCACTACTAATAGGACTATCACCTTTGAAACATGTTGTCTAGATAATTAATTTCAAGATTTCCTGAGAAAAGTTCTGCTTTTCAAAATTCATTTTCTAAATTTCGTGGCGTTCTAGTACGTTTGCAGCATTAAGAATAACTAATTAAACATTATTAGCAACCCAGTCACATAGTAGAAATGATTATATTGTAGTTTTAGAATAGTATAGAGAGATATCAGGTCAAATACGAGATATCAGGTCAAAATACAAAATACATTGTCTGGGGGACTTATAGTAGATGTAGGCCTAAGGCAAGGGGATCCTCTATCCTGTGTAATCTTCAATCTGTGTTTAGAACGAGCGGTGCGGACCATCAGAACGAACCCTGGCGGCACCATTTATAACAGATTGCCCTATGCAGACGATGTGTTGATTATAGCGCGGACTAAAGCCGCCCTGGAGGGATCTTTTCAGGAACTGGAAGAGGCTTGTAGGAAACATGGTCTGGAAATCAACGAAGTAAAGACCAAATACATACGAACTTCGATAAACCCAGTCGCGTGGGGAAGGACAAATCCAGTTGAGAGGTCACAGCTTCCCTATGTGCACCGATTTTAAATATCTAGCGTCGCTCATAACTAACAATAACGATATTACCGCAGAAATCAAGGCGAGGGATAGTATCGGCAGGAAATAGATGCCTGTTCGCGGTTCAGAAGGTTCTGCGGTTCAAGGCTTTATCCTGCAAGGCTAAAATATTGCCTATCAAACTATGTGAGCCAGCGAAACGTGGGTACTCACTAAAAAGAACGTAAGGATCCGCGGGTCTATGAAAGAAAAATATTTAGAAGGATATTTGGCCCGAAGTGCGTGAATGGCGATTGGAAAATAAGAAAAAAATGAAGAACTGAAGGATTTTTTGGGAGAGCCGGGATATAGTCGCCCAAATAAAGAAAGGAAGGTTGAGATGGTTGGGACATGTGGAAAGGATGCCTGAGGGGAGATTACGTCGAAAATTATTAATTGGGAAACAACCAGGAGGCCCTCGATTTAGATGATTGATGACATGGAGGAAGACCTCCGTCGGGTTGGAGTGAGAGAGTGGCGCCTCAAGGCCGCAGACTAAAACTAATGGGGAAAACTTATTGAGGAAGTCCAGGTCGTACTTTAAGGACTGTTGCACGTATAGTGAGTAAGTAAGTAAGTAAGTAAGTAAGTAAGATAGTATAGATAGTTCAGAACTATCTAAAATTAATTTTTTTTCGGAAAAATAATCCAAATAAAAGTAATGGTTTATATTTTTATAGTTAGTATTCCAAGTTTAAATAAAATCGTTATAGACGTTTTCAAGAAAATTCCACAGAACTTATAAAATCTATTTTGTACAATCGCACTTCCTGTTAAATGATATTCTTCACATTTGGAATTCTAGAAATGCTTTTAACGTATTTTTATGTTATGTAGCTAGTAGAACCATATATTGTACTGAAGTGATATTTCAGAGGAAAGTTTAACGTTACTGTTCTCCAGCAACAACCCACAAAAATATTCAATTTTTTTTTCGGGAAAATATTTCTGGAGCCTTTTTCGAGATAAACGGAAACACTGAAAAAAACAAAAAACAAAATCAGTAAAGTCGTACTTCCGGTTGATGGATTTTGACCAAATCTTTATTATCTCATGCGGTGGTGCCTACCTAAAACGAAACACCAAGTTTGAACTTTCTGCAATTTTTTGTTTTTTGCAGATATTTGTTCACACACAGACCATTCACTAAAAACATTTTTTTTTCGGACTCAGGGGACCCCAATTTCCGGGTGAAAATTTGACAAGATCGCAATGCTTTTCTTACTCCGGGGGGGGGGGGGGGGTGGGGCAGAAAGTCAAAAGCGAAAATGTTGACATGATAATGTTGAAAATAAGGGAAGTCAAATATATATATATATATATATATCGTTTATTAAATATATTTAGGCACTGAGTGTGTTAGTGTAGAAACTTGGCGGCTGGAGGAGCGTGGCTGTAAGGACGGTGAAGTAAACTACTATTTGGAGGAGGTAGATATGGGCTTAGTGCACAGTAAGCACGTGATGCTGTAAGTTTATTGAGTACACAAGATCTTCCTACTTGAACACAACACTTATATACTAACAATCAACTAAACATTCCCTTATTTGAACGTGGTGTGGCACATCTTGCACACATCTCTTTACCATGTCTCTCCCTTGAATATATACGTACGTACGTACGTATGTTTGTTTGTTTATACTGTTACACTTTATTTGTAAATGTTTTATGTTTTCTAAATCGTTAATGTATGCTTTGTTGTAATTATCTTTGTTATTATTAATATTGTTGTTATATGTTTATTTTGTTCTTATTGAATTATTATTAAATCAAATTTATAATTATCATAAAGTGATTCATACACTTATTTTAATTATGTAGGATTCAGTTGAATCCTAAACTGAACTGAACTTAGTCCCAATGTATAAAAAAACTACAAATGGGATTAGATCGTTTCTAATTCATTTACTTTGTTCTTTTGTTTCAAGCTTTTCCAATACTATTTAAATGTTTCCATTGTTGACATAAGAGTGGGAGAGTAATAAATAAACCTCTTTCATTTCTCGTTACTATTACAACACACCTTCCTTTACATTAACCAATCTGTGGAGGAAAGTTATATTAAATGGAAAGGGTAAGAGTACGTTCATAAACTGTGTACATTATAAATGAAATTGTCAAAAATAACTTCTTATACCCTTTTATAATTATTGGTTAACGTCTCGAAAGTATAACTTAACTGTCAAACATTCTAAACTGTGAATTAAAATCTTTGTTTCATCATTAAAAGTATCTGCCTCAAATTGATCTGGTGTTCTTGTTTCATAGGTATCTAGTTTTTATATTTCTTAAGAGTAATCTGAAATAATGGCCAGTCTTTCGTAACGGAGTTCAATGCACAACATATTGAAACCAAAACGAATCCATTAAATATCTACGACTTAGTTGACTTAGTCTTCTACAAATTCAATAAATACTTAGAAGAAAACTGCTGAGAGATATGGCGTATGAAGAAGAGAGGCACTAAGTCCGTCTAGGCTGTCTTTTGCTTAATTGTTAGGAAATCTTATTAGGAATATTATTATTATTAATATTTTTTTAAATATAAGGCGCGTCAACATCTATGGTCTTTGGCGCCCGAAGCCTTCTCAGTGCAGTGCCGGAATCCGGACAGTGTTCTCTCTTTACAGGTAGTGAGCTATAGAGGCTCCTAGGAAGAAAATCTAACGGTAGCACAGCTGGACTCGAACCCGGGTCCTCCGCGTGGGAGTCCAATATGCTAACCACTTAGCCCTCTTCCCTCAAAAATATTATTCCTTGATTGATAGTTGAGACCCATACTCCTAGGGTAGTTGGAGCTGGCTGCTTAGAGAGATGCATTTTGTGGGTTTTTCTTCTATATAAAGAAAAGATTTATAGATATCTTTGCAGAGTAACCATAATTTACAAATTAGATGCGTCTCTCTAGGGTTTGATATGGCCATGTTCAGTGAGTGTAAAGGTGTGGCGGGAGGTGCAGCATTTGTAGTTTAGAGTTGATCAATGAAAGAGGGTGTTTCGAGGTTTTCTCCAGTATATCAGAATTTCCAACTTATTGTAACGTACATGCAGCAGCGAAGTAATTACTGCATTACAACAATCCTCTATTGTTGCAGATTTTATTTATCGGCTATTATAATTAGAATTAGCTATTTATAATTAGAATCCTTGATAGTTGATTAGGTGATTATATTCAACAATAGTACTTATTAGTTTCTCGAAAGTATTACGTTCACGTTAAATTATCGATATAAAGTTTTCACCGGGAATATATATTTTGAGTTCGTCCCCTGAGTCCAAGAAACAGTGGTTTTTTTTTTGAAATTGTTGTAAGTGTGTATCTATGAACCAGATATCTAAAAATGTAAAAACGAAAAATCGCGGGTGACTCAAATTTTGAAATTCTTTAGGTATCACTAGAGGAGATTCCGATATAAACTTTCGGTCAAAAATTTGTTAATTTGAATTGCGAACTTTATTGTAAACTTCTCCTCTCTAAAGAAGATCAGAGAAGTTACAGTTTCTTATAAAAACATAGTCTAATTCTGAGCACCCTTATGGTCCGGTTAAAGTTCTTATAATTGGAACTGTAGAAATCTGAGTATGAGAGTTTAAAAAAAAAAAATTGAAAATTATAATAGCTAACCCAAAGCACATCACATTAAATCAAAAAATTTCTAAATTGTTTAAATTTAATATTTTTTTTTGCAAATAATTGAATACAAGTTAAATAATGTGGTACAAGGGCGTTAAAGCGGTAAATTGTTTGAGATTGTATTAGTTTTATCGATTGTTGCAAAAGGGACTTTAGAGAAGGGGATGGGTTGTACTGTAGAGATATAGTCTGGGAACCTGGGGAGGAGTTCCCACCAGCATTGAGCAACCTCTTCTCTTAAACGGCTGGGAGGTTTTGCGGTATTGGAACTGTTTGTGTCTCTTTGTTTTATGTTATGTATGTGCGTGCATATGTGTGTGTGTGTTTTACTTGATTTTAGTGAGTGTAAAGGTGTGGTGGGAGGTCAGTATTTGTAGTTGAGAGAGAGTGTGAGAGAGAGAGAGAGACAGAATGAATGAGAGAGTGGTAAGTGAGTGGTATTGAATATTTGAACAATGTGAAAGACAAAGACAGAAATAACCACATAAACTGCTGATATTAATGTTAACTCAGATATTAATACTACTACCATAACTTAAAAAAAAGACATAAGACTTATAAATCCTCTGTAATCTTGTATCAGCATTTCTTAGCATTTATCCGTCAACATCAATGTATCCTTTTATGTATAGAAAAGGTGCTGTGATTGTACTTATATGTATGTAAAAACTAAATGACCCATGCATTTTGTGTAATGTAAATATGTATATACGCATACTAACTACATATATAATATATTATAATCATTCGCAAGATGTAACAACAATTAATATTGTTTTATTGGGGGAAAAAAAAAGTCTGGTGTGAAACACTCATACGACTTTTATAATTCGTACTAAATTTTATAATTATTTTCAGTATTTCAATGTTCAATTTTCTTGGGAAACAGTTTACAAAGAAAAGTGATAATTGTCTTCTTGTATATGGTTAGTATACCCAAGTGTATGGGAACTGGTGTCTTAATGGAGAATGAATCATTAGAAAATTTGAAAAACTGTTTAGTAAAGTGGCACTTCCGGTCAACCAATTTTTTTCCAAACTTGGAATTTTGACAATACATTTAATTCTGATTTAATATTATGTACATGAGAGAATCGCATAATAAACTGAAATGACCCTTTAGAGGAAAACATAACCCCTAAACCTTCCCTCAAAAACCCCTTTATTATTATTATTATTATTATTAAAGAAAGGGGAGGACAAAACTCTACGCTATCCAAAGCCTCCTTGGACTATACAGCTACCCCTAAAGAATAACAACTACTGGGTTTGGAACAAAAAATCCAAGCCCAGGTTTTACTCAGGGTCGAACAAATCGGACCAAAAACTTAACAGGACATAGATTAAGATCCTCTACTGATATCCTATTCTGGCCGAAGGTCCTAAACCTAATCTCCTCACAGCCCAAACAATCCGTCATTAGATGCATGGGTGTTTCCTCCTCCGTCTCACAAACTGTACAGAAAGGGTCAGGCATGAACCCCATTGTATAGAGATGTCTCCTTAAACCACAATGCCCAGTGAGGAAGCCAACCAGATGCCTGAGAGAAGTCCGTGAAAGACACAGTACCTCCCGCCCCCCACTCAAAGCTCCGTCCGGACTCACAATGAGCATCTTAGATTGCCGGCATCCCATTGCCGTCATCCATGAGGAAAAACCCCCTTTAATTACGTTTCTCGGAAAAAATCCTAATAAAAGTGATAGGTCCATCTCTCTTTCATCATCTCTCTGGGATTTTATCCTTAATTTTGTTGTAAGATCGGTTTCAGATTTTCGTCTATTGTCAGTGTAAGACTATCACATCAAGTTTCGTGTACATATTTGACTTCAACTTTTTGTTTAGGTCACGCATCAAATTTGTTGATTGTATGCGGAAGGTTATATGGTTATGTAAGTATGTGTGAGCCTTTAATAACATAAATTCTCTACTGAAACTTGATTTGATATCCTTCTCACAATGGATTGAATATAAAAGTTATTTTTAAAACTAATAATTAATTCGCGTCCACTTTATCTATCTACTCACTAAATTTTAAGTGATTCCGCTCATGGAATAACCGTTATTTATGATAGATTTATTTTGCCTCAAAAATAACCCTCATGGCGGTGATTTTTTTGATAGGGTGACTATAAAATAAAAGTCCCATCTAAATAGAAATCAAAAAATGATTTCTAAAGACAAAGAAATGAAAATCTAAGTGAAGAATCCGAAACCCGGTCAGAAACAATAAAAATAAGGAGCATACTACAACGGATAAAATCCCAAATATTATCCAGCACTAGGACCCATTCGCATATTCAAACTAGTACTTTAGTGGAAAGCATATTAATCTCTTCGCCAAAACACTTTTTAAATGAAATTTGCCAGAGAAATGTTTCAATTAAAAGTTATAGCTCTTTAAAAATAATTTTAGTTGATATAGAATTAAATAAAGAAAAAAAAAAAAAAAAAAAGGAATGGAGCTATTTAGCGGAGAAATATTTTACGAGAAAAATAGAAAAAAAAAAAAAATGAAAAATCAATTTTTTAAAGTGATAGTTTTAGGTTGACCGATTTTTGACTTAAAAAAAAAAAATCGCGCGGCCTGATAGAATTGAAACAAAGTAGCAAGTTTAAAGTTTCCGCTATTTCTTTTTGTGAGTTATTATGCTGACCACACACACACACATACACCGTTTTCTAAAAAAACAAGGGATCTTCTTCCTCTCATGGAACCTCAAAACATCCGGCGTAAACTCTATTTCAAAAATTTGAAGTTTAACGGTCGCAATACTTCTTTTACAGTAGTAAGAGAAAGTTAAAAAAAAAAAAAGAAGAAAATTGATTTTATTTTCCTTAAAATCATTGCGGAATGAATTTTCCTTCTCGTGGAATAGATTATATATTATGTATTACATATATAATTATTATATTTTTATTTTTAAACAAAGTTGAGATGAATTCCCACTGAAATCCCAACTCAAATGGGATTTTGGGCAAAACCTCCACTTTTCTTCTTCCAGTCTAAACCCCCAACGAAGTTTTAGTGGAACACCAGAATTCTACCCAAGATCCCATTTTTGATATCACAGATCTTTTTTTGGTGCTAGTGGGAATTCATCTTATTTCTGCTCGTAATAAAAATACAACTGTAATATGATATAAATGTAATAATTCATTTCAACAAGAAGGAGGGGCAATTATAATTAATAATTGCATTTATGTTTCAACAAATATTTGGAAAAGTTTTAAATAAAATTTTTAATCAAATATCAAAAATTCAATGCATGTGTTTTTACTTTCTGTAATTGCTGTTAAAAAAATCGCAGAATGGTCAAACATAATATTTCGTTACAATGCTAACCAGGAGAACTGAATCTGAAAATAAGCTTTTTGTAAAAATCGTTCAACCGGAAGTGCTACTTTTCCGGTTTTCTTGGGGAGGGGGGAGGGGATTACGATTTTTTCGAAAAATGACTCGCAACGATTTTCTTTAAACTTTGGTATATCAACTACACATATAATGGGCTACAACTTTTATTTAAAACATTTTTCTGGGAAAATTCATTTAAGGTCACTTTCAGTGGAAGGGTGGGGTTGAGGGTTTCCTCTAAAGTATTCTTTCAGTTTATTATATAA
Organism: Triatoma infestans; assembly: GCA_011037195.1. Classification (NCBI taxonomy): domain Eukaryota; kingdom Metazoa; phylum Arthropoda; class Insecta; order Hemiptera; family Reduviidae; genus Triatoma; species Triatoma infestans. The sequence goes on from JAAEAF010014304.1 coordinate 300,260, forward strand.
TTCTATCATCTAAATAATATTAATTAGAATTGAGTATGTTGTCGGAAATTCCGAGTTTCAAGAAAATCGGTTGAGACTGGAAATACGTTTTTTTACTAAGAAGTATTTTTTCAGTTTTCTACCTTTTTCTCTAAAATAGCTTCAATGATTTTTTTTTTAAATCAAATATGTGAACTATACTCTTATAAAGTGCTACATCTTTATTTTGTAAACATTTTGCCGGGGGTAGTCATTTATGGGGGTTTTTGGGGGAAGAGAGTGTGTTATGTTTGTCTCTAAAGTGCTACGTCTTAGTTGATTATACAATTCTGCCATCTAAACAAATTTAATCAGAAATAAATAGATTGTCAAAATTCCTAGTTTCAAGAAAATTCATAAACCGGAAGTGCGTTTATACTGAACTATTTTTTCTTTAGTTTTTGCAATTTCCTCCATAAATAACACCGATGAATTTCATTAAATTTGGATGTACTAATTATAAAATTTGTCAATCATAATTCTGAAAACTGGGGTAAGAGAGAGTTGTTTGAGTGTTACATACTAGATTTTTTTTCCATTATATATACAAAAATAATTATACAATTTTTGAGAGTAGGACATCGTGTTGGTCTAGAGAGAAAGCTGTGTTGGTCTGAGCGGTAGATGAATAAAGGGTTGTTTTGGGGAGAATTAATGGCTGGTAATGTCTGTTTTTTTTTTTAAATCAGTTATTTTTTTAAAAAGAGGATGAGGAAAACACGAACCAATTTCTCATGATACACAAGGGGGACATAGTATCTTCAGCTTTGAGCCCTGGGATTATAAATATTTTCCCATCATGCACTCCCCGGATTCCTAAAGTTATGCACTCCCCGCCCCTAAATCCAACAGCCATACCTAATTTTTTTCCCCCTGGACTATACGGAAAACCATTAGGCTCAGTGGGCTTACTGGGTTACTGGGTACGGGGCTTTATATAATGGGATTATATTGGGACAAATTATGGTATATAATTTTCGCAAATCATTACGATATCCAGACTTATTACTCTGTGCCTCCGTTTTTCCTCGATACAAAATTCAGTTCGTAACAATATTCAAATTATATTATGATCCACGGAAATACTATTGTGATTTTATTTTTTTTAGGATGGGAGTAGGTACGTTTGATGCTAAATCCTTGTAATTTACATGTAAACTAGGTATTAACATTATTTTGAGGTATTAACATAATGTTTGTAATAAACATTATGTACAGTGATGGTTGTTAATTCTGTATTATCATTGATTATATGGGTAAGCTCTCTATATTATTATTCATAGTTTTCTAGCCAGTATTGACTTTCTTCTTTTGCATCATTTATAAAACGAAGTATTCTCTACATTTTTACATTCTCTTACGACCTCTAGTCAGTGAAAGTATTGCGAACGAGTCAAATTTTTGAAAATTAATACATACTTTCAGATCTCTTTAAGTCTTGAAAAATGTTTCAAATAAAAGTGGACATCTGTGCCCCAACTTTAAAGCAAATCATTATAGTTATATGCCAGATAATTCCAATCAAATCCTATTCTGTAAACTCGCATATATCCGGTTAACCGATTTTCTTTAAATTTGAAATTTTAACAACGTTACCTAATGTATAATTATATATCATGTAGGTGGTAAAACCATACATTTTACTAATGTATATTAATGTTATGTATATTAATATATTATGTAGGTGGTAACATCATAGATTTTACTGAAATGGTATCTTAGAGGTAAGAATAATGCTAATTTTCCATCCACAACCCCTCCCATTCCCCCCCTAAATCAATTTTCCCGTTAAAAATGTTTCAAATAAAAGTGATTGTTATTTATGTGTACGTAATAGATTATATGAAATTTAAAGAAAGTAAAAAGAAAAAAAAAATCCGTATATTAATGTGTACGTAATAGAATACGAAATTTAAAATAAAAAAAAAAACAAAAAACGTGTATTACTTGCAATAAGAGAAAGTATGTGATTATTTCCGATCTTTTTCCACAAAAAAAGCATTCAGTTTTCCATAAAACAACTTTTTTATCATACTCAATAGGTGAACGAAAAAAAAAGCTAAAAATATAGGGTAAAGCTAGGATCGATGACGGGGGTAGGAGTGAGAGACGCAGGCTTTGCTTCTCTTGTTTGCTACTACGTGTGGCGTCATGGCAGATAGTCCATGACGATCTTGATAGATCAAAAGCGAACGTATTGCAAAATTCTTCAGTTATTTTGTGTGTTCTTCTGTGTTATAGGGACATTTGTATGCATCAGCGTATGTTTTCATAACGTGAATTTTCATAACGCTTGGTAAATTTTTTTATTTTTTTATATACTATATTAATTGCAATTGAAATGAAAGATTTCCAACTGTCGTTAAAGTTGGACTCATAGACATAGTGTTTACCAAGTTTCATGTCGATCAGTCATGTTACCTTCACACAGGAGAGGTCTCCTACCTATGGTGCGTCATCTATCCTACCATAGTAGAAGAGACGGCCAAATGTAGTGTGTCTGTATTTTGTTTCTGGAATAAATGAGAATGTCTTTATTTTGAAAAATAACATTTTTTTTGTAGATAATAGTAGTTAACATATGCTTTATAAGCATTACCTCTTTAATATATCTCCTATATTTTGATGCAGGGCATAACTTTGAAATGTACGTCATCTCTTCTAGCTTTACTCTAATTACCAGAAAATTGATTTAACAATGGGGTACGCTGTATTTGTCTTATCTTAATTGTCATAACATCAAACTGATTACAAAATAGCTGATGGCATTGTATTGGGGGAGGGGGAGGGTTATAATAAATTTTACTATACTTCATAATTGTTTTTTCCTATATTTAAGATTGGATTTTATCAGAAATAAGTGGCTGAACCTCTTTGGTTATTGACAAAAAGTTCATTTGTCTTACATATTTAGCAATGGCAGCCATTTCAACACATGCCAATTAACGAAAATGAATTCTGCTTTTGATTTATTTTTTTGTAACTGAAAAACTTTTCAAGCCGGATTATTTTTTCCCTAATTGAAAATTTAAGAATAAAAACAATATGGAAGGAACCAATTGAATATCCTTTCTAATTAAGCGGTCAGTCAGATTATTTATTAAATAACCAACAGATATTAATTTTTCTTTCACACATGTTAATAATCCCTAATATTTTCAGAAAACCTGCTCGTTTCAAAAAAAAAAAAAAAATAAATAAATCTAATCTATAAGCTTTATAAAACAAGCAAAAAATTAGTTTTTCACTGGGGCCAAAGAAGAAACTTTTTATTTAAAAAAAAGTTTATTCGACGTTTCGGACACCTTAGGTGTCCTTCCTCAGGAATCTTGATGCTTATTTATTATTATTATTATTATTATTCGCAGTAGGGGAGGGCAAACCCTACGCTATCCAAAGCCTCCCAGGGCCCATATAGCTCCCCTAAAGAATAACAACCACTGGGACTAGAATGAAAATCCAGGCCCAGGTTTTAACCATCTAAGTTTAACCACAGACCGAACAAATCGGACCAAAACCTTAAAAGGACACAGCTTAAGATCCTCTACCGATATCCTATTCCGGCCGAAGGTCCTAAACCTAATCTCCTCACAACCCAAACAATTCGTCATCAGATGCATGGGTGTTTCCTCCTCAGTCTCACAAACTCTACAAAAGGGGTCAGGCACGAGTCCCATTATATAGAGATGTCTCCTTAAACCACAATGCCCAGTGAGGAATCCAACCAGATGTCTGAGGGAGGATCTTGATGCTTAGTTACTTCAGTGTGGAAATAATGGCATAAGTAGTTTTCTTGAAGTTGTATTTAACGTTGAAGTACTTGATTCCCAAAAAAATTGTCTGTTTGTATATGGATGAGTGCGCTTTCTTCTCCAAAGAGCCCATATCAATGTAAACAATAGTTATGTTTGGCCGTGGTTAATTAAAATTTCTGGGATTCCAGTACTTCAACGTTAAATACAACTTCAAGAAAACTACATATGCCATTACTTTCACAATGAAGACACTAGCATCAAAGGTATCCGAAACGTCGAATAAACTTTTTTAAAAATAAAAAGTTTCTTCTTTGGCCCCAGCCAACTAATTTTTTGCTTGTTTAATTAACAACGGCCAAATATAACTATTGTTGACACTGATTAGCTCTATATGTTATAAGAACCAAACGAACTTCAATTTGCATTTTTATCACGAACAGTTTTCTATTTTTCTTGTTCTCCTGCCTTCTCAGATATTTTATGCAATGCAAGTTGATATTCGTAGATGGAATTAGAACAATTTTCTTCTGAACTAATTTTTCCAATTTTTTACAATTCCATGTTAGAAATCGACCTTCGTTAGCTGTTGTTATTTTTAATTGCGAGTGTTTCTCTGAATTATGGAAGTAAATGTTAAACGTTATATGTCTACTAGATATCTGAAGAAAACTGCTTGCATATTTTTCTTAATTATTGCCAATTAATATTAAATATCATAACGCTTAAGGCATAATGTCCCACAGCAGTTAGGTGCCTTAAAAAATATATATATATATATATATTCAATGGACATCTCGAACTCCTTACTTCAAAAATATATTTGTTATTCTACAACTGAACTCAGTTTTCTTGGTTTTCGAACCAGATAATGTGATTAATAGAAAAAATAAACAGAGAAGGCTTAGTGGTAGCATACTCCCGGGTTCATGATGCAACTTTAGATTTTTCTCTTACTAGGAGCCTCTTACTGCCCGGCGATGGGAAGTGTTATCTGTAGCTAGAGAACATTGCTCTGAGAAGGCTCTAGAGCAGTGATGGCGAACCTATGACACGCGTGTCAGTGCTGACACGCGAGCTCATTTTTGGTGACACGCATCTTCAAAGATAAAAAATTTCATAATTCAAAAAAATCTTTTTTTTCTGATAATGTAGCTCATATAGTTAGCAACTCTCTCTGTTTACTACATATTTTGTGTTTAGTTTGTTTCATGGAAATTATAAATACCGATTAACATTTTTTTTAATTTTATCCCTGAAAAAGACAATAAATTTATCGAAACGTTGGAAAAGATTTAAAAAAAAGTGTACATTTTATTGACCGCTCCTCGAGATCTCCTTTAGTTGTTTTGCTAACAATTTTTTCATCCACATATTTTTGAGAGACATTGTTCTCAGCATTAAATAATATTAAGACAAACAAACGGAATCGGTTAACAGATGAAGTCAGTGGCGCTTGCTTGGCCTTGAAATGTACCAAGTATAAACCCGAAATAGAAGATTTAGCAGACAAACTTCAGCACCAAAAAAGTCATCAGAGACATTTTCCGCGGTAGCCTGCTTCACTTTGTAGTCATCGACCGGTTTCGGGCGTTCGCCCATCTTCAGGATGCGTTTTCAGACAGTGTGACAACACCGACATGCACAGAGCAAACTTAGTTTTCACACTCAAGTTTGCTCTGTACAAGTCTGTGTTGTCGCACTGTCTGAATAACGCATCCTGAAGATGGGCGAACGCCCGAAACCGGTCGATGACCACAAAATGAAGCAGGCTACCACGGAAAATGTCTCTGATGCTTTCCAGCTCTGCGGAACCAACCACCAAAAAAGTCACTAATTTTTCATACATATTTATTTTCTAATTGTATAAATTTATATTGTTTTTCTGTTTTTGTTCAATTATATTTTATATATATATTACTTGTTTTTGTATGTTAAATGTCAATGAAATATGTAAGACAAGTCTCTAAATGTAAACTATTGGTTTCATAATTTTGGCTTTTGTATTTTAAATGGCATTAAACAAATAATTAACTTGATGAGTGACACGCCACGAGAATTATGTTTTTATTTTTCAAAATTTTGACACACCGAGCTCAAAAGGTTCGCCATCACTGCCCTAGAGGGACACAATAGAAATCTTTCAGGTCGCAGTGCAATATCCCCTAAAAGAATCTAACTAAAAAAACTTAGTTCAGATTAATCATTAACGATTAAAAATACAAATAAAAAAAAAACATTAACCATTGTATCTGACACTAAAGATTAGCCAAATATTCATTAATCACAAAGTTGCACTTTACTGTAAAGTAGTTTTTCTTTTTAGTTTTATACGGTTTTCTTTAAACTTATTATACTAATTATGCGCTTTAAGGGACATTACTTATATTTGAAACGTCTTTTCTAGGAAAATTAATTCGAGGGAGGTTCTGGGGGAACTGCAACTTTAAGCTTTCTTCCAGAGCGCCATTTGAGAAGGAATTACCTTCACATTTGAAATATTTATTAAACTTATCTGAATTCAATTTTATATAATATGTAGTTTTAATGATGTTTTACCTGATTCAGCATTTGAACTCTCTTATTTATTAGAAATTAATAAGAAAATCTGCTTTTAATTTTAGTTTATGAAACAAAGAAATAGGAAAAAAACGATGAAAATTTAATCTTTATGTTTGAATATCTCGGCTACGGTTTGAAATATTGAAGTGCATTTAACGGCATTTTTCTTCATTTTTTTAGTAGTTTTCAATACAGTAGTAAAAAGTGGGGGTTAAAAGGCAATTGCAACTCTCAATCACCGATTTCAGGTGTAAGGCGGCAATAAAATCAAATAACATTAACACCATCATAAACCAGAGCGCAAATACTTCAACAAACGTTATGTTCACTTTTTTGATAGCTTTCTTCGTTTAAGAGTTATTTCAAAAGTGACCCGTTTAAATGGGATACCCTGTATAATAGGGAAGGGAATAGCTAAGAGTTTAGCGTACTGGATTCCCATGCGGTGCCCGGGCTCGAGTCCAGCTGTGCTGCCCTTTGATTTTTGTCTTCCTAGGAGCCTCTACACTCCCTGTCCGGTGATGGTTGTCTGTAACGAGAGAACACTGTCTGGAGACCGCCAGTACCTGAGAAGGCTCCGGGCGCCAATGACCATAGATGTTGACGCGCCTTAAATTTAAAATATATATATATATATATATATAAAATAAAAACCTATCACTTTTATTCCAGATAATTTGATTGTATTTGGGATTATTCCTGAGGAATCTTGACATTAAATTGCAAGTTGTTGTTATATAATCACATTCATAAACTTGCAATTTTGCTGAACGCCAATATTTGTTCCAATGACCACCTAACAGTATATTGGTTATGGGTAAAACTAATCATTAAGTAATAATTCTAAGTGTGAAGAAAATTCTGGAGTATTTATTATCATTTACTTTTCAGGCGGCCTTAACCAAATTAGGTGCCGTGGACGGGTGGCAGGAAGCACCTACTTTACTATTAACATTTTTTTTTAAACTCATATAAAATTTAGCAGTTACACGCGGGGACTTGAACTGGGGCCCTCCCTGTTACAAGTTCATGCTCATAACCACTACACCAACACCTGCCCTCTATTATTATAATTGTATTTACTTATTAAAATAAAAAAAAATATATATAGCATCCATTTTCTTGTATTTTTTATTCATAACATATTTTTATTTCTTTTTTGTTCCAGGTATGTTGCATTGTTTTACATTATTTCTCAACAATTCTAGTACATTTCATGTGTAAGTACATTTCTGATTTCTTTGTACTGAACAAAACAAACAAAAATACACGTTTACATTAAGATAGTTACAGTCTGAGATATGTTTGATTTGTCGCCTTTTCTTCTCATTAAAACGAGCTCCACGAGAAATAGTGTTTATCTTATGGAATCATTGAAATTATCAAAAACCAGTCTTTTAATTGCATATTTTCTTTTCTTATCCATATTATATTAAAAAATAATTAAACCTTTATTAAATTTATTTATATTTTAAAATAAAAAACTTTATCCTTTAATAAAGTGCCACTTTATTAAGTATACTGGGCGTGTACCATTTTAATATCCAGTTCTAATTTAATTAATTATTTAAATTAAAAAAAAAGAAAAAATGTGTACATGAAGGTTATTGTTTTGCATATATTTATTTTAAATTATATACTTGTTAATATAACAGTAGCCAATAACTTTATAGATAAATAGTGTAAAAAAAAAAATTGATCGATCCTATAATATGATTTATTTTTATTACGAATAAAAAAATACAAAAGTAGAAGATGTGGAAAAAAAAAATTATATATATATAAATATAAAAACTTCGTGGTCGTGATGTGTAACATCGTTTAACCTGTGGAACGTAAAATAGGCGCGCCAAGATCTGAAGATCAACAAGGAGATGTGATTTATCTTTGGGCTCTTTTGTATGTTAACATCATCATCATCATCACCCCATACCTACTTTACATCTTTTTCGCTCACTCGCGGATAAATCCACAAACAAAATACTATCTCGTTTATATTTCCATTGTAATGGTACATAGTTTTGGTTTTATATATTGTTAAAACTGATTTTTTTTTTTATCTTATTTCCTGTTATTCTATAAACATCCATATGTCTTTCATCCGCCCATATATTGAGCGCGAACAAAGAATAGTGTGCCAGGGAATTGATTGGAATTTTTAATTAACTATTCTTCCCGTTGCCCCTAATTCAAGTTATATGAATTTCAGAGAATTCTGCGATTTGACTTTACGTGTTTTGTATGTAAATTGTAGAGAAAGTTATTTACAATAATTGTTATACCTTGTATTGTTTATTATTAATTGTCCTTAAGGGAAGTAATGAGGAAAAGTGTGAACAGTAACCGTTATATTTTTAGATTATAAGAAGAGCATCCGTGTGATAGATTAAGTTTTAATGTAAATATTAAGCCTTCCTTTAAACTGTCACTTCATTAGTGTCACCACGGTTCTACCATCCATTTAAAATGAAGATAATATATTAAAATCATTGCTAGAATTCCAAGTTAGAATTTCCTCGGTTAATAGGAAATGTGATTTTAAAAGAGTAGGTTTATGAATTCTTTTTTTAAAATTTTCTCGATAACGACTCTTCTTAAAGTCGTAAATTTAGATTACTTTGCTCTGATATATACCTAGACCTATTTCATTTGAAACCTTTTTCCAGATAAATTGATTTTTAGTATAGTTCTGGGTGTCTGCAGGCGTATAGTCGCAATCACAAACCAACAACTGCAATTTCCCCCTACTATATTTGATTATAATATATGCTATTCTCTTATTAAAAATTGCAGGTGTCATAAAATTTTTATAATTGCAGCGTAGAATTAGAATGACGCAGGGGGGTGGGGACTCCAACCCAGACTTAGCAGCCTACCCATTGAGGCTTATTGTGCCAACCCCCTAATGTCTAGTAGAGGAATCCTCTCCTCTTCATGAGGTCCAGGACCTTCCCCACCAGTCCTTCTTGCAGTACGATATCCTCCGGTCTCAACGTGCTAAAGTTCTCGTACCACAATCTGCCGATTGCTACACAGTCAAACAACATGTGAGAGGCCGTCTCCTGCTCTTCCTGACATAATCTGCGTACAAGGGCTCCGACTCATTTAAGCCCACCTTGTGCAGATGTTTTTTGAACCTTCCATGCCCTATAAACAGGCCCCCTATTAGACAAATCTGATTCCTGCTTAAACCCACGGTTTCTCTGGTTCTTCTCTTACATTGACCCCAAGCCTGACCCTCTGGATTTATACCAGGGTCATCAGACCCATGATCACGTATGGGTCGGTAGTATGGTGAACCAAGACTCTGCAGAAGGGGACGGTGGGGAGGCTGAGTGGAATCCAAAGGCAACCATGCCACAGGGGCCATGAGAACCACCGCGACTGCGGCGTTGGAGGTCCTCCTTAACTTAACACCGTTGCATCTTCTCATCCAAGGCGAAGCCAGAATGGGAATTCATAGGCACCTGCAGAGGCCGCAACCTATCACCTCCAGGCATGATTCTGTTAACCAGAGGTTGATAGAAGAAGTTAAGGCTGACCAGGTTCTTGGCATGCCTACCGATCAAGCTTTATTTTGAAAGGAATTTCCACATTATTGTACCGATCAGGGATGAATGGGACAGGGATCGCCCTCTGCTCGATAACTCGGTCTGGTATACAGACGGCTCTAAAACTCCGACTGGGGTGGGAACGGGGGTCTATAGGGGCAGGCCTAAAGTTAAGATTAAGGCCAGCCTAGGAAAGTACGCTACGGTCTTTCAGGTCGAAGTTGTGGCGTTACAACTCTGCACTAAGGAGATTATAAAGCAAGGGTAGAAGAGTGGCCATATACTCCGATAGGCAGCCCTGAAGGCACTTTCCTCACACCAAATAGTCTCAAGACTGGTGTGGGACTGCCTATTGCCCTAACCGAGGAGGGTGTTCGGAATAAGCTGACACTCGCCTGGTGTAAAGGATACCTTTACAGGCCCCGAGCCCTTCTGCGGGTTGCCCAGGAGCCTCATTCACGCTTCTATCAACGAATGGAAGACCACCGCCTGCGATGGTGGGAAAGTATGCCAGAGCAGAGGCAGGCGAAACTCTTCATTAAGAGACATTTGCCTTAATTTACCAAGGACCTACTGAGCCATAGCCGAAGGGATATAAGGCTAATAGTGGGTCTACTAACAGGATACTGTAGGCTGAATAGGCACATGCACCATTTTTTACTTGCAGACAATGCAGTATGCCGTTTCTGCAGGACCGAGGAGGAAACCCCGGGGAACATCCTTTGTAAGTGTGCCGGACTGGCAAGAACAAGGTTTCTTCAACTGGTGACTAGTAATCCCGAAGCCCCGAGCTTCTTGACGGAGCCAGTTTCAGCTTTGCTAGGCCTGATTAAGAGGGCTAGCTGAAGGATGTGCTATAAACCCACGGGATCCACAATAGACCTTTTAATGTAGGTCGCAGTGGAATGAGGCGTGGCCCTTCCCAAACTAACCTAATCTACTCTGACCTGGCATTACCATTTTGCCATGTTTTGCCCCAGTGTTTAGCCTCCAGTGGCGACTGTGTTCTCTCCGAGTCCGGAGACCCCTCGCCTTACTTTTGGCTATCCCCAAAATAGGTTCCGACCCAGAGAATAGAGTGATCGTTTCATTCCTGGCCAGTGTTCGGCTAGTTCATTACCTTTTATCCCCTTGTTTTCCGGCACCCACACCGGCCCCATAATTGCAGCATAAGTAAGAGGAAGTACTGCGATCATCGTGTCAATATTTTTTTGAAGTTTTCATCGGAACTTACATGTTTTGAAGTCCCCTGAATATGAAAAATAAAATATTTTTTGGCGAATCCTCTGTATATTCGAATGTGTGTGAGAACAAAATATCTCAAAAATCGAAAAATCACACGAATTTCAAATCAACAATCTCAAAGGTTTCGAGTAAAACTCCATCAACCGCAAGTGCAACTTTACTAAATAGTTTTTTTTTTTCAGTTTTTCGCAATTTTCTCGTTAACAGCTTCCAACGATTTTCTTTAAACTTTGTATAATATCTACACTCATAAATATCTATAACTTCTATTTGAAACATAAAATTCTGGGGAAAATTGATTTTTTTGAGGCTGGTTCTTAGGGAGTGTTTAGTTTTCCTCTAAAGTACTACTTCAATAAAAGGTATGGTTCTACTACTTATATAATATTAATATGCATTAGGAATATTGGTAGAATTCCAAATTTAAAGAAACTTGGTTAACTGGACATGTGACTTTTTTCAGTACAGGTTTTTGAATTTTGGGAATGTTCCGAAAACGACTCTAAAGACTTCATTTAAACTTGGAATAGCACCTGCACAGATATAATATTATCATTTTTATTTGAAACATTTATATACAAAAAAATTATTTTAGACATTTGTGTGGAATTTTTGTGATATTAAATTTTATATTTTATTTGAATTGGCTCAATATTGAATTGTGCACTCTTCTGCACAACAATGTAATCACTTATCTACCTTGCCCGGGTATTTTGGATACGTTAGAGTTGGTTTGGGTATTTGTCTTTTCAAACGAGGAAATTTTTTTTTTAACATATAAAGATCCCGTAATAGCAACTCGCAATCTACAGGCGCACCTGAATTCACTCCAAAAATGGTTCAAAAAATGGGGAATCAAAATTTGTGCTGAAAAGAGCCAAACCATTTCCTTCACTCTCAGACGACTCACTTCTGCTCCAGTTTATTATGACAATGTCGCCTTACCCGCAGTACAAAAAGTTCACTACTTAGGACTATACTTGGACCGACGCTTCACCTGGAATCCACATACCAGACTCAAACGACAGGGACTACTTCAACGTTACAAAATGCTGATGCGATTATTTGACAAACGATCTAACCTAACACTTACTAACAAACTTCTAATCTACAACATTCTTATAGGGGATTATTGCACTGCGACCTGAAAGATCATTGAGCCCCCTGGAGCCTTCTCCAATGCACAGCCGGCCTCCAAGCAGTGGTACTCTACCTACAGTCAAAATCACCGGTTAGTGAGTTGTAGAGGCTCCTAGGAAGAGAAAATCTAAGGGTAGCATGCTGGATTCGAACCAGGGATCTCCGGTTGCTAGTCCAGCCCGCTACCACTAACCCTTCCTTCTCTCTTGGCTTTCACCAATTAACTAGGGACGGAGACCCTAGTTTTGTATTGCGTTTGTCTTTGTCTGTAAAGTGTAGACAGTATGTAGTTTGAGTGTATTGTATACTGTTCTGACGAAGTGCATGGAGTACTGAGCTATGCTAACCCGTGGGGTCGCTAGTCCCCAAGTAACTGCATGCAACAGATACCCCTTGCGGGTGATCTAATCTATAAAATCATACTTAAACCTATTTGGGGTTACGGCGCCGAACTGTGGGGTTCAATCAAACGATCTAATTATAATCGTATCCAAACACTCCAATCCAAAATCCTCCGCAAAATCGTTTCAGCTCCTTTCTTTGTCTCCAATCATACAAACCACACAGACTTAAATATACCATACGTCCGTCAAAGAAATCCTATTCCGTTACACAGATTTCACAACAGTTTATCATCTCATGTCAATCCTCTCGTCCGTGAACTTGAAATTCAACAAGAAGACTAAAACGTCAATGGTCTCGTGATCTACTACGGAGTTTCACTACTGAGTGACTTTTCCGCTCCTGTTTCTATGAATTGTCCACAATTAACAAATTTACTATTGCCAAGCTTTATAGCAGGTATATATATATATATATAAATGTCCTTTTTCTATATATTTGTATTAAAGGAGTAAAGTAAAAGTTGTTTGAGTCAACAATTTCACATTAGATTTTTTTTTATTTTATTTTATTTTTTTTATTCATTTAGTTGATTTTTCTTAATGACCAGGTTAATGTTACTGCAGGGGGGGGGGCACTAAAGTAAATATTATAGGGTGTTCTGGAATGATTAATGAAAGGTTCTAATGGAATTGGAAGAATTGTGTTCTTGTAATGAACTTGAACTGTTCATAAAGGAAACGGGCCGCATGTTTAAAAGAAATTGACATTATTATTGCTTTCCAAATGTTCACATTTGTACGAATATATTCTCAAGTCACGTTCAATGACTTTTGAGCGTACTCCAATTATAGTACGTGTATGTATGTATGTATATTATTGTTTATATTCAAATCACCAGTTATGTGTTATGAAAAATATAAGTTAAAAAATGGAGTTTATATGAACTAATTTTAAAATATCGTACATCAACATGTTATTTTCCGTGATTTTTCTTCTTTTTCTTTTTTTTAAATATACTTTCTCAACTTTCTCTGTATGACCTCATTTCTTTTTATGAAAACTTCTCACATTTATTTACGCGATTTTTTTTCAAACCATCCCCATATTTATATTGGAACATATTTTATTACAGAATGTCTACATTTTTTTTTTTTTGTTGAATGAAATGGTAATTTGTAAAAAAAAAAAAAAAAAAATCACTGCTATTTTTCTGAAATAATAGAAGAATAAATAAAACAAGATAAGGAGTATTTTTAAAAATATTTATAAATAAATAATAAACTTAGCATTTTCTTATGTATGCATTATTTAAAAAAAAAAGCAGGAGATATACGACTTTTCTCTAATCACAAATAACAATCGTAATTGATAAATTTTATGTATAATCGGAATTTTTAATAAACGTGCAGTTGCACGTTACTGATCAGGTAATTAAATGTGGCTATATTAGCATGCTAGCGCCACCAACAGTGTAGATTATATATATATATATATACATATAAATGCAGTTTAGCATTCTAACAAAATCAAAATCCTAGGAAGTTCAAATGTAAAATGTTTAGGGATCACTGATGAGGATTCAACGCAAAAATTTAGATCAAAATCCATTATGCGCGAGTGCATTTTTACTGAATAGTTTTTACTTCCTCTTAGTAAGAGGAAGTATTGTAATCGTATCAAATTTTCGAAATAGTTTAGTAAAATAATTTTGTGAAAATTAGCTAGTTCAAATAGTGTATTTTAGTGATGGAGATAGAGCCAGGTACAACAATCTAGGTCAATGCAAACCAAGAGATAAAGGGCAAGAAACAGTTACGGTAAAACAATAAAACTCCCTCCAGACATACCACCATTATTTGAAAAGATTTGAACCATGAAGAGAAGACATTCTTTCAAGACAGTCTGAACAGACATTCAAGCCCAGAACACTTGCTTCAGGAATCGCTATCTTAAACTCAGTGCCAGTGATAGTGATTTGCCTTTATTCTAGATAAACATCTAATTTATTAAGATATAGTTGTGATATAGTAAAGTACTTAAATTTGCTTAGAGAATAATATATTTATTTTAAAAACAGTGGTGCTTTCTTGATTATTACTAATACTTCTCTCTTAAACATATATACTTACAAGCCCCTTTACTAAACCACTCGTGCTACACCAACTACTGCTACAAACACACAAGCTACTACAACACAACATCACCAATTACATTTCAGAGCCAGGCCCTCCAGGTACCAAAACTAAACTGTAATGCATTCGTTGCATACGAATTCATTAAATCTTTATAAAGGGTTCTCCTTTTGAGTTACTCTTATTGCAGGAAGACAAAATATTGCGAAGTAATATTACGGAATATCCGTTTTGAGGTCCTCTCAGTCCAAAAAAGTGGTTTTTACAAATGGTGTGTGTGTGTGTGTGTGTGTGTGTGTGTGTGTATATATATGTATATATGTGAACAGCATAGCTCAAAAAAGAAAAACCGTACAAAGTTGAAACTTGATATTCCGTTTAGGTATCACCATGGCATCTGACCGTGGGTCAGCTGTCAAAAGCTGTCCTCAACCGGAAGTACCACTTTACTTGTTGTTTTTTTTTACTGTTTTGCGTTTTTCTCAAAAATGACGCTGACGATTTTCTTCAAACTTGCTATATCAACTACACATAGAAAGAGCTACAACTTTTATTTGCAATATTTCTCTGGGAAAATTCATTTAAGGGCAGTTATGGGGGAGGAGTTGTGGTTAGGTTTTCATCTAAAGTGCTATTTCAGTTTATTAAACAATTCCATCATCTAAATAATGTTAATTAGAATTAAATATATCGTTGAAATTCCGAGTTTGAAAAAAATCGCATCACCGGGAAGTGCGTTTACTTTTCCACTTTACTAAATGATTTTTCCACTTTTTCGCGATTTCCTCAAAAATGGCTTCGACGATTTTCTTGAAACTTCCTATATAAACTAAACATACAATGATCTACAACTTTTATTTAAAACATTTCTCTAGGATAATTCATTTAATAGCACTTTTAGGCGAGGGGTGGGGTTATGTTTTTCTCTAAAGTGCTATCACAGTCGATGATACAATTCTCTCATCCAAACAAAATTAAGAAAATAACGGAAATAAACGGATGGCCAACATTGCGAGTTTCAAGGAAATTAGTTAACCGGAAGTGCGCTTTTACTGAACAGTTTTTCCGTTATCGTCGAATTTCATTAAATTTGGTACACAAACTATATTTTGAGAACTGGAGTAAGAGAAAGTTGTGTGAGTGTTTCACACCAGATTTTTTAGCAGTTTAAGTTTGGCGTTTACTTAGCTTTCCCTCATTCACTTTTCTTTGAAACTTTTTTCTAGGAAAAATTATAAGAGAGTTGAAATGCTTATTCAGCTTATCTGTGTGAAGTGCCAGTTTAGTACAATGTTTGGTTCTACTTACATAATATTTAGGGTTATGAAATGTTATAATAGAATTCAAAATTTGCAGAAAATAAATTAATCGATTATCTAAGAACTGAATTTTCTCGAAAAACAAGCCCAATCGCTTTTCTTTAAACATAATCCACACATAAAATATTATAGACCTGCACTTTTATTTTGTGTAATAAATTGATTTTATGTAGGGAGTTAAGACGTTATGTTTTTACTCTATAACCTCTCGCAGGCATCTGGTCGGTTCCCATAGTGGGCATTATGGTTTAAGGAGGAGACATCTTTAGGTGATAGTGTTTATGCTAAACCCGTTTTGTAGAGCTCATGAGATAGAGAAAGAAAACACCCATCCCATCTTATGATCTTGTGAGGATCTTAAGGTTATGGTCCAATTTGTTCGGACTGATATCTTGGGGGGGGGGGTAAACCGGATCTAGATGCTAATTCTAGATTCGGGTTGTATTTAGTGTTTTTTTGAGGGGATAACTAGGCCTAGAAAGGCTTTGGATAGCGTTTAATTATCCTATTCTTTGTTAAATAAAAGTACAGGATATGCCAAGACACCAGTAGATATGCCAAGTTAGCCACATCAGTTACCTGGCCTCAAAACAACCAATATGTGTATCTATTAGCACAGCGTGTACCTAATATACAAAATGTGTACCACGGCATTACTTATATAATTACCGGCAGCTATACGTTTACTAACAAATTCCGAATTTAAAGAAGATTTATCAGTTCAGGGAAAGTTATGTAACATCAGATTTTTTTCAATATTACGGATATATCACCGAAGTGGACAGCTCCACTATTAAAAAATGGGCCTGGAACTTTCGGCGATGTTTCCATGGCTGTGATAACATCACTTTTTACGTCCTAGTTGCGTATAGGTTTGGTAGAAAAATGCATCTGGCCAGAGGCAAATGAAAGAGTTCATTATGGGGACCCTCGCAGAAGCTTAAGGGAGAGCTGCTAAACCAGGGTCTCATGGGCATAAGGATTATTGTGGGTCCGACTTAATCGGGCGCTGCAGGCTCAGGAAGCATATAAGCTTTTGGGCGTAGCGGGCATTAAAGGTTTTGCCGACATCTCGAATGCCTGGCAAAAGCGAGCCTCCAATTAGGCGATGAATCATCTAATTCCAATTCCTTGCAGAAGTGATAACAAGCTATATGGAGGCACCTCTGCCACTCATGCAGCTTTGGTTTCTACTCATGAGCACCAAACTTGTGTTCATACTCAGAACCAGTTATTAACATAAGTTAATTGGAGGATTTTCACAGTAGATCCATTTGGGTTGCGGTGATTGCGGGCCGTTAGGGATATATACCATCCACATGCAACAGTTGGTCAGTAGAGCAATTAACATTTTTAAATTCTCATTAAGAATTGTATAGCAATATTGTTGCTCAGATCCATTAAATCATTGTAACCTCTGTTTCTATGGTAATTTTCTATAGAAATTGTGCTGTCACAAACTGTACAAAGAGAGCTCTGGTTATACCATCTATAAAACAAAGTGATTGTGAAAGAGAAGTTATATGTTGGGTTTGTAGGCGGACAGTAGCTGTGGTGTGTGTGTGTGTGGTGGAATAGTGATATAAGAGTGGTTTTTGTGATAATTGTCTTGTTGATGGCAGCAGGTCCTGCTGTAGTGGCTGAGTGGTCGGTAGTAGATTAGTTTGACATCCACATAGAAGTGAGAGAGTTTTATAAGTGTCAAATGTTGTTGTTGATAGGTTTGTTGGAATGATGGCGTTGTGGTGGTGGTTGTTGCTGTTGCTCCACCAATCAACCATAGATTGTGCACTCACCCATCCCCCTCTTCCTAAACTCACTCACTCACCTTTCTACGATGAACAAAACCAATCATAATTAAATGTCAACACAGATCTATCTAGCTCTTCAAATATCTAATTCATATATTAAGTTTAAATTGTATATTTATTAATGTCACATTTTATAGTTTATTTGTTTACATATTTGTCGGGTGTTGTCATTGGAATAATAATTAAAACTAAAAAATCAGGCGTATTTTTCTTACTGCAATTTACATAATTTTGATTTACTATTTATTTATACGGGTATGACACGATGATATGACACGATGTGATGTATATGGTTGAATCTGATAGAATGATTGATCCATGTCTAGATCTCTCACTGACTTATATACAGGTTCTCCCCACTCTAGCCTGCTTAAGTGAGAGAGTACCAGAGAGAGTTTGTTTTAATGGAGTTGATGAGGAGAGAAATTGGGTTAGATTAATTAGACGAGATCTGAAGACACTGTTATAATATAAGTCTACACAAACTGCACTGGACTTGTAATGATTTTATAGAATAAAGGGTTAGAGTAGAGTTATGACACGATGCTATATATATGGTTGAATCTGATAGATAGATAGATGTCTAGATCTGTTCTTATATACAGGTTCTCCCCACTCTAGCCTGCTTAAGTCAGAGAGTACCAGAGAGAGTCTGTTTTCTCTCGGTCGGGCTTGTGTTCTCTCTCTCTTTCCATTACATTTATAACTAATATAAATGTTATTTACAATACTTTAGTCACAGGAACTTCTAACTTTCTTGAGAATAAAAATTGAAAACAGTAGAAATTCATTTAGTGTAGGCTTTCTGGTCTGGGACAGACTCGTAAGTGATAATTTTTTTTTTTAAATTCCACATTATTTTTAATTTGATCGTTAAATTACTTTATTTGCTTAACTTTATTACCAGAAAAAATGGTTATTTCTTTTGAGGATGCCGTTAAAGCAATCGCTCTTGAGGAGGAAGAACATAGCGTACAATATATGGTAGAACGTTTAAGACTGTGACGTTCTGCGATTCATCGAGCAATCTTACATTTTAGGGAATATGGTAGGAAACCCGATTTCTTTCTCTCTTACGCAATCGGTTTCTTGCAGCTACAGAGCTCAGGGATATTACAAGTCCGGGATCGATTGGTACATGCAAATAATCGGAGAATTGGGAAAGTTCCACTAACAATTTATAGGATCAGATCTAATAAACGGACTATCATTTTGAATGTTATATCAAAATGTTATTAAAGAATGTCAAACATGATAGGCCCATGAGGAAAAATGAAACCATGGACTTCATTAGTTAGTTGCTGTGGCATTTCCTAGCATTTTCAATAGGAATTTAGATTTCTCTTGATGGGACCCCTTCAAGTCTTTCAGGCTGAAATTTTTGCCAATGCATTTATGATACAAAGAGCACAATGGGTTACAGTGACCGTCTAGTTTCTCTGACAGTCAGACCATACTGAAGTCGTTAGAGAATGAACTCTATCAGACGGAGAATTAGTAAAGAAATGCCATTATTGTGAACTCACTATCGCACCAAGTTTGGTTCCGGAAGTATTCAAAGTAAAGAAGTGGCACACAGTTGGCAAAGGTGGGATGGTTTGTGACAACCTATTGTCCTAAATGTCCACGAACGGTTAAATATAATTGAAAAATTAAACAATTTGCTAACTTAACTGCGATTCACTTCTATATTTTAGTCATTGTTAGTATTTGTGTAATAAGTACTTTTAATAGATTGTCTATTGAACAATTGATTGGCTTTGTATTTCTTTATGACTATTGTAAACGGCCGTTCCTAGTAGTTATTATAAGTGAATATCATTACCGCTAAGAATTGCTATAGGATATTGCCCATTCAATATCACGCTATTCTTTTAAATATATATTCTTTTCAATTTCCCTTAACTCAAAGGAAAAATCGGAATTATTGTAGCAAAATAACTAAGGAATAGAAAAAAATCAATGAATGAAAAAATAAAGAATGAGGTTTTTATGAATGAAAAATGAGAGGATACCAAACGAATTTCGAACAAACTAAATGTCTGGGTTGCCGGATTGTAAATTGCGGATTGTCTTTTTTTTCTTTTTTTTTAATGGCATTTGCTGACTACTTTATTATATCTCTATTTGTTAATCTAAATATATCTCTAATTATATATATAATCTTCCAATCTTTCCGACCTTTACACTGTCTTGTTCATTGAATTCAAACATTTTATTAGGAAAAAAAAAGAAGAAAAAGTAAACGGTTTTTTTAGATGTGAAGAAATCATACGCGAATTCTTATTGATTATCGGATTATCTTCGTAGATTAATGGATTTATAAATCTATCTGATTTTATTTTTAATATTCGAAAAAAAAATTTCGTCGACATAGGAATGAAAATAGCACAAAAGATCCCAACTCAGTTTGAATATAATAATTTACTTGGGGGGGGAGGGGAAAGAAAAATGAATTTTCCACTTAAAACTTTTTTCAAGTTCAACAAAAACATTTATAAAATATTAAAGTTAAAGGGAATTATTAAAATAATAATATAATTAAAAAGAAAATAGTTTTTTTTTTTTATTAATTAGTGTATTAAATGAATATTTATGCATCAAAAGAAAACCATATCTCCCCCACCCTAACATTATTAAATAGAATTAATTAGTATATATAAAAGTGAGTCAGTATCTTTTGATAAGGCGGCCATAATAACATGCGTTATTGCATATGTATGTACAAAATGAAAACCTTAACATAGTATTATATAAAAGAAAAGTATTTCACATACGTCCTAATTGTTTTTAAAAGATTATCTGTAATGTGTTTATGTGTGTGCGTGTGTCTTGTGAAATGGACATATGTGAAATATATTTATATACGTAATATCAGTTGTATATAAATATCACACATAATAATCTAGTAGTAACACTGCTCCCTGTCCTTTTTAATCTCAGATTATTACTGTCCGCTCCCCCTGCCCCCCCATCTCTCTTCTTTAATATTATAATTAACCAAAACCTCCCTTCCCCGTTTTAATAGTACCTACTACGATTCGCTGCTTTTGGCTCTTTATTAATTTTTTTGCTGGTTTTTGTTTATTTAATTACATCTGTTTTCCTTCTCCCTGATTCCTTTTCTACATTAATATCAATTTAATATCTAATAAAATAGATTATTAATTTAAAAAAAAAAATCTGGTGTGAAACACTCACACAACTTTCTCTTACTCCAGTTCTCCAAATTATAATTGACAGCTTTTATAGTTTGTGTACCAAATTTAATAAGATTGGTCGAAAACTGAAAAAATTGTTCAGTAAAAGCGCACTTCCGGTTTACTAATTTTCTTGAAACTCGGAATTTTGGCCATGTATTTATTTCTAATTAATTTTGTTTGGATGATACAATTGTATAATCAACTGTGATAGCACTTTAGAGAAAAATAACCCCCCCCTCCCCCAGAAGTGCCCTTAAATGAATTTTCCTGGAGAAATGTTTCAAATAAAAGTTGTAGCTCTTTGTGTGTGTAGTTGATGTACCAAGTTTAAAGAAAATCTTCGGAGACATTTTTGAGAAAATTGCAAAAACGTAAAAAAAACAACTAGTAAAGTGGTACTTCCGGTTGAGGAATATTGACACATAACGCACCGTCAGATCCCATGGTGATACCTAAACGTAATATCAAGTTTGAACTTTCTACGATTTTTCGTTTTTGAGCTATGCTGTTCACATACATAACACACACAGACACACACACAGACACCACACACACACACACAGACCATTCGCTAAAAACCACTTTTTTGGACTCAGGGGACCTCAAAACGGATATTTCCGGTGAAAACTCGATATCGAAAATTGGACACGATTACAATACTTCCTCTTACTAGGAGTAAGAGAAAGTAAAAAGAAGTATTTTCTGTTTAATTTAATTTTAATGAAATTAACTTTTTGATAGAAATTATTTATAAAATAAAATTACGTAACAAGATCTTGTGGAAAGTATTATCTCTATTAGTATTTCATCATCAAATTAGACTGAGCCCAAGTTAAGACCTATTCTGGGAAGTTATGATCTGAAGAGATCTCGAAGCTTGCATCAGTCTGAAAAAGAAAATAGGTTGGGCCTAGAAAATGATAGCGTCTGCAGATTTTATGGGGATGATGGAAGTGATATTAATATAATTTTTTTTTTGCGACGCTCTCATTTGGAGAAATTTCAGAAGTCTTTAAGTATTTCACGGGTGATGGAGGATGGGATATCCTCCAGGTAGAATTGTTCGTAAAAAAAAAAAATCTGGTGTGAAACACTCACACAACTTTCTCTTACTCCAGTTATCAAAATTATAATTGACAAATTTTATAGTTATGTACCAAATTAATTCAAATACGACGAAAACTGAATTGATTGAAACTTAGAATTTTGGCCATCCATTTATTTCTAATTAATTTTGTTTGCACTTTAGAGAAAAACATAACCCCACCCCTCCCCTAAAAGTGCCATTAAATGAATTTTCCTAGAAAAATGTTTTAAATAAAAGTTGTAGCTCTTTGTATGTGTAGTTGATATGACAAGTTTGAAGAAAATCGTCGGAGCCATGTTTGATAAAATCGCGAAAAAGTGGAAAAATCATTTAGTAAAGTACTAAAGTAAATGCACTTCCGGTCATCCGATCTTTTTCAAATTAGGAATTTCAACAACATATTTAATTCTTATTAACATTATTTAGATGATAGAATTGTCTAATAAACTGAAATAGCACTTTAGATAAAACCTAACCCTACCCCCCTCCCTAAGAAGTGCCCTTAAATGAATTTTCCTAGAGAAATGTTTCAAATAAAAGTTGTAGCTCTTTGTATGTGTAGTTGATATACCAAGTCTAAAGAAAATCGTTGGAGCCGTTTTTGAGAAAATCGCAAAAAAGTAAAAAAACTAACAAATAAAGTGGAACTTCCGGTCGAGGAATTTTGACAGATGACCCACTGTCAAATGCCATGGTGATACCTAAACGGAATATCAAGTTTCAACTTTCTACGGTTTTTCGTTTTTCAGCCATGCTGTTCACATACATACACACACACACACGTACAAACACACAGACCATTCGCTAAAAACCACTTTTTTGGACTCAGGGGACCTCGAAACGGACATTTCCGGTGAAAACTCGATATCGAAAATTTGACACGATTACAATACTTCCTCTTACTAGGAGTAAGAGAAAGTAAAAAAAAAATACTGGAAGGGATACTTTAGTGCTTTAGATTGAGATGTAATGGGATCCGGAATCATTAAATATTCATAGGATCCGAAGAGCGGAGAAGCATATTAAATGAATCAAAATTTAGTTACTCCCCCACCTACACCAGACTAGAAAGGGACAATTTGATTCGTATAAATAGAGAGACAGAAGTATAGTTCAGGACAGTTTATGACCAATTTAAGACCAGTCAGCAAGCTATATAACTATCTTGTCATCACTCAGCCAGTCTGTCTCTTTATATTTCTCTCGCTACCTAACTTCTATTTTATTATAAAGTCCTTGCAGTTTGTGTGTTCTTTTCATTATACATGTTCAGCGTAAATTCTAGTTTATTTCTCTAAAATCCATTCTCCTTCTCATTTATTTTATAAGAGTATCCTCATTTTGGGAACAGTATTAAAATAGTTATCTCAAGATCACATTGTCCTAAAGAAGAAGAAAAAGAAACATGTTTTCAAACTTTATCTTTCCAACCTTCTCCTACATAACGAGACTTAGTAATCCAAAAATCATCCTGGTAGTAGATATTGCCCTTCTACTATTATATTACCCAAATCATCAACAACGATATCAATATTACCATTCCAACTACTGCGACCTAGAGTGTTAATAACTTACCTAATTACTTATTTTTTCAATTCTCTTATGAACGAGGAAGTAACTGGAATTGTGGCAGATTTTTGAATTAAAACTTTTTCACCAGAAATGAAAAAAAAAAATCGCACATAATACGTCGTATAAGATGATCCGAATAAAAGTTTTCCCTCGAAATCATCGAACAGCCGGGAAGTGCGACACGATTTTCTCAAATCATTATTGTTATAAACGTTTTCATTTCCGTCAATATATAAAAAAAAAAAATTAAAAAGATAAACTGGCAACATTTAATAAAAGGTCCGGTTTATAATTTTTTTATTTTCACAGCGCTTGCTGTGAAATATTCTCAATTCATTAAAAATTCCTTTTTAACAAGTGTTATTTTTTTTTTAATTTATTTTATTATTATTATTTTTTAAATCAAATTTAAAAATAGTCATTTGTTTATTTAAAGTACTTTTGAATTACATTTATACTTTTTAACTTAATGTTGTATGGAGAGTGTCTGGTAATCTTGTCGAATTTTCATTGGAAAATATATGTTTTAAGTTATGTGAGAAAGAAGTAATGTTTTTAGAGAATGTTTTTGAGTTTATATGTGTTTCTGTCTGTGTGTGTGTGTGAGAGAGAGAGAGAGAGAGAATTTGAAATTTGCGTTAAATATTCCAGCCATCTTGAGAATAACCTTGTTTATTCTTCTCCTTTATTTATTTATTTTTTTTTTTTTTAAATATTAGTAAGTGTAAAAAGAATCTGAACAAATGTAAAGCCGTAAGAAGAAGAAGAAGAAGAAGAAGTGTAAGAAAGAGGTGGAGAGGAGGATAAAGTAACATATAATACTAAGAATATTGTACATACAAGTTGTATGCCCAAGGCCAGTGCATTGCACCGACGCCCTTGCCAACTAGAGAGAACACGTCACTATTGTCGGCTGAAGCTTCCCAACCCTCTGTCTACAATATTTTAACATTTAATAGGCTTCAACTTATTGCCTATTTTATTCTAATTCTCTCATTCTGTCTCTCTCTTTCTTAGCCTTTTTTTTTTCTTTCATTTATTCTTCTTACTCTGTTCATTAATTGTACATTGACTTTATTTAATTTTAGTTTTATTAATGAAGGAAATAATAATAAAACAATTATTTCACATATATTAGGGAATAGATTTGAATTAATATTATTCAATTACACTTACTAATTATTGTTTAAAAAAAAAAAATGGATTATAATAAAAGCCTTCGATGGATTTTTTTTATTTTTATTGTTTACTCAAACTAAAGTTTAGCTTCTTTATTTACTTATTATTTAATTTCATTACTTGTCAACAATTTTCTTTTACAAATTTTAGAGCTATAGTCCCCCCCCCCCCCCACACACACACTTTTTTCCTTAAATGATAAAAATCCAGCAATCATATATTTTAGTTTAAACTTCTTATTTATTGTACCAAACTTCATTCATTTTAACTTTCTAAAAAATAAAATAAAAAAATAAATAAAAAATATGGCATTAACTTTCTCATCTTCGTATGATTTGAGCGGAGGATTATAGAGTACTGTGACCAAAAGTGATGTATTGTGCCATCCCACTGGTGCAAGGGTCAAACCATTTACCCTGAGGAATCTCAGAATCTGATAAGTTTCTAGGAAGTGTATATCTTCCTCCAGCACCTGATAATAACCACACAGGCTTCCAAATTTTCTCTGGATGATAGCACCACAGTCCGCCGTTAAATGGTGTATTAAAGTCTCCTCCATCTCACCACAGCATCTGTAGGTGTTATCGTGTTCTAGGCAGGCCAAGTTTCTTCACGTGTCCACCAAGTGTACAGTACCCCTTGAGGAAACCCGTTAGCTTGCGGAACCTGTTTTGTCTCAGATTGATAAACGCTAAAGCGAAACTGAAGATTTTTTTCTTGATTTATCTGAATTTAATAACGTCCTAGGACAGGTCCTTAGCTTTTTTACAATACTGTCCGGATTTTCCACAGCTGTTTTCTCTTCATTTCCTCTTCACTTCTCCAAGTGATTTGTTACTTATTTCAGGACCTAAAAAAGGAGATGCAGCCCCTTTTCTTGCCTGTGTGTTGGCCATCTCATTTCCTTCCACGGCATCATGTCCCATGTACCTAAAATATGGTTAACTCTATTGTCTACCCTGGTCACTGAATTTGCCGAAGCAATCCCACACCATTTTTTTTTATAAACGCAGTGCTTTAATGGCTGCCTAGCTAGTTCTTGGCTCAAACAGTCCTACTCCAGTCCCCTCAGGAGTGTTTGAAATTGAATAACAAATTTGCACTTGCTGCGGCTTTTAGTTTTTACTTCTCTCGCTCTCTCTCTCTCTCTCTCTCACACACACACACACACACACACCATGCACACTCACGCGTACATTCACTCACTCACAGTACAATTTCTAAATATAAATACAAATTCAAGTTATTGTGCTACATCATAAAATGGATTTCTGTAAAGCTGTAAGATCTCTTTTGAAGATCAAAAAACTATCTCAATTAGGTCCTCACAGGTAAATTAATTACAAAAAAAAAAAAAAAATTAAAATTTAACCTGCATTAAAAATCTGACAGGTTTTCTGCAGTATGGAATGTCAACCGACGGTATGGTCCAAGTTAAAAAGAGATAGGGAGATTAGTAATGACGTTTTAATAATTTGTTGTCAGTCTGTATAGGATTATGTCATTAAACACTTCGCAGCTTCCTCCTAGCCCTGTTTAATAGCCGAAAATAATTTTGACAGAATTCACAGCTGACCAAAGTTGCAGAGATAAAGAGAGATTTAGAGAATTGATTCTCTCTTTATTGTAGTACTGTATGTACTGTACTACATTTCCAATATGGGTCTTTGACAACATATTTATTGGTATTTATTCGCCCCCCCCCTCATAAGTAACTTTATTTTACTAGAAAATAATTTCAACAAAGCTACATACTCTGCAGGTTTCATGAATTTCGTTTTTTTTTTTTTTGGTTTTTTGAATTTCGGTTTTTTGAATTTATCAGAGCTGGAAAGAAGTCACAGATATTTTCCATGATAACCTGCTTCATTTTGTGGTCATCGACCGGTTTGGGGCGTACGCCCATCATCATGATGTCTTTAATAAACAGTATGAAAACACAGACTGATTTAGATATCCTATTCTGACCAAAAATCCTGAAGCTAATTTCCTCACAAAGCAAGTAATCTGACATAAGACGGATGACATGTTTGTTTCCTCCTCTGTCGACTCTACAAAACGGGTCTGACATGAGCCGCATCACGTAGAGGTGTCTCCTTAAACCACAATGGCCCAGTAAGGGGGGGGGGAGATCCAACCGGATGCCTGTGAGTGGTCCGTGAAAGATATCTCACTAATAGCCCTGTCCGGACGACCCCGAATGAGCAACTTAGACTGCCGACAATCCACTGTGCTCATCCATACGGGATGAATGCTGTGAAGCTATACCTTGACTGGAAGTTAGTCGTAAAAACACTTCGACAGCAAGCTCGGGGACCAAGGGAGAGAGGCGCCTAATTTGGTCCTACCAAACCTATCCACCTCTTTATAGCCAGAATCATATGCAGCAGTTTTTATTTTTCATATTACAAATAGAATTTAAAATTAGATTACTATCAATTGATTATGTAAACATCACAGCATCAGTGATAAAAAAAAAAAACGTTATAACTGCTGATTATTATCATTTTGTTTTATTTAATACCTTGAACTAAATCGCGATTACCAAAAAAAAAAAAAAATATATTGAAAATTAAGATAATAATTGATATATCTGTATATTTTATTATTTTTTAAAATTGCTAATTAATTTTACTGTTTTTATTAGATGATAGGTACTCATATTTTTGTGTTTATTTCAAAATTCAATGCGACTATATTTCCCTCTCTTACATATATTTAATAAAAATATTTTTCAAATATTGACATTCACTTTTGTCTACATTTTTTTGTTTCTCTATTGTGGTAACGTGATGGGACAAAAATTTCACGTTATTATGTCAGCCTCAGTTTGCTTTCCCATGTCCCATTTCTTTGTACTTTTTTATTTTAGGATTCAATTTGTTTTGTTTTTTTTCTCTCTTTTGTACAAGATATTAATATCTGCGAGCCGTTTTTTCATAGTTGAATAATTTAAATGAAATATAAAAACTTGGGTTCCGTATGCATGATAAATGTATGATCACACACACACACACACACACACACACACTTCCTCTATTACATTATTTTTTGAAATACAAAGAGTATGGAAACAGTTTTTTTGGCTAGCGATTTATCAAAAGAAATCAAAAATAGGAAAAAGTTTAAAAAATGTTATTTTTATTAATATACTTTTTTTTATTGCTTCACAATTTTTACTTTCTCTTACTTCTTTAGTAAGAGGAAGTATTGTAATCGTGTCAAATTTTCGATATCGAGTTTTCACCGGAAATATCCGTTTTGAAGTCCCCTGAATCCAAAAAAGTGGTTTTTAGCAAATGGTCTGTGTGTGTGTGTATGTGTGTTTTTTTTTTTTTTTTTTTTTTAAAGCTTTATTTCAACATGCTCCATATACATATTACAACATAAATACATAATCAATCTTAATACATAATTTATTTTCCATACATTATAAATAATTTGAGATATATATCTTAATGTCGAGTAAATTAATAGTAATAATAATAATAATAGTAATAAAACTTATAGTACAAACAAACAAAAATATATTACATGTTATAGTCAATCTTAATACAGCTATTTTAAAGTAGGTAATTAAATATTTTTTTAAATTTTTATTTATTTATTTATTTTTAAATTGTCATTTATTCACTTACCAGATTATTAAATATGAAATTAAAATTAAATATAAATTTAATTCACTAAAAAAAAAATTCACTAATAAATTTAATTCACTGTGAGATTATTTAGTATCACTTTCTTCTAGAAACTTGAAGATACTCTGAATAAGGCAGTTGAATTCTCTTCTCCATTTTCTTTGAAGGAGATCTTTTTTTGAGACAGGCCAATTGCATCCGTGAAGAACTACAGTTTGTATTAGTTTGCTTCTAGAAGGAAGAATTCGCGGACAGTCAAACAGCAGATGATCTACAGTCTGTGGTGAATTTGAACTGCAAGAACAGTTTGGGCTTTCGATAATATGAAATCTGTTTAGATAAGCTCCAAACCTACCATGTCCCGTTAAAAGCTGAGTTGCTCTGTAGGTTAAGAAGGTATCATCCAGAACAGTCCTGTCTTGTACAGTGGGAAAGAATTCTCTAGTTAGAGCACCTTTGTTATTCAATTGCCACTGCCTGTTCCATTCCAGCATACTTGCCTGCTTCACTCTTCTTTTCAACAGCGACACAGGCAGCAACTCATAACTCTCAGCAAGCTCTTCCCTACTTGAAGCCTCCTTTGCCAAGAAATCGGCCATTTCATTTCCTTCCAAGCCTTTATGTGCCTTCACCCATCTAAATCTCACTATATGTCTGAATTGATTGATTTTTCTTACGTGGCTTCTTATTTTTTCCACGAGAGGGAAATGGTAATTATTATTTTTTATACAATCAATGGTCACTCTGGAATCAGTGCTTACTAAAAATTCGTCTGCTAATTGATTGCCTCCATTCTCAAGCCATTCTAAAGCCTTTAGGATAGCAAGTTGCTCAGCTTGATTATTTAAGCAATTCCCATTCAGTCTGTATTGCTTATGAATTATTTGTTCTCCTTTCAGGTATACGACAATGTGTATGTGTGTGAGTGTGTGTGTTGTGTGTATGTATGTATATGAACAGCATAGCTCAAAAACGAAAAATTGTAGAAAGTTCGAACTTGATATTCCGTTTAGTTATCACCATGGGATCCGACAGTGGGTCATCTGTCAAAATTCCTCTACCGGAAGTATCACTTTACTAGTTGGTGTTTTTACGTTTTTGTGATTTTCTTAAAAATAGCTCCAACGATTTTCTTCAAACTTAGTATATCAACTACACATACTAACAACTACAACTTTTATTTGAAACATTTCTCCGGGAAAATTCATTTAAGTTTTTTAGACAATTCTGCGATCTAATTAATGTTAATTAGAATTGAATTTGTTGTTGAAATTCCGAGTTTGAAAAAATCGGATAACCGAAAGTGTATTTACTTTACCAGTTTACTAAATGATTTTTTTCACTTTTTCCGGCTTTACTCAAAAATGGCTCCAACGATTTTGTTGAAACTTCTAATATAAACTAAACATGCAAAGATCTACATCATTTATTTAAAACGTTTCTCTGGGAAAATTCATTTAAGGGCACTTTTAGTGGAGGGGTGGGGTTACAGTTTCCTCTAAAGTGATATCATAGTTGATTATACAATTCTATCATCCAAACAAAATTAATTAGAAATAAATAGATGACCAAAATTCCGAGTTTTAAGAAAATTAGTAAACAGGAAGTGCGCTTTTATCGAACAGTTTTTTTAATTTTCGACGAATTTTGTTAAATTTGGTACACAAACTATAAAATTTGTCAATTATAATTTTGAGAACAGGCGTAAGAGAAAGTTGTGTGATTGTTTCACACCAGATTTTTTACTGAGTGTAGAGGTATTTCTATCTTAGAAATATAGTAGTCTGCCATGAAGAAGGGTATATTTTAATAATATGTGCCTTGTTTTTATCAAGTACAAGGCCTTATGGCGAGACATCAACGTGGGGGGATATTGGAACTTTTACCATAGGATTAGTTTGGCCTTAATATTATTTATAAATAATGTAAAACGAGGGTACTACACTAAGATCTTAATTAAGTTTTTGTGCAAAAACTAGTTTATTTAAAAGTAAATATAAAAACGCTAATTTGAATCCATATTTTAAACTATAAACCTTAATTTTTTACCACCTTTATCCACCTTCTGCAAGCATTCAATTTGGAATTTTGGCCATCTATTTATTTCTAATTAATTTTGTTTGGATGTTAGAATTGTATAATCAACCATGACAGCACTTCAGAGAAAAACATAACCTCACCCCTCCCCTAAAAGTGCCATTAAATGAATTTTTCCAGAGAAATGTTTTAAATAAAAGTTGTAGATCTTTGTATGTTTAGTTTATATAAGAAGTTTCAAGAAAATCGTCCGAGCCATTTTTGAGAAAATCGCGAAAAAATGAAAAAATCATTTAGTAAAGTGGTAAAGAAAACGCACTTCCGGTTATCCGATTTTTTCAAACTCGGAATTTCAACAACATATTCAATTCTAATTAACATTATTTAGATGACACAATGGCCTGAAATAGCACTTTAGATGAAAACCTAACGCCCACTCCCCCATAATTGTCCTTAAATGAATTTTCCCAGAGAAATGTTTCAAATAAAAGTTGTAGCTCTTTGTATGTGTAGTTGATATACCACGTTTGAAGAAAATCGCCAGAACCATTTTTGAGAAAAACGCAAAAAAGTAAAAAAACGAACTAATAATGTGGTTGAGGAATTTTGGCAGATAACGTACTGTCAGATCCCATGGTGATACCTAAGCGGAATATCAAGTTTTAAGTTTCTACGGTTTTTCATTTTTGAGCTATGCTGTTCATACACACAGACCATTTGCTAAAAACCTTTTTTTTCGGACACAGGGGACCTCAAAACGGATTTTTCCGATGAAAACTCGAAATCGAAAATTTGACATGATTACAATACTTCCTCTTACCAGGAGTTAGACAAGGTAAAAATCTGATTAGTGTATGACTCTGATGTATGAAGTATAGATGGATCTGATATTATATGAATGATAGAATTACATAACAGGGAAGGGAATAGCTAAGTGGTAAATTGGACTCCCACGCGGAAAACCCGGGTTCGAGTCCAGCTGTGCTGCCCTGATTTTTTCTTCCTAGGAGCCTCTACAGCTCACTGTCCGGTGATGGACAGGGTTGTATGTACCGAGAGAACACTGTCCGGAGGCCGGCAGTGAATGAAAAGGCTCCGGGCGCCAATGACCATAGATATTGACGCGCCTTATATTAAAAAAAAAAAAAAAAAAGTAAATAAAAAAAAGAATCACATAATAAAAACATTATAAAATAAAGTATAAAAACGTTAATTTAGAGGAAAGCATAATCCCGTACCTTCCCCAAGACACCCCTTAAATGAATTTTCATACAACAATATTTTAAATAAAGTTGTAGACCTTTATATGTGTCCCAGATGTACTAAGTTTTAAAAAAATTGTTCGAGACTTTTTCGAGAAAATCGCAAAACTGAAAAACCGATTGGTGATTACTTCTTACAATAGTAAGAGAAAATTGTCATCTTCCATGGTTTATGTTCGTGTTTACCTTCCAAAAACTAATACTTAGTTGTATTAGACCTATCAGAGACCTAAGTCTCTGAGTTGCGAAATTTAAAGAAATTTTTATTAAATATACTTGAGACGCATAAATAAACCTTGTGTGCTGTAAATAAACGCCTAACTTGATTATATTGTGAAAATAGGATATATATATATATATATATATACAGAGTGTCCCAATGTATATGGATAACGACTTTTTATCGGAAACTAAGATAGCTAGAAAAAAACTAAAAAATACGTGTCCCCCGTAGTTTTTTGTTAGAAAACCAAATTTAATTTGCAAATTTGTTTTGGTGCTTCCAGAAGCGAGATACAGGCACCAACTTCATTTTTTCAAATGGGGAGGTGTGGTTTTTATTTAAGAAATAGATTCCTCCATTTTTTGTAAGAAAAATTTACTTGAACGGTATTTTTCTTGGGTGATATTTTACAAGTTAGTGTGTAGAGTTAGTGTAATGTTGTAGAGTTAGAGTTAGTGATTGTTGATAGAATTAGAGTTAGTAATTGTAGAGTTAGTGTGAAACTGTTTGCTCTGTACGAGTCTGTGTTGTCACACTGTCTAAAAAAACGCATCCTGAAGATGGGCGAACGCCTGAAACCGGTCGATGACCACAAAATGAAGCAGGCTACCACGAAAAATGTCTCTGGTATTTTACAAGTTATGAATGAAAACATGATTCTTATAATAAATTTCAAAATGATATTATAACGGTTTTTTGATTGAATAAGAAGAAAAGTACTATTTTATTATAAATTTTACTCCTCATTAACTACAGATGTTGCTGACTGGCCTCCACCATTAGAAGATGTATTTCTTTGGTCGTAAGGAACAATTGGCAGGAAAAAGCAACTCTAATGGTGAAGGCCAGTTCGAGCAAGATCTGTAATTAATGAGGAGTAAAATTTATAATAAAATAGTACTTTTCTTCTTATTCAATCAAAAAAACCGATTTAATATCATTTTGACATTTCTTATAGGAATCATGTTTTCATTCATAACTTGTAAAATATCACTCACAGAAAAAAACCGTTCAAGTAAATTTTTCTTACAAAAAATAGAGGAATCTATTTCTTAAATAAAAACCACACCTCCCCATTTGGAAAAATGAAGTTGGTGCCTGTATCTCGCTTCTCGAAGCACTAAAACAAATTTGCAAATTAAATTTGGTTTTTTAACAAAAAACTACGGGGAACACGTATTTTTTTTTAGTTTTTTTCTAGCTATCTTAGTTTCCGATAAAAAGTCGTTATCCATATATACCTTGGGACACCCTATATATTATGTGTGTGTGTGTGTGTGTGTGTTTGTTTTCGATAAAACCCAAAAATGTCTAATCAGGTAAGAAAAAAAAAAAAAAATCATCATCAATTTCAAAGTTTGAAGTGACCTCATTATTTTCTTTAGAAAGAAAAGTATAAATTTTAACTCAAAAACATTGGGTCTGGGATACTGGCCTTATGAATAAAATTAAACATAACTTAATTAAATAAATTTAAGAACTCTATACAAACCTATTACTCGACCATAAGCACAACCAGTGTAAATAAAACGTTGTCCTGTAGTGAAAGCTGGAGAAAAATGACATCTAATTAGTGTTTGCAACACAGAATGTCCACGATATGTAGCTACTGATGTGTCGCCTTTCATGTTCGCCCTCCTTGTTAATACTGAGCAAAATACAAAGATATAAAATGTATACAACCATTATTATAATCATTTCTTTTAATTTAAACATAATTGTTTTAAATTTTGAAATATTTATTCCTATATACTGCATTATATTTTAAACTGCTACTTACATTTCTTTGGCGCAGTTTGCCACCTATAATCCCACCTACTTAAACTTACAGCTTTTTTTGCCGCTTCCTGAAAATAAAAATTATTAGGAAAAATTATTAATTTATTGAAGTTTAGAATCCACAAATAGCGTCTGCCAAATGGAAATAAATTAATAAATTAATTTTGGAAAGAAAAAAAAGTCTGATGTGAAACTTCTCTTACTGCGGATAATAAAATTGTAATTAACACATTTTCTTCAAACTTAGAGATTTTATTAAATTTTTGTCTTCAGTTTTATATCAATGGAAGAATCTAAACTTAAATATGTCTTTTTTTGAAGAAGACTCCCCCCTCCCCAAAAGCTAATGACTAATTAAATGACATTGCCCAAAGAAATGTTTCAAAATGTTTTTGTATGTGCAGTTCACATACTTAGGTTTAAAGAAAATTGTTAGAGAACAGTTTTAGAGAAAACAGTAGAACAACCCGAAAAATACTTTTCAATAAAAGCATACTTCTGATGAATCGATTTTTTTTTCAAACTCGGAATTTCGACAGCATATTTTTTTTTTCCTAGCCTTCTGGACAGTATATTTAATTTTAATTAATATCAATTAGATGATTAGAATTGTGTGCAATAAACTGAATTATCATTTTAGAAGAAAACCTAACCCCACCCCACCCTCAAAAGTGCCCTTAAATGAATTTTCCTGGAGAAACGATTCAAATAAAAGTTGTAGCCCTTTGTATGTGTAGGTGTTATGAAAAATATAAAATCATTATCGAGAAAATCCAAAGCATTGAAAAAAAAAAAAAAAAACCATTCAGTAAAATCGACTTCCGGTCGATGGATTTTGCTTAAAACTTCGTTTCTGATGCGCGGTTGTTGTATCTAAACGGAATACCAAGTTTGAGCTTCCTGCGACTTTTCGTTTTTGAGATACTCTGTTCACATACATACAGACCGCTTTTCTTGACTCTGGGGTCCTAAAAACGCGTATTTCCGGTGAAAAACTCAATTTCGAAAATTTGAGACGATCGCAGTACCTCCTCTTAGAATTACTAAGAAAAAGTAATATTAAATTTATATGGAAACCTTGTTTTGTTTATATTTTTGTTTGTTTTTCTTTATACTAAACAAAGTACTAGGGAAACCTATTTAATTTATTACTTGTAATAAATTTCTTATTAAGTGAACATTTCTTTCTGGAAAAATGGTTCATTTCTTTTTCCAACAAAAGTTAAAGGGATACAAAATAAAATATTTACAGAATAATATGAATAAATAAAAAAGCCCGATTATCTTTCCATAACTAAAACTTATTTACAATCAGTTTGTAAAAAGACACAGTGGAAGAATCATTTCATTGTAAAGTAACATTATGACATTTTTTGACAATTTAACAAAAGAAGATACTGATATTGCTTATGACATAATTAGACGAGAATATAATTTATTCGCAGAACTATGTGGCATTTATCCAATTCTTAAACCAGGCTTTTACAGGATTATAAGTATAGCACAGTTTTCAATATTCTTAACAATACTTGCAGTTAATACAATTGCTCTAGGAATTACAGCATATCTTTCATTAGATGATGAAACCTTGCTTACACAAACAATTCATTTTATTTTTATGAATACTATAGCTTTCACCATTTTTACTTCATGTAATTATGCAAGACATAGTCTTAGTAGATTTCACGATGACATTGGCAGAAATATACAACCATATGACCAAGATACTATGAACAGTGTGGATAGTTTGAAGATTTATTTGAAAAAACTGCATAAGATAATTAAAATAACTGTGCCTTTTCTTATTGGTGCTTTTGGCATGCTGATTGTAAGTTTGGGACCTATAACTGATTACTTCAACGGGGAATTTGGCAAAAAAATTTACAATGAACAAGGTGTTTCTCTCAATTTGGCAATCCCATGTTGGACCCCATTCGGTAGTAATACCATAATCGGTTATATAATTTCTGTTTCATTACAAGTGGGCGATCATTATATAATTGTATCAAACATATTACTAATGAATCTTATTGTGA
The DNA here is from genome assembly GCA_011037195.1 of Triatoma infestans. Taxonomy (NCBI): domain Eukaryota; kingdom Metazoa; phylum Arthropoda; class Insecta; order Hemiptera; family Reduviidae; genus Triatoma; species Triatoma infestans. The sequence continues at coordinate 336,151 of JAAEAF010014304.1, forward strand.
CTGTAATAATAAAACATATATATACAGAATTACATTTATTAATAACAGCCTTAAATAGGCTACCAGAGAGAACAGCGAATATGTACCAGAAAATTTACGGTAAGGAATACAAAGGGCGAATTACTGAATATCATGAGAACGCTCAGTTACAATACTGCTACAACGAATGTATTAAAGAAAATATTAAACACCACCAACGAATAATAGGGTAAAATAAAAAATATTATAAAATATACTAGATTTTTCACTAAGAAATTAATTTTTTTTAAATTTCAGTTTGACTGACGAGATGAACAAAATTATTAACAAGGTTTTCATCGTTTTCTTTTTTATAAGTAGTATCTCAATAGCCATTTCTGGAATTCTTTTAATGTTTGTAAGTATATGAGTGCTAATCGTGAACCTGGGTGTTGCTTTTATATAATTAAGACTTGCAAACTTTTACATATTATGTAATTCTGGGCATAACTTCTTTAATGGAAACACAATATGAATATTAAGGATCGAATTTATTTTCTGACTAGAAAAACAAACAGTACACCGTACATGCTTGAGTAGGGAACTTTTTTTGCCTTCTGCAGTTTATTGCTTGAGGTTCCCTGAATATAAAACAATGTTCAGAAGTACGAGTTTACTGACCATTTGTTTTTCATTCTACGATCGGTTTTCTTAGAACTTGGTATATCAACAAATCATATAAAAACTGAAAATTTTGAGTGATACTTCCCTGGAGAATAGTTTTTAGGACTGGGTGACCTGAGAAGCTCTTCTTTGTAAACGAAATTAAAAATGTGAGCTACCGACGACTTTTCGTTTTTGAGATATTTCATTCACCGTCTGCACACACATCACACCGGACAATTCGCTTCCAAACAATTTACTCGGGGGGCCTCAAAAGATGTATTTTCGATGAATACTCAATTTAGAAAATTTCATACGATTATTAAACACTTTTTTCTGCTCATAAATTTGTGTTTAATAAAACTCAGTTAAATTCAGTTCAATAATTTGAAAATATAGCATTATCTAAGTGAAGTTAATATATTTTTATTTATGATTATAATAACTAGTATTTGAGGAATTGTCCCAAATCAATATTACCGACTTTCATCTGCCAGGGATTCATTTACACACACACAATCACACGTACAGATACAAATTTCTAAATTCTGGGGCCCCTAAACATAATGCTTCATACTATACAAAAAATGTAATAAAGTAATTTTGTTTTAATTTTTTTCCAAAGGGTGATGGGAAGATTACGACGGTAGTGAATGCAATTGTAATGGGCATTACAGAAATTTTTGATGTGTTTTATATTTGCTGGTGCGGAAAAACAATAGGCGACGCAGTAAGTATTAATTAAAGTAATTCATTAGGTTTTTATTAGAATTACATAATTACAGCCAATTCTGCATACATCTTGTATGATTCTACTAAAACCAACATATCTCCTTTTCTTTCATCATTAGCCGAACGGCACATCGTTCGCAAACGTTCATTATAAAACTGAAAGTAACTGTTGTTGCAAACAGAGCACACATTTGTTCTCACAATCAAAATGATTACCATTAAACACATAAAAAATCATGGGGTTGTTCACTAATTTCTTCCTGAACGTGATAACGAAGATATTCAAAGTATTGTTTCATTTTACAAGATAGGGATGATATATGGACATTATTTTGTAAATGTATCTTTTAAAATCTATATTCCATAGCTTGTCAGCGGTATCACGTGTGATGATAAAAAAAGTGATCTCCAGACTGGAAAAAAATTGTATAGATTAAACCGACAATGATAAGAAACAAAAATTCAATATGAAGGTCTGTTACAAGAAAATTTGTTTCCGCGGTCATTTTCATCAAAAACACATGAGTTTCCGGCTTGAGAACGCGTCGATGAACTTCTTCAAAGTCGTTTTACCTTGAATTGTCTCCATTAGCTGAAACGACCTAAATAAGCGCATTGCAATGTGGGCGAAACGTCGGTTATTAGCAAACCACTAAGTCAGTCTCAATCCGATTTTTTGAGATTTCAGAAACTCTGTTTTATTAACATTGTCGGTGTTAATATTTTATTAATCAAATATAAAGTAAAATCGTTATATCATCTGTATCATTTCAGAGCGAATTACTCTACATTACTTTATATAATACTAATTGGATTAATGCAAATAAGGAGTCTGGAAAATTAATACTAATAATGATGTCGAAGGCAAAAATACCTTTAACACTTTATTTTAATTCAATCACAAAGTTACCAGCAAATCTTGAGTCATTTGCAAATGTAAGTATCCTTTTTCTCACTTTAAAAATATTTATTCTTTATTCAAACTTACAATCAACTTATTTATTTTTAAAAATGCCCTTAAGAAATGGGCACATGTGTGGTTTAAGCATTCTTTCGACTTTCTCCAATTGACAAAATTCTTTAAAAAACACCTTGGGTATAGATGGTTAAAAAATGGTAAAAATAGCACAACAACCCATGAAAGGCCAAGGCCGCCAAGTTTGTAGAGCCAGGGTGTGGCCAGCACGCTGCGGTTCCTTGCGCCATATATCTGGTCTTCCTATCAGATTCGCTACTAACCGTAGAATCCCTTTTTCTCACGATTTTGGGTCAATACCGTTTAAGCTCTCATGGGGCCCTATGGTATTATATATAATATCCCTGATATTATATAATTCCATAAAACATAGAGCAGTAAACTAGAATTTAGATTTAATTCTTCCTTATATATAGGTAATGCTGTTAAGAATATTATTTTTAAATTCTTAGATATGGGTGTCGAATTATTTTTTGTTAACTCCAAAATTAATAAAAAATATAAATAATATTATCCAATAATTCATTCATATAATAAAAATATTCAACTTTTTTTCAGATAATCAACACCACATATTCTTATTTTAATTTATTATATGCCTTTAGAGCAGAAGCAACGTAATTATAAGGAGAGATTTAAAAAAATATTGCATTAATAAAATTCGCCTTTTATAGTTTACCTAATAGATTCACTCTAGTTTACACATAAATGCACTGTTATATTATATGTTGAATCATTGTATCTTAAAAATAATTATACTTATAAACAATAATAATTATACTTATAACAATTAATCTAATATAACAATATTTGAATAAAGAGATATTAAGGAATATTAATTACTACACAAATATTAATACAAAAAAAGTCAAAAGATAAATAAATATATCCTAAGTTGATCAAGAAATTTCCCAAGCAATTAATTATCTATTAAGACAGCTAATATTCCCTCACGATGGCTCTTTAATTTAAATATTCCATTCAACATACAGTTCTCTCTATATGGAATTTGTAAACCATTTTTTTTATTAATAATTTATATTTAATTTTATTAATAATTAATATACATCCATAGTCCTGTCCTCCTCCATTCTATTATTCTTGCTTTCTTCACTTCTTCATCGTAGAAACTTCTTGTTTGGCCATGGCGTTTGCTGCCTTCCAATTGGGATTCGTACACTAATTTTACCATCTTTTCATTGCCCATTTTGTTAACCTGTCCGAATAATCTGACTTGGTTTCGATATGGCTAGCTCTGCACCTAGGACTCTTTTTGCTGAGGTATTCTTACCCAGACCCCTCTCGAATTCTCTAATACCTTTCGTAAACTACGCATTTCTGCGGATGAATTTGGCTTTTCAGCCTTGTATTTGGGTCCATGACTTACTAGAACATGGAATGTAGGTAAATACACAGAATTGTATAGAGCCTTCGCTTGGGCGGAGACCTCCTACTTTGCCAGGAAACTGTTATAAGTAGCGTCTGAAAACCTTTCTGCCGCACCTAACCTCTCTCTTACTTGTCTTCCATTTTCCCTCCTTCATTTAGATGGTCATCCAGATATGTAAAACTTTTCATTGTTCTAATACCGACCGCTCCCAAGATCTTCATTTTTATTCTCCTGCTACTATCACCTGCCATAGTCAGAAGTTTTTTCGATTTTTTTTCCAACTTCTTTCTCTTCAGCTCTTCAGCCAGAACGTTAATATTGAACAGGAGGTTCTTGTTAAGGTCTAATACTACTAGTATATCTTTGGTGAATGTAAGTACAAATGAAAATATATAAGTAAAGTAATGCATGCTTATTATGTAATTATATTAAAACCCACTCTTTGCTAGGGATCAATGTATCCTAAAAGCAATATAAATAAATAAAGAACAAGAAATGCCTCTTTATTCAGGCGGACTTAACGTCCAACTACCAAATGGTGTCATGGGCGGGAGCGGAAGCATATACATATATAGTTTTGTAAAAAATCAATCAAATTAATAAAATTTTGCCATAACCAAAGAGAGTAAACCTCACTATATATTGATGATTCGGATCCCACTGACTGCCTAATTAGAAAACACTGATGACAGGAATGCAATTCTTATGCACCCATAAAAAAATAATCGCATTTTTTTCTTTACCCGTTATATGGCAACATTAACGTATCCTGGCAATTCACGGTATTTAATATACAATTTGTTTTTTATCTGATGCTTTTTTGATAAAAAAGTTGCAATAAGAGTAATGAACCTCTATAGGATAACTATCTTAATCGGACATACCCAATAACTCTTGCAGGAAATCATACAATTTATCAAGGCATTCCGCTGATAGATCAGTGCTTGAAATGATCGATTCCTTAAAATGAAGTAGTTTCCCATGGAAAAAAAAATTCCGATAATTTCCAGTACTGTAGATCGAACAACCGCAAACCAACTTACTGATATAATAGTTGAGAAAAGAAACTATTTTAAAAAAAAGGTCTAAGCGGGGATTTTTAAAGAAAAAAATTATTCATGTGCTTTACGTTTCTGGCACCACTGTGCCCTTCACCAGGAGCTCTTTAGGGTAGAAGAGACTGTGGATTCCACTTCAATCAGTACGTTCATAATGTAAATATTTCCTACCCTAAAGAACTCCTTAAGAAAGGCATCAATGGTACCCGAAATGTAGGGCAAATAAAGACTTTTTCTTTAAAAGATTTTCTCTGGCCAACGCTGTTTATAGCCCTCTCCTTATAATTTAAGACCTGACGATTTGGTAACCAGTTTAAACTACTTTTACTAAGACGAAAGTTTGATTAGAAAGGAAATGAGATGTCCCATTTTTATGCGAAGCCACTGTTCTAACTGAAGAGGTAGGATCGCATTCAAAACTTAAAATGAACCAAATTAATTTAAAATGAGAACCTCTTTCACAAATTATTGGGAGCAGTGTTAAATTAATTTGACATCCGAAATAGAATGAAGGACAATTGACTACACTTATATAACTATGAAGATCAGAATATCCAGGAAGAAGACATCAAGAAACAAAAGGATAAGGGACTTCAGCCGAAAATAAATGGGATGGATGATGGAAACCAAATAACTACTCATAAAACCTCAAAAATTGATATAATTTCTTACCTGAGCAGTGTATGAAGAGAATACTCTGATGTCCCAAAGTTTTATGCTTTGATCTTTGGAATTAGATATAAGATGTCTAGCATCACCTCTAGAATCAATATATGTTACACCATCCATATGCCCAGCTAATACGCCAACTGGTTTTGGATTCATTTCAGAAAGTGTTCTCCTGTCCCAAACCTTGATTATGTTGTAAGAGAGAAAAAAAATGCTTCATTATTTTAAATATCATTACAAGCACCAAAATATAGAAATAAATTGTATTATATTGTCGCACCTTGCATAAACCATCGTCACCGCCACTGTAAACAATTTGTGAGGTGTTATCTGCAAATGTCACTGTATTAACGTCATCATCATGAGCCTCAACCTGAAGAAATAAATGTTTAATTAAATATAACAAGTGCAACATAAATTTTCATTTAACCAATCAAATAAAAAATGTTTTAACTGCTTTAATGTGTTAATATTAAAATTTAAAATAACAAAGTTCAGAAGAAAGACAAAAGATGCATTTTTAACATTGTACAGACAATGAATTGCTAAAAGCAGATAAATTCTCTGTCCTAACATTTCAGATGAAGATAAGAATATATTCCTAACAGGTACGATGAGATGAGTCTCACTATAAAAAATTATGTTACATAAATCAATACTAGCCAAGAAATTGATGATGTCTGCTGAAAAAGAAACAATTTGGAATAACATTGAGAATTATTTTTGAGATTGATTGTCCCTACAAAAAGTGAAGAAAGTATGAACGGCTTTCTTTGCTATTAAAAAAAAATCTCTCATTAATAGTGAGACGAAAAAGTACACAAAAATAATAACTAACGTCCCATTTTCATGCCCATCCTTAATTTTTGAAGCTGCATCCTCATCTACTATTCAAATCGTAACCATCTACCAATTGAAATATGGTCCTCAGAAAAGTTAAAGGTAAGGTAATTATTGCGACTTTAATGGAATCTATTTTTTCAGCAATTTTCTTAGCAAGCAGATGCTGAGTTTACTATTAAAGTAACTTTCTTTTCAAGCAAATATATTTTTTGTTTAGTTTACTGAGCCCTTCCAATGTTAGGAAAAAATTAAAATGATTTCAAAGACATTAGTCTGAATGGCAAGGTAATCTGGGATGCAAAAAGTGATAAACCTAAGGCCTGCATCCTGATCAGGAATAATATTAATTATACTTGTCTTTCAGAATTTACGACGCGGGACTTGGCGCCTATCCTGGCCCCCTTGAGATATGGAGGCAATCACCTCGCCGTTATAGTAGCATCCAGCTACTTCGCCGGGGACAGGACTGATGTACTGCCAGCGGAGGTGTAGGAGTTGGTGGTGTACTGTCGAGAGCGGAAGCTGCCATTACTCATTGGATGTGATGCTAACGCCCATAACAGAGTATGAGGCAGCAAGAACGACAATAGGAGAGGTGAGTACCTCTTAGAATTTATCCTTCAATCTAATCTAGATATTTTTAATGTGGGCACATCATCCACCTTTGTGTCTAGAGTTGGGAGGGAAGTTCTTGATCTCACGAGAGGTAGTCAGAGTTTCGGGCAATTCGTTCGGAACTGGAAGGTCTCGAACGAGCCCTCCCTTTCAGACCATAGGATCATTATGTTTGATCTAGAGGGGCTCAGTAACGGGGAGACTGATTAAAGGAACCCAGACGAACAAACTGGGATGAATTTAAAACCAATTAAGGTTGTGCTCTCAGCCGTATTGGCGCTGTGAAGGCACCACAGTGTCGGCTGGAGCTGGAGCATTATTTGGAAGAGGTTAATGGAGCAATCATAGGCGCCTTTGAGGATAGCTGCCCTACTAGCAGATTACATTGTAGTAGGGATGCCCCTTGGTGGAGCAGAGCTGGCAAGGCTGAGGTCTCAGGTGCGGGAGCTCTATAATAGGGCTAAGCGCAAAGGAGACTGGCAAAGCTACACCTTGGGGCTGACTACCTACAACAAAGAAATAAGGAAAGCAAAGAAGAGTAGGAATTCTAAGGGGACATTCGCTCCCTGCCTGTGGCGGCCAGATTGCATAAAGCAATGGCCAAGCATGGCACGGGAGCTCATGTGGCACTCAGGAAACCTGATGGCAGTTATAAGCAGGATGGAGAGCAGAGGGCCCATCTCCTGCTAGATACTCACTTCCCGGGGAGTTTACCATGGGAAGATGTATTGGAAGTAATGAAACCGAGCAGGACTGGCAGGGCAGATTGGAAGATGGCTAGAACCATCTGCACGGCCTTCAAGGCTAGAATGGGCAATCAGCTCCTTTCTGCCCTACAAGTCACCAGGACTGGATGGGGTCTTTCCTGCCCTTCTGCAAAGGGGCATGGCGGAGATCCTCCCACACCTGGTTCGGGTAACTCGAAGTAGTTTGGCACTCGAGTGTATACCCAGGCCATGGAGGACGGCGAGAGTGTGTTCATCCCGAAAACCGGGAATAGGGACTCCACCTTACCTAAATTCTTCAGGCCTATTTGCCTTACGTCTTTTCTTCTTAAGGCAATGGAAAAGGCCTTGGATAACTATATAAGAACAAAGATCCTGGGGAGGGTGCCTTTGCACCCGCGACAGAATGCATACCGAGTAGGAAGATCAACGACACCGCTCTGTACGAGCTGACGAGTGCGATCCAGGAATCTCTAGATGTTAAGGAAACAGCCATTTGCGTTTTTCTTGATATTGAGGGAGCTTTTGACAACACCTCCCATGAGGCTGTCAGTAGGGCCCTGCTTAAACGGAGAGTGGACGGCAAGTTGGATGAATGAGATTTTGTCCATACGAACCAACTGTTCGTGTGTGTCTCCACTAGACAATGTTGTGACAACGAACCATTAGAGTCAGCACGACTAGAGCTGTCCCCAAGGAGGGGTTATCACCCCTCATACATCTCCTAACAGGGTTATGCCGACGATATTGTCATAATTTCCAGAGGCAAGTTCGAAGAAACCCCCTATGCGAAATATTACAAAGGGGTTTAGATATCACCAATAGATGGTGCCTTTCTGTGGGGTTGGGAATTAACCCAACAAAAACCACGGTAATCCCTTTTACAAGGCAAAGGACTCTTCCACATCTGAAAAGCATCCAGTTAGCTGGAGTCAACTTAGAGTGAAAGAAGGAAGTTAAATATCTTGGCTAGTATTAGCAAGCATGCCACTAAGTGGTACACAGATGGGTCTAAGACCCTCGAAGGAACCGGGGCGGGAGTGTTTGGGCCTAGAAATAAACACTCGGAACCCATGGGGAGGTTTCCTTAGCATCTTCCAGGCGGAAATTCACGCTATTGGAAGGTGCGTTCAGATGAACCTTGACAGAGGATATTGGAATCAGGAGATAGTTATCCTATGCGATAGTCAGGCGGCCATTAAAGCACTGAGTTCTCATGTTATCAGTTCTAAAATGGTATGGGAATGCCTAGGTAAGGTCAATGACCTAGGCAGAAGAAATAAAGTTACCCTATATTGGGTGCGGGACATGTCGGCGTGGAAGGCAATGAGGTAGCCGACACCCTAGCAAAAGAAGGCGCTGCATCTCCTCTCATTGGGCCCCTTTTGTGGAGTCAGCGACCAAGTATTCTTAGAAGAAATCAAGAAGGAGGAGATGGCGAAAAGAGCTCGTCTCTGGAACATTATCCCGGGAGTGAGGCAGGACAAGGGCTGTCTGGGTGGTTATAACCAGGAAAGGTCGAAAGCCTGCATCAGTCTGAGTAAGAACAGGATCCGTATTCTTACGGGATTCCTTACTGGGTATTGCAGACTCAGGGGACACCTGAGGAAGCTTGGCTAGAAGATGATGGCACATGCAGATTCTGTAGAGAGATGGAGGAAACTCCGATACATCTCCTCACAGACTGTGATGCCGTCATTCAAAGATTTAATAGTCTGGGCCGGGTGAGGAGAAAATACCCACCCTAGAACCTTCCAAGATTTTGGGATTCCTTAGGGGGCTCAAGATGAGGATTCCTGGAGAGGGTACTGTAGATGAGCCAGCTCATCCTTGGCACCAGAGGGGGTACAACAGATCAAAATAATAGTCGCAGTACAGAACCCTTAAAAAAAAAAAAAGAAAAGAAAAAACGAGATTATTCTGCATTCTTTCCTAACCAAATCGTATTTATATTTAACTGAAGTAATGCCCTCCATTTCAGGAGGGTGTTATGTTCAACTACTGATCATGTCATTTTTATAAATTATTATTTCTACTTAATAACATGTTACACTTATAATCCTTTTATAGTTATAATAAACATGTCCTTTTATAGTTTAACAGTTTTAAACATGAAATACTACCATTTTTTTAGGCTTTGAAGGTATATATAAAATAATAATAATAAAACAAAAAATATAAGAAAAACTTCTAAGCGATATTAATTTAAACGGCCTTTCTGTTCTCAGCATGAGATAGTGAGTTTCAACTTGGTAATGGTAGGACTATTTAGTACAATTACTTTATTTGTGATACGATCTAGAAATTGAAGAATTAAAAGTCCATGAAGAGTTAAGAGTGGTAAAGGATTAAATCAATGCAGTATCAGCCTCACCAAAGACTTGAAAAATATATGGTAACACCATTTACGCAAAAATGTCACGAGTCAGCATTCTCGGATGATAACTGTTAATCTGCCAATACTATTTTAAATTTGGAACTGGTCTTACGCTACACTACTGCTTAATATTATGTAGTTGGTACAATCATACATTTTACTCAAGTGGCATTTTAGAGAAAAGCATGGACATTACTGCTCTTCCAGAACTCTCCAAATATAATTTTCTGGGGAAAATCGTTTCTTATAGAATTACAGGTATTTATGGGTGTAGATAGTATCCGACGTTTAAAGAAAAACGTTGCAGCCCATTTCCGAAAAAAATGCAAAATAAAAGAGAAAATCATTCAGTAAAGTCGCACTTTCAAGATCTCAGTGTCATTTGTGGTGGTTTGAGTTTCTTGAGATTTTTCGTATCTCAGAAATATTTTGTACACACATATATAAAAGTTTTTTTTTTGTTTTTTTTTTACATATTTTTAAATCTAGAAATTCCTAAATAACTACAATGCATTTTTATGACATTACAGTTTACATCCCACTACTTTCTATACCTTTCAACCTCTCCCGTTTACAGTTGAAGATTCGGCTAGCTAATCGCTAATGAAGAGAGTGGGGATGCTAGAGGTGATATCATGGCGCATAGGCTGCGTGTCAAGAACCTTTCTAGATCGGCTATTAAGACACCAGGCTTGAACGACAGACTAACTGCATAATTGAAAACAATACATGTGAAAGATTGCGCATTATATTTGAATGAATACAAGTAATTAATAATAAACCGAAATTCAATAAATCGCCTAGATTTCCTTGAAGATATGCCACTGCGATAGATGTTCCACAAAGTTCACATCAAGAAAACTTCCGATATCATAGTGCTATACTTAAGACCATAAGGTGATTATAGAAACATCTACACAGTCGAAACAAGAATATTCTGAACGAATACGTCGTTCTATCTATTTCCAAAAATCTCTCTCTAGGATTACCACTGCAAGTTTTAGGTTTATCAAATATTCCGTTTTATTCATTCACAATTTCATCATTTCTGTATATAAATTGGTTTAAACTATATATTTCCATTATACAGTAATTGGGATAATGCCTATTTTTAAGCGGTTTTTGCGGCTAACTACCAATCAATTGTTTATGGAGAAAATAATGACACCCTTGCCGGAATGATATGATAGAGATTAAACTGGGGACAACTATCCGATACATTTTAAATAGCGATACTGTAGCTCATTTAACGGAGCTAACTGTACTGAGTAACTGTTCTTCTGTTGCTCATTTAACTGAGCTACAGAAGTAGCTCATTTAACTGAGCTACAGAAGAACAGTTACTCATTCAAATAATAGTAAGAGAAAGTAAAAAGCTAAAGAGATCTGGCATAGTATAACAGAAAGGACATTTCAGCGAATAAAGTCTATGTAAAAAAGTAACCTGAATAAGACAGCATTTTATTAAAATTATAATCAAAGTTTAAACGAAACAACATTGGGTAACGAAGGATTATAAGGGAGTATGTAAGTGATTAAAAGAAAAATAGCATATTAATACATACCTTAAGAGTCCTGTCATTAGCGGCAAGATTATAAATGTAAATATTTCCATCGTTAGCACCGCATACAATATCATGTCCATTCTCTGAAAAGGCCAATGAAAATACACAAAACCTTCGTTCATCTGGACACAGCTCAAGTGCTTTATGTGAACAAGCATCACCTCCGCCTTCTATATCAACCATATGTACTAGAAAATTGTAATTTTATGGATATAAAAAAAATTTAATATAAAAATGAAATTTACCATTCAATTAAGTTTTATTATATTTCAACTGTTTATTAACTCACAAGTAGGTGACCAACTAGAATAAGCAATATGCCTGGAATCTGGTGAGAATGCTGCATCTAGTATACTCCAACCTACGTCTCTACCATGAATTTCTAATAATTGTTTAAATACCACACCATTTGAAGAATCATATAGTCTCATTAACCGATCTACAATGTACAAAAATTAAATTCAACTTGAGAAATATAATTTGTCAGTTCTGTTAACAATGCATAAATTAAAATGGGCATTAATTCGAACTAAAACTAGTAATTAATCACGTAAGATCACTAAATATAAAGGTACCTATATTTAAAAAGTGTACAAAAAAATTTATTTTTCTTGCTTAAGTTATTCTTTTTCGAATTTCAGCATGTGGAATACAACCAAAAAGCATTTATGATATTGTAACAGGATATGGGAGATTAGTGGATAAGGGAAGTATTAAACTATACTGCGCTGGTAGACTTATTATTATATTAGAACCATACCTGGAAAAGTACAGCTCAAAAAAAAAAATGTAATGCTATAGGATATAATGTTTAATATTGAGAGATTACAATAAAATAATGGAAGGTGTTAAGCCGGTGAATTCTACTCGTCTAATAGTTAATAACACAACTACCGGCAGATATATTGAACATTAGATGACTACCAACTAAACATGAACACTGGCTAATATTCAACCCCGATTATTTGTGCAATACAAAAGTAAGGCTTAAACTAGCTAATTACTGGTAAATAATATCCTAACAACGTAAATTTCTTACGTTAACCCCCACTCCCTAATTCAGACTAGGGCCAGTGCAATCCAGCCTGCCGCCTCGGCGCCAGAAGCTAGAAAAATGCCATGGGTACTCACCGAAAAGTAGTCCTATGTACGCCTCCATTCACTAACGCTCTCCGAGCTAGACTGACCCTTTTTTTTAAAACAATTCTCTCACACAGAGAGAAATAGTAGGAGCAAAATGCTGACGCTGCAAACCACACTGCACTGGCCCAGTCTTATAGACAACTGTTCTCTTCTCTTATTAACTAGTTTAAAATATAATAATTCAAATATTCGCACCACTACAATATTCTTGACGCACTGCCCACTTCTGAACAGTGGCCATTTTATTGCTTATTGAAACTCAACTGAGATTTTTTATCAACAATTCGCTTCCTAATTTTGTTTCTCTCTTTTTTTTAATTAGATTCAATGTTCACTCTAGGATATTTCGTAAAAAGTGAATGAGTATCTACCGCATAAAGCACAATTACAATGATACATATCACAACAAACTTTTCCAACAAAATAATATTACGAATGGTATCAGCACTTCGTAGGAATGGTGAAAATGAGCAAATTCTCGAGACTAATTGAGGATCGTAAACAAGAAACAAGTGTTAGGAAAAAAAATATCAGTTGTAACATTGGAAACCTGTCTCTTATTGAAACTAACTGGGAAAATACATTGAAAGCTAGTTATAGTTCTCAAGTATAAGCTCCTGAACTGGGTCAGGTGGTTAAGACTAGAAAAAAAAATTAAGAAAATGAAGAATCAGAGTTGTTATTTCCAAAGATCTTTTCGATGTTTTTTTCAATCATTAAAGAGATTAGATATAAGTTTAATATTCTACTCTTTAGGCCTGTTAGTAAAGAAAGATCGTTATTAATGATGAAAACAATAACCATTATGATGCCAAAAACATACTAATAAACAAGTTAATAACGACCTACGATTATAAGTGAAAGGTAGCATGTCGCAATCGTAGCTTTTCTATAAGATAAATTCGGCCCAGGAACAACAGCTCACGTAGTGTTGGTCCTGTCAGGAGATTAATTCTATTGAGGATGTGCAAAATAAGAAACTGTTACCGTTCCCACTGAGGTGATTCGCATTTATGAAAATAAATATAGCTTGCAATTTGACTCTGTATTTGGATCAAGAATATCAGAACCATTTTTGGAATCGAATCGGAATTGCTCGCAACAAAAGCAAAAGCGCCAGCTATTCTAGTAAGCGAAGAATGGCATAAATCCAAACATCATATAAACATAAAACGAAATCTCTGTAAAATTACCGTCTTACCCTGAGATGCAGTAAGTAATCGATTTCCATCTTGAGAATAAACGCCACAAAATACTTTATGATCATAAGTATCAACTGGTTTGAGTTTTACTGGTAATTTATTATTACTGATGTAACATTTTTCTCTTTCATTAAAACCGCAGCCACGTTTCAAAAGCCCAATCTACAAAAGAAGAGCATTTAATAAAATATTATGAATTATTTAGATTAAACAATGATAAATATTTGTTTTAAACCGTATTCAACCAATTATTCACAAAACTATTAAACAAACTACCTCTCTCTTTTTGAGCATTTCTGTTATGGAGTATACCTTCTGTATTTCTGTTATACCTGATGCAAGTCTTGTCATATGTTCAATTTCACTATTCTGAAAAAGAAATCAAATATCATTTACTCATAACAAGTTTCTGACAATCACTTAAATTTTAAACAAGTTTTAGTTTCACTTCAAACAAAAAATGTAAAAAAGAACTGACTTTCATATTTTCAACATTAGATCCAACTGATGGAGGTGGTTTGGGAAAAGATGGCATATTGTCATCACTACCCAGGATTCGCACTTGGCCACTGAAAAGAATATATCCATTATGATATCTCTATTAGATTAATATTTCACAAATAACTGCTTGTCCGAAAAAACAAAACAACAAGCGCTGAAATTTTTTCATGATTAACTAATTGTAAAAAGTTATAAAATATAACGTTATGTCCTTTATATGATATAAAGATCACCTAGTAAAATAAATTTAGTTTATGTGACGGGTTACTGAACAAATAAACAATTTTTGTCGAAAATTTGTTAACAAATAGATGCATTTTCAATGTTCAACTTGGAGTATTAAACATTCGATGCCAAAAATTGCCAGAAGACAGGTTATGCCAATTATTCGATTGTTTGGCTTGAAACCATTCGTCCCTAGAGAATGGTGTTTCTAGTCTGAGGAGAGTATCCAGCTCTGCCAATCTGGAAGTGGACCGAAAATTAACCAATGTTAACGTCGTTCTATAAATGATTTAATGGAGACGTTACGCCCTTCGATTGCTACTGGTTTCGATTGCTTTCGTTAACAACAAAGGGAATCTCTGTGAACAGATTACGTTTGATTTTGGCGAAGCTTTAATCATAATCGATGCCATAACGTTGCCAGACTTGAGTGGTGTCAAGTGAGACAGAAATGAGTCAATGAAAGTCTTAGAAGTCTTAGATTAGATTTCAGCTTGGGTGGGCTATACCCCGGCACTGCAGCCAACATAGGCTTATTATGCCAACCCCGTTTAGCAGTGTTACACAAGATAGTATATTAAAAGGTCATAAGTCAACTGGCATGTTCTATATTCATCGAAACATTGACGGGGTCTTATTGTAGTTTTGCTACCTAGGTGAACGATCACTTTGGATCTATCTTCTAATTGGACATTCTAGATTTCTTGTAATCTTGACACAGCAAACATTTGTCAAATTTCTGTAAAAAGGATAGATCGACTTCTGCCTTGGCCGGCTTGAACTAAGCAGAACATGTGTGGGATAAGAAGAGTCGCCACTTGAGATGTTTTCCTCGATAGTTGAAATTAGAAGAGTGTTTACATCAAGCTAGGATGAAATTCCAGAAGAGAGAACAAATCCCTCATCGACGTTTATCACGCCGAATATATTAATCATGGTAAATTAACCAATATTAATTATCTTCTTAAGCAGTTGCTATTTTTTCCCAACTAAAATAATTTATTATCAAAGCAAACAAACAAATTAACTAAAAATCAAACTGTAAAATTCCTGTAATTCTTTTCTTGAGTATGTAGATGATTACCATCGAGTGTTGGTACGAATTTAGACAGGTTTACATGCCGGTTCTCGACATTTCCAAGAAAAAATAAATTCAATAGTTAATATGGAGAGATGTTTATATCTGAGCAACCATAAATGTATGTTTTATTGGTTATCAATTGGAAAATAACTAGCTGCAGAAATGAGTATAAATTACAAGGCATAAAAACTGTTTATCTCTCTTTTGCTTACTGAAAAGAAAATCTTCAAGCTTCTTTAAAATAAAATGGCTCAAGAAGCAGTTTCAAAACTTTGCAGAGATAACATTTAGTTATCTTACATCTGATTAATTAATTCTACAAATAGCAAATTATTACAATTTAACATGAAACAAAAAGAACAGAAGAGGCGAAAAACAATAAATTTATGAATAAAGAATTTTATATTTTTAAATTCAAATAAAGTCCTAAGCCCTTTTTCCTTTGGATCGACAGATTTTTTCGTGTGTTTTTTTTTTTAATTTATTTTCATTTTAAACAAATTTCCGGGTGATTTTTAGGATTACAGAAATTCTTCACAATTTGTTTGGCAAGTGTGGCGACTTATTTGGTATTCCTTAATAAAAATTGGCTCGACTTAATGAGTTTGGTGCCCTTCAGACACACCAGACATACTAAATTGCGATATATTAATTGCAATTTGGATAAATGTAGGTAAAAACAAAAAAAAGGCACGAAAATTACGATTGCGTCATAAATTTTAAAAGAAATTATAACCCATATCTTTCAGAAGTTAAGAAAAGAAAAAACCTATGTCATGATATCCTTAAATTGGTGATGATTGTACTGGTAGTATTAAGAAGTAAGCTCAAGTGAAAAGAGTTTATCACAAAAATATTTTAAATCGAACAAAATAATATTTTTGCAGAGATTTAAATGAATCTAGAATGGGGATGTGCTACTAATTTTGCATTTTTCAACATACAGAGTTAAAAAAAAGTTGATATATTAAACCAATATGAGATAACGATAATTAACTATAGGAATACATCAACAGGGATAATTTCAACATCTTACACCAAATAAACAACAAACATTTCAACAACAAATAAACTAAAATAATATAAGCATCATATCATCTCATGGGAGACATTTCTGTAGTGCATCAACGACAGAAACTTATGACAGTAATAGCAGTTAATTTTAATAATATTAAATCTAAGTCAAGGGTAAGTGATGTCAATAGTTATTATAAGTTAAGAATAAAAGATTTGCATTTTCTTCACGGAAAATATTGAGGTATTATACTAAACAAGCAAGTTCGGAAAATAACTGCGCCGAGTTAGTGATTAATTATTTTGTTGAAACTCAACATTCAGAAATGATCAAATTAAATAGAAATAATCAGAGGCAATACAAAAAAAAAATTAATTGTAAGGATTTCACAATATCCGTTATGATGATAAACTGATGTTAGTGCAAGAAAAATGTATGGTAATCCAGTTAAAAAAGTTACGAACTCGAAATAGTTGCATCTGTTTTTCCTTCTCATAGCAAATAAATAGAAAAATATATGTGGCTAGATAAATAAAAACCATTAGTTCTCTAGATATGAACTTAACAAAAATAAGAGTATAAAAGTACTGAGACTAATTTTTTTTTAATTCAAGGCGCGTCAACATCTTGTGGTCATTGGACCCGGAGCCTTCTCAGTGTACTGCCGGCCTCCGACAGTTTTGTCTCGCTTCGGACAATACTGAACATCACCGAACAGTGAGCTGTAGAGAGTGTAGAATCCAAATCTCGCAGATCATATAAATCTTATTTATTTATCTATTACTAAAAGCATTTTTTATCCTTTTTTTTTTTTTAAGTGAATTTGGGTTGCATTTCTAAACTTTAGAATAAAATTACCAGAAATTATGAAACTCCCATATACAAACCTTAGTTTTAATGTTAACTCGACTTGCAATTCTGGAATTATTGCTTTGAACATATTTATTAAATAAACAAGTATTATTACCTATTAATTCTAATAATTCCAAAGAAAAGGCGTTAACAAAAAAGAAAAAATTTACTGCACCTTCTGATAAGATATTGTAATATGGTTGCCAAGTCAGATTCGTTGTCGGAATTACCAGAGGCAGACTCATCATCTTGAACGTTACTGGAAGACATTTCTCTTGACCTATTTAATCCCATTAAAATATCTCAGATCATATTATTAAAAAATAAAATGGATTAAAGATAACTTATTCTTCTCCGTCACAAATGTTTCTATGAGATATGAGGTTCAGGAAAAAAAAATTATCACACAATCCTATAGTTGAACAAGAGTACTGAATATCACGCACAAATTTTTAAGACTATATTATTTAGCCACCTTAAATCTCATATGCATTTTTAACCTGTCAATTAATTGTTTAAAAACCATTAAAATTAACAGCAAATACGTCCTGATTGTTCATAAACCTACATACAGTACTTATACTTACATTTGGTTACAAACAAGATAGCCAACACAAATGTGTGGAAAAATGTTTTTCAAATTGTATTATTTTACCCAAATCCTTCCTTTTGTTCCTTTTCCCCTTTTGTTTATATTTATTTGAACATAATGGAAGAGATATTTTAATAAATTAATGTGTTTTGAAGTATGTTATTTAAAAATTAATTATTGAAGAAGGGGCCCCTTCCGAATACTTCATGAGCAATTTTATTTAGTCAGGAAACATTTTTGTAATGTGTATTGAGTATGAAAAATCGCACAATTTTTTTTATATACTAAAAATTAAAATATCTGAGTACTTTAAAAAAATATATATAACCCAATTATGCTAGGTAACAAAGAACAAACAATTTTTTAAATAAATGTGTAGTTATTAGAATTTTATGAATAGCATAAAATTTATATAAAAATAAAATTATGTGTGAACTGTATTTTTAAAAATGAATTAAACTCAAAAATCAATTGAAATTTATCGTACAAATCTTATGAAAAATGGTAAATAAATGTAACCCTGAAGATCAGAGGGAGAAAGAACTTGTTACTAAAGTTGTGCCAGTTACTCAGAAATTAGAGCAAGTAAATGAAACAGAAAATGTGGTTGTTGATGATAGTATAGGTAAATTTAAAATTTAGTTTTTAATTTTTTAAATAAATTCAAGGGATAACATATATTATTTTATAATATTTATTATTTATAAATTCTGCTTCCGTTATTCCGTAGTTAATGGATACTATGTATTCCATTATTTATAAGTACGGGGGTCATTCAATAAGTAAATAGACAAATCGCTGTAGCTCAGAAACGGTTTGTTTAATCAATACAATAGTTTCAGTGCGTCAAGTTGGCAACCTTGTCAACTTAATAACGAATAGTTTCTCATCAGCTATTCGAGAGTATTTGGTAAGCTTAACCTCAAATGTATTCAGTTAACAATGGCGAGTATGCTCGTGCATTGCACCTCGGAAGAACAACGTTCAGTGATTAGATTTTTAGTTGTAGAGGGGATCAAGGGTAGTGAAATCCAGGAAAAAAATGTTGAAAGTGTATGGGAATAGTTGTTTGAACCGTTCGAACGTTTACAAATGGGTAGAACAGTAAAGTTCCATTGTTACCCATTAATGGGTAATGGGTAAAACTACTTCCGTTGATTGCTGTGATTAGGTATATTTGTAATTGAGTAGATTCCTCACAAAAAGGAAAAAAAATTATAAACTATTAAATGAAAAAAATCTGGTGTTAAACACTCATACGACTTCTCTTACTGCTCTGAATTATACAGTTTTATATATATAATGAAGAATTGTCTTGAAATTACAAAGTTTGCTCGTTTGTCGTAATAAAAATATACAGATGTAGGAGTGGAACAAGTGCCAGCCTACCAACCAAGGCAGGTAGAAAATGATTATATTGTAGTGAGTGCCATTAATATTTCCGACAAAATGTTTCAAATAAAAGTGCTAGGTATTTATGTGTGTAGATAACGTCCGTCAAGTTGGACTGGCCACCATCGAATTTTAAAAAGATTTTTTGCACATCGTTAGTGCCGCGTTTGTGCCGGCGATCTGCAAAATTTCAGCGTTTGTGCCGTATGATTAGCAGAGTTATTAAAGAAAGAATGTGGCCAGCCCAACTTGACGTCAAGTTAGACTGGCCACCAATTTCTATTTGACTTTTGAAAATTCTTTTTTTACCAAACGTTAGTGCTGCGTTTGTGCCGGCGATTCACCAAATTTCATCGTTTGTGCCGTAAAATTGAAAAAGTTATTAAACAAATAAAGTGGCCAGTCCAACTTGACGTCAAGTTAGACTGGCCACAAAATTTCTATTCACTTTTTTCAACTTTTCTTTTTGCTAATCGTTAGTGCTGCGTTTGTGCCGGCGATTCACCAAATTTCATCGTTTGTGCCTTAAAATTGACAAAGATAATAAGAAAAAAAAGTGGCCAGTACAACTTGACGTCAAGTTAGACTGGCCACAAAATTTCTATTCACTTTTTTAAACTTTTCTCTTTGCCAATCGTTAGTGCTGCGTTTGTGCCGGGGATTCACCAAATTTCATCGTTTGTGCCATAAAATTGACAAAGATATAAAGAAAAAAAAGTGGCCAGTCCAACTTGACGTCAAGTTAGACTGGCCACCAATTTCTATTCACTTTTTTAGACATTTCTCTTTGCCAATCGTTAGTGCTGCGTTTGTGCCGGCGATTCACCAAATTTCATCGTTTGTGCCTTAAAATTGACAAAGATATTAAGAAAAAAAAGTGGCCAGTACAACTTGACGTCAAGTTAGACTGGCCACAAACTTTATTTTCACTTTTTTCAATTTTTCTTTTTACCAATCGTTAGTGCTACATTTGTGCCGGCGATTCACCAAATTTCAACGTTTGTGCCGTAAAATTGACAAAGATATTGACGAAAAACTGTTCGTCGTACTTGGAAACCGAAGGCCATGGCTGCGGGTAATATTTGAAAGTGTGCGCGTT
This sequence comes from Triatoma infestans, assembly GCA_011037195.1. NCBI lineage: Eukaryota > Metazoa > Arthropoda > Insecta > Hemiptera > Reduviidae > Triatoma > Triatoma infestans. The sequence continues at coordinate 356,824 of JAAEAF010014304.1, forward strand.
CTCCACTGACCACCAACGGCCCTTATCAGGGCCACCAACTAAAATGTACTGGCCCTCGATATCTAATCAAAATTCCGGAATTTTTTCTTCGCTAATCTTAAGTGATTCATTTGTGCCAGCGATCCACCAAATTTCAGCGTTTGTGCTGCAAAATTGACAAAGTTATTGAGGCGTCAAGTTAGACTGGCCACAAAATTTCTATTCACTTTTTTAAACTTTTCTCTTTGCCAATCGTTAGTGCTGCGTTTGTGCCGGCGATTCACCAAATTTCATCGTTTGTGCCATAAAATTGACAAAGATATAAAGAAAAAAAAGTGGCCAGTCCAACTTGACGTCAAGTTAGACTGGCCACCAATTTCTATTCACTTTTTTAAACTTTTCTCTTTGCCAATCGTTAGTGCTGCGTTTGTGCCGGCGATTCACCAAATTTCAACGTTTGTGCCGTAAAATTGACAAAGATATTGACGAAAAACTGTTCGTCGTACTTGAAAACCAAAGGCCATGGCTGCGAGTAACATTTGAATGTGCGCGTGCTCCACTGACCGCCAACGGCCCTTATCAGGGCCAGCAACTAAAATGTACTGGCCCTCGATTTCTAATCAAAATTCTGGAATTTTTTCTTCGCTATTCTTAAGTGATTCATTTGTGCCAGCGACCCACCAAATTTCAGCGTTTGTGCTGCAAAATTGACAAAGTTATTGAGGCGTCAAGTTAGACTGGCCACCAATTTCTATTCACTTTTTTAAAACTTTTCTCTTTGCCAATCGTTAGTGCTGCGTTTGTGCCCGGCGATTCACCAAATTTCAACGTTTGTGCCGTAAAATTGACAAAGATATTGACGAAAAACTGTTCGTCGTACTTGGAAACCAAAGGCCATGGCTGCGAGTAACATTTGAAAGTGTGCGCGTGCTCCACTGACCGCCAACGGCCCTTATCAGGGCCAGCAACTAAAATGTACTGGCCCTCGATTTCTAATCAAAATTCTGGAATTTTTTCTTCGCTATTCTTAAGTGTTTCATTTGTGCCAGCGACCCACCAAATTTCAGCGTTTGTGCTGCAAAATTGACAAAGTTATTGAGGCGTCAAGTTAGACTGGCCACCAATTTCTATTCACTTTTTTAAACTTTTCTCTTTGCCAATCGTTAGTGCTGCGTTTGTGCCGGCGATTCACCAAATTTCAACGTTTGTGCCGTAAAATTGACAAAGATATTGACGAAAAACTGTTCGTCGTACTTGAAAACCAAAGGCCATGGCTGCGAGTAACATTTGAATGTGCGCGTGCTCCACTGACCGCCAACGGCCCTTATCAGGGCCAGCAACTAAAATGTACTGGCCCTCGATTTCTAATCAAAATTCTGGAATTTTTTCTTCGCTATTCTTAAGTGATTCATTTGTGCCAGCAACCCACCAAATTTCAGCGTTTGTGCTGCACAATTGTCAAAGTTATTGAGGCGTCAAGTTAGACTGGCCACAAAATTTATATTCACTTTGTAAACTTTTCTCTTTGCCAATCGTTAGAGCCGCGTTTGTGCCAGTGATTCACTAAATTTCATTGTTCGTGCCATAAAATTGACCAAGATATTAAGAAAAAAAAGTGGCCAGTCCAACTTTATCGCATAACTTTTGAAAATTCTTTTTAACTGACAGGTTAATGTGGAAATAACTTCTAGTAGGATTTGAAATATTAAATGAATCAAAATTTTAGCAAACACAAAGCTTATAAAGAATATCTTATAATAATCAACACATGTTCTTCTCGTATTACGTACTTCATGAATTTTTGAAATCGTTAAGAAAAAAAACTGCTCTATATTGCCAAGTAAATGCAAACGGTACATAATCGCAATTACTAGGGTACTGATGAGTTGCATTAAAGAAACATACAAACCTTTTCATAAAATATTATGACAACAAAATGGTTAAAAATGAATTAATATTTAAATATTAAGAGTATTTTTTCATTTCTCAAATACCTCCTGCAATGTGGAAGTGCAGCTCACAAACAAATCCAAAGTGATATTCTTGCCAACTTTGAGTGTAAATTTTATATTGTAAAACAGTACATAAGTAGAAAATTTTTAGTGCTTTCGGTATTAGAGTTTATTGAGAATAACATAAATAAAATAGATAATAATATTTCTGGAATTTTAAGAAGTTATTAATAAATAATAACTCATGTGACCCTTAAGTTCAGCCCATTCGTCATTTTAACATCGAATTATGTAATACCTTATTCTTATTTTCCGTAATAAACATAAAGTTAATAAAGTTGGAATTATGGGTAAAACGTCTATGCATTTGAAAAGTTCTTAACTTTTTATAAATAATGTTAAAAAAATTAAATTTTGTGAAATGAACACTCGCCCCATGTTATTAGTTGTTCACAAAAGGCATATTGAGGCCATGTGTACGTTATGGTCCGGCCCATCGCTTATGAGCTTGGCAATAGAACGCATCCTTTCAGACTCGGAGGGTCGGTAGGAAGTGTTAAAAACAAAAAGCCGACTGCTGAGATAAAGCATCTCTAGTGAAGAAGAAAGATGCTTGCTCCTCCCAAGGCAAAGACAACCGAGGCTCCTAAACCAAAAAAGCGGCTAAGCCGAAGAAGCCAGCAGCAACAACAAAGGCTGCGCCCAAAAAGAATTAAGTTCCAAAGCAGGTTGTTAAAAAAAAATTGTCAACGGCCCTTTTCAGGGCCACCAACTATTAAACACATTGTACAAGCTTCACAGTCTCATACACAAGCCTTTGCATAAGATCTGTCATTTAAAGGTGAGAAAACCAGACAGAAGCCATGTTTCATAAGAAGCTCTTTTAATATTGATGAAAAGTAGAAGTAGGACCACAAATGAACCAGTTTTTTATCAACTCTAAATTTGCATTATGTTTTTATGCAGCATTACGGACCCAACTATATATTCTAAATTTTCATGATAACTGACCACAAAAACACGAAACGAACACAAATAGAACACAATTTTTAATTTCTTTTTTTTTCTAACTGCTTTTAGAATAGCAAACAATAATGGAACTTTCCAATTTTCCGCAAGAGATAGATTGACAATATTAGATTTCCATTCTCACTTATCCTATTTTTTGTCAACCTCTAAACGAACTAATATCCCTTTAATAAACACAGGCTTAGTGTACCTCGCGGACATATCAATGTAAGTAATAAATACTCAAGGAATATCCCTGAAAATTGGGCAGTATATTCGTAATTAATAAAGTGAAAGAGAAAACTTACTGATAATGGGTACGACTTAACAATGCCATATGAAAAAAACCAACAATAATTTGTTATTACAGACCTGGAAACACTATAAAAAGGTTTACGCAAATGTTTGTTGATAGATTATGATATAGAGAAATGGATATTTCACAAGAATCAATAATGGCAAAGCAAGGGAAAATGCTGGCTTCTATCTTTGTAAAACTGCAGTCCAAATGAAACTTGACTATAAAAACAGTAAAATGCTTGTTATTTTCGAGGACAATAAAAAACAGCGTTAATCATAATCACCTGTGACTCAAGAAGAAAAAACTGATTCAGCTAAAAGGGGTAGAAAAAAGAAAGGAGCATCAATCGAGATTAGTGGCTAAATATTACTAAATACTTAGATTTAATTTATTTATATTTATTACACGTATTTAATGGAAGAATCAAAAGTTAATAAAATGACTTTTTTGAGTAAAGCCCATAATCCAAATTTTTAATGAATTTCTCGGAACAACGATTCAAACGAAATTATACATCCCGATATTCACGTTTAGTATAAAATTTTAATGACATTCGTTTTTATGGAGAAAACTGTTCAGTATAAATGTATTTCCGATGAACCGATTTTCTTCAAACTCAAAATATTAGTAACATATATAGTCTATTTATTATGAAGAAACAATTATATATAATAAATTGAAAAAGAACTTGAAAGGAAAATATGACCACCATCGCTCCATCAAATCCCCTTAGATGATAACTAGACCGAAAGAAATGTTTTAAACAGAACCACTAGCAGCGGTTGAAAAAAAATATTTGAAAACACAAAATGGATGTGTCATTGATATGTACATGAACACAACCATTGCATTTAATTACTTATCAATTTTGCAGAACAACTGCCGAATTGTCAATAAAAACGAAGCACTAGACACACATTTTGCACAGATTATTATCAAAACCTTACAAATCCTTGGAAAAGAATTCCATTTCAACCACTCAACGTTTACGTAATTAGGCAATTGTGTAGATTTATTAAACTTTGTTCTACTTATGAAATAAGTACATGCAATAATTAAGTTAGAGTAAGTAACAGGAAAAGTTGATTTTTTAAAATTTACATTTATATATATATATTGAGCAATAATGAATATGCTTTATTGCATTAATTGAAAATTTGCTACATTGATAGCTATTCAATTGCATACATTTACACTAATATAAGTAGTGTTTTAATTGCGTGGTACATATTTCCCCTGAGTAATATCCCTGTTCAAGCACGTTTATTTGTAAAACTCCAAGAATAATGCAGTAGCAGCTATCCTTACTACATGAATTTAGATTTCACTATTTCACTAAATTTATGTCGCATTATTATATAATATAACAATATAATTCGAATTTGATGATGAAAACAGAAGGTAACATTGAAACTTTATAATAATGGTATCATTATTAATAAATCATGGCATTAGTATTAATATAACCATATAATATTTCCATTAATTACTTTTGTAAAGAAATTAAATTTGATCATTGACAAGCTTAAATAGAGATAGTAGATACACATCAAAACAAAAGTGACAATACATTAGTTAGTAATAGCTTTAACAATGAAAACGCCAGGATAAACAAGGAAACTAAATAAAAATAGTAATCATTAGAACAAACCAAAACAAAAAACCTACTATGTTTAAAATATACACACATGCACAGTCAAGAATAAATACTTTAATATCAAATTAAATGAAAAATCATTTTATTTCATCTTATTTATTATTGAATTCTTGCTGTCTAGTTCATTTATTTATTCATTTTTTTATTTACTACATTGAAGCATTACAAGCTTAGTGTAGGGAGTTGGCTTACAAAATTTAAAAATAAAAGTAAATACATTTTTAATATTATAAAATAAAAGCAATAACGGCAAAAATTTAGATCATTTTGGCAACCATTGCAAAACAATTAGCCTACCATTTTAAATAGCTTATAATAGCATTAAGCTTTAGTTCATAAGCAGCATTTACCTCACTTAACAGTTTATATTATTCATTAATCATGGATGAACGCAACATAAATAAAGTTAAATATCTTAAAACAATAAAATTTCGACTGAAGTGAGTAAATTAAATAGTTGTTTTTCTTAGCTAATAGTACATAGAATAGATAACTGAGGTATATATTTTACTCTTAAACAGTCATAAATCGGACAAGTAATAAATAAATGAAATAAGTCTTCATTTTCATAAAGATTACAAAGAGTGCAAAGCTGGTTAGGTTTGGTTAAGTAAGCTATTGGTTTATATTCAATTTTTTTAGAAAAATTACTGCAAGTTCTGAGTTGAAATACTATGCTACTAACATGGAATGGTAGAGAAAATAGTAAATGTTCAGTAGCTGAGAGGAACTCTATGGAAGAGGAAAACTACGCCTAAATACACATATTTTTTTGTTACCTCAATTTCAGTATTTTCATAGACAAGTTTTTCTAAAAGAGTTGTACGTCCTCTATGAAATTTTATAATTTTAGTTTTAGCGGGATTTACTTTTAGGGAATTAAGATGACAATATTCCTCCAGTGCCTTTAACTTTCTTTTCATGTCAACATAAGAGTCGGACAAATTAATTAGATCGTCCGCATATAAGGGAACCAATAATTCGTTAAGGCCATCTATATTCAGACCAGAAATACCCTCCGTTTCCATAAAAAATTTTTCTAAATCCGATATAAACAAGATGAACAGGAAAGGGGAGAGAATTTCCCAATGGAAAACCACTTCTGTCGTTAAAATATCAGAGGATACATTAGATCCTACTCTTACATTTAAAACAGCGTTATCATAAAAATGTTTTAAAATTCTGATAATTTTAGGGTACTAGCGCATTTCAAACAGTTTAGTCCAATGTTTAACAGAATCAAAGCAAGGTCTAGTTTATTTATGCATTTCTGAAATTCTCTGAAATATTGTGATATTAGCGTGCTACCTTCCAAGGGCACTCCACTTCTCTCTTATCCAAATATTTTACATGTATATATTACACTTTGTGAATTATTTCCATTGCCACTTTGGAGATTTCATTCGTTTAAATCTATTCATTCATGTTTTCCCTTTAAGCCTCGAAAATATTGTGGTAAAGAATTGCCTACTAAGTGCTCCTTGTTTACTTTTTCTTCATTGCTTTTCTTATGTCACTTTTGCTTGCACTCTTGCCCTGCCTTCAATCCCTTTTTCAGGATTAATACTTCTTAGTATGTTGAGTATTTTGGAAGTCAATATCTTAGTGACACTCCTCCAGTCGCTACTCTTATATTCTTTTTTTTTTTCTTCGTAATAACTTTCTTCATTGTCTTTTGCCAAAAATGTGTCCATAATACTTGAAAGACTTTCTTTCATTTCCATCTGAATTTATTAGAGTTGTTAGGTAACTAGCTGCTTTCTACTTTATGCTACAATTTATGCCTCGTATTCCATAGTATAAGTTGCAATATAATAAATTTTATAAGTAATTATAGTAAGATATATGTGAATTGTTTTGTTATATGTAAATTATTATGTTTTAATATAATAAGTTTTATATCGTTTTAATCATAACTTTTGTACATCATACGTTAATTGTTAGATTTAAATCACATTTAAGCTACAGTATCCTTTTCAGGAATTTAATTTTTCATTTGTGATGTCCGGTCAAATATTTTTTTTTAATTTGTAAATATTCTTCTTATAGAACCTCTCTTATAATAGATTATTGTATGTTCTTTGATGCCGCCTTCTAAAAGCATTACTTTTATTTATTATCCTCAGGTAAAATGGGATTATTGTGTGTTATGATACCGCCTTCTTAGGGCTTCAATTGCTTTTCTTACAACAGATAATTCGTACTTTAATCATGGAAACAGTCAATAGTGATCCCTTTCATCTGGAGATCATTGGGCGTTCTGTGCACCTGCCCCTGTTTTATACAAAGAAAGGAATTCCAAATTACAAAGGACTTGGCCAAATTTACCGTTCTGTTATTTAGGACAGTCCCTATCACCACTAAAAATTTATTTTTAATCTAAGATTTCTATTTCCAAAACTTTTCAAAGATTGTTCTTGGAAATTGTGGATACTTCACTTTCAATTTTGATTAATGAAAGGTTAACATGTCTATTTCCTTATATTTTCAGCACTGAAAAGGAGGAAGGTGATTAAAATGGTTTTACGGGTAATTAACTGCTAATCTCGTTTTAAAATTAATTTTGATATCGGCTTAGAATCTATATTTGACGTTGTTTTTAATCCCACATTAATAATACATTATACATTTAATAATATAAAAATGTTAAAAAATAGAACAAATACCGCTATTTTCAATTGTATTACTTTCTAACTTATAGTTTTTTGTACTAATACTTTTTACTGATGTTTTTAAACTTTTTACACTAATTTGGATGCAATAGAAATTTTTCACAGAATTTAAACAGAACTTACGTTTGCCTCCAGCGATAATTTTTTTTTTTACTCAACTTGAGTTTAACTAATTTTTTATTTATTTATTACTGCTTACAAAGTTATAAATTTCGAGCAGAGAGTTGGCATTATATAAATTTATTACTAATACAAAACTAGATCAAGAAATTAAATATTAAATGAAAGTATAAATCCAAATAAATAAAAGTAATTGAAATAATTACAAATTAAACAAAAAGATAGACAAAATATTTAAAATATATATAAAAAAATTATTGGCAAACTTGATAGTCATTGCTCTTAAATATAAAGAAATGTAATAATTAGTAATAATGGTAAGAAAAATACAAAAAAAAAATCATTTTGGGAATACGGTCTACCTGTTTAATGACAACTGACTTCAATTATTTCTAGTCAATCGGAAACTAGTAAATTTACTTCTAACATAAATGTGTCTTAGTTTTAAGGCCAAAAAAAAATTTCTCAAAATAGTTAAAAATTAATTACTCCTTTAATTTTCTTATTCTCAGACTGTTAACAACGAAATAGATAGATAGAATTCAACTTATTTATATCCTCCACAATTAACAGATCTTCCAGAAGATCAGAGTTAGAACTATTTGAGAGAATATATTGAGATAAAAATTTTTTTCTTTCTTCTGTTAGTGAAGGACACACAACTAGCATATGTTGCAAACTGTCTCTATCATTTCCGCACAATTTACATTGCATACCTGTTGCGAATGTGGACCTCTCCCAACCAATTTTTATAGAAAAATATTTCATGCTGAGCACTCCCACCTTATCAATAGCACAATTAATATTCAGATACTTCTCTCCAAAAATTTAGAGAACAAATTCTCTTGTACCAGATATTGTAGGAGGAGTTCAAAACAAACTCTATATCACAGGATATTAAATGGTTTTGATAAGCTTTAATTAAAGAACCTTATAAAATGAAAAAAAAAAAACATTATTGAAAAAAAACCATTTCATAACTTTCTTTATCCGGTTCTTCAATGTTGTAAATTAGTAAGTTATAGTCTCTTTCTCTACTTCTTAGAAGCCTTATCTCTGCTTCTTCCTTGACCAATTTCTCTTTAAGCTCTTTTTTTTCAATGTTGAATCCCTCTAATTCTGATGTTAACTTATCAATTTTAACATTGATAGAGGTAAAAGACTTTTTCATTCCTAACACCTCTTGAGTATTTAAATCAACTTTATTTTTTATCTCTATTAATAATTGTTTAAATTCGTCCATACTAAATCTAGGTTGATCAGTATTAGGCATATTTTAAAATTACCATAAATTTAATTAAATTTTGCGAAAAAAAACAACAAAAAAATCAAAAAATACAATCAATGTTAGAAAAGGCGCAGATACTAATAGAAGCCTCTATATTAATAACACTGTATTAGAAAGATCAAGAGTTTAACTAATTTTAACTCAATTTGATCCACGTTTTTTGCAAATAAATTGAACCTTCAAATCGCCTTGATATAAATGTCTAAATAAGAATGAGCTACTGTTGGAATTATAACAGCCGTGTTATATTATAATTAATACACTAGCCACTAATGGACTAGGTAAAGGATGCTTAATGAAAAGAAAAAACTGTTGCTAAACACTGACAAGGGCATCCCTTACTGTAATTTTGGAGTGATTAGCGAAAAATTTTCTTTAAACATTCTTTTGTTCACTAAACGTAAATTGGCTTCAATTTATAAAAGCGGTTTAATAAAACCACACTTTTCAGAGAAACATTATAACACCACTTCAAAACCACATCGAATCAGTTCTTAAATCAATGGACTTATGAGAGCCTCTGTGAACAAAATCAAAGAAAGTAACAATTCGCCATCACAAACGCAGCATTAAAATTTCTCTGAAACTCCATTAGAAACATGAATCACTTAAGATTAGAGAAGAAAAAATTCCAGAATTTTGATTAGAAATCGAGGGCCAGTACATTTTAGTTGCTGGCCCTGATAAGGGCCGTTGGCGGTCAGTGGAGCACGCGCACATTCAAATGTTACTCGCAGCCATGGCCTTTGGTTTTCAAGTACAACGAACAGTTTTTCGTCAATAACTTTGTCAATTTTACGGCACAAACGTTGAAATTTGGTGAATCGCCGGCACAAACGCAGCACTAACGATTGGGAAAGAGAAAAGTTTAAAAAAGTGAATGAAATTGGTGCCAGTCTAACCTGGACGCCCAATAACTGTCAATTTTGCAGGCACAAACGCCGTGAAATTTGGTGGGTCGCTGGCACAAATGAAACACTTAAGAATAGCAGAAGAAAAAATTTCCGATTTTGATTAGAAAATCGAGAGCCAGCTACATTGTAGTTGCTGGCCCTGATAAGGGCGTTGTCGGTCAGTGGACGGAGCACGCGCACATTTCCAAAGTTACTCGCAGCCATGGCCTTGGTTTCAAGTACGCGAACAGTTTTTCGTCTATCTTTGTGAATTTTTCCGGCACGAACGATGAAATTTAGTGAATCACTGGCACAAACGCGGCTCTAACGATTGGCAAAGAGAAAGTTTACAAAGTGAATATAAATTTTGTGGCCAGTCTAAGTTGACGCCTCAATAACTTTGTCAATTTTGCAGCACAAACGCTGAAATTTGGTGGGTCGCTGGCACAAATGAAACACTTAAGAATAGCGAAGAAAAAATTCCAGAATTTTGATTAGAAATCGAGGGCCAGTACATTTTAGTTGCTGGCCCTGATAAGGGCCGTTGGCGGTCAGTGGAGCACGCGCACATTCAAATGTTACTCGCAGCCATGGCCTTTGGTTTTCAAGTACGACGAACAGGTTTTCGTCAATATCTTTGTCAATTTTACGGCACAAACGTTGAAATTTGGTGAATCGCCGGCACAAACGCAGCACTAACGATTGGCAAAGAGAAAAGTTTAAAAAAGTGAATAGAAATTGGTGGCCAGTCTAACTTGACGCCTCAATAACTTTGTCAATTTTGCAGCACAAACGCTGAAATTTGGTGGGTCGCTGGCACAAATGAATCACTTAAGAATAGCGAAGAAAAAATTCCAGAATTTTGATTAGAATCGAGGGCCAGTACATTTTAGTTGGTGGCCCTGATAAGGGCCGTTGGCGGTCAGTGGAGCACGAGCACTTTCAAATATTACCCGCAGCCATGGCCTTTGGTTTTCAAGTACGACGAATAGTTTTTCGTCAATATCTTTGTCAATTTTACGGCACAAACGATGAAATTTGGTGAATCGCCAGCACAAACGCAGCACTAACGATTGGTAAAAAAAGAATTTTCAAAAGTTAAATATAAATTGGTGGCCAGTCTAACTTGACATCAAGTTGGACTGGCCACTTTTTTTTCTTTATATCTTTGTCAATTTTATGGCACAAACGATGAAATTTGGTGAATCGCCGGCACAAACGCACCACTAACGATTGGCAAAGAGAAAAGTTTAAAAAAGTGAATAGAAATTTTGTGGCCAGGCTAACTTGACGCCTCAATAACTTTGTCAATTTTGCAGCACAAACGCTGAAATTTGGTGGATCGCTGGCACAAATGTATCACTTAAGATTAGCGAAGAAAAAATTCCGGAATTTTGATTAGATATCGAGGGCCAGTACATTTTAGTTGGTGGCCCTGATAAGGGCCGTTGGTGGTCAGTGGAGCACGCGCACACTTTCAAATATTACCCGCAGCCATGGCCTTCGGTTTCCAAGTACGACGAACAGTTTTTCGTCAATATCTTTGTCAATTTTATGGTACAAACGTTGAAATTTGGTGAATCGCCGGCACAAACGCAGCACTAACGATTGGCAAAGAGAAAAGTTTAAAAAAGTGAATAGAAATTGGTGGCCAGGCTAACTTGACGCCTCAATAACTTTGTCAATTTTGCAGCACAAACGCTGAAATTTGGTGGGTCGCTGGCACAAATGAATCACTTAAGATTAGCGAAGAAAAAATTAGAAAATTTGATTAGAAATCCGTTGCCAGTACATTTTAGTTGGTGGTCAGTGGAGGAGGGGCACTTTCAAATATTACCCGCAGCCATGGCCTTTGGTTTTCAAGTATGACGAACAGTTTTTCGTCAATATCTTTGTCAATTTTACGGCACTAACGATGAAATTTGGTGACTCGCTGGCACAAATGCAGCACTAACGATTGGTAAAAAGAAAAATTGAAAAAAGTGAAAATAAAGTTTGTGGCCAGTCTAACTTGACGTCAAGTTGTACTGGCCACTTTTTTTTCTTAATATCTTTGTTAATTTTAAGGCACAAACGATGAAATTTGGTGAATCGCCGGCACAAACGCAGCACTAACGATTGGCAAAGAGAAAAGTTAAAAAAAGTGAATAGAAATTTTGTGGCCAGTCTAACTTGACGTCAAGTTGGACTGGCCACATTTTTTTCTTTATATCTTTGTCAATTTTATGGCACAAACGATGAAATTTGGTGAATCGCCGGCACAAACGCAGCACTAACGATTGGCAAAGAGAAAAGTTTAAAAAAGTGAATAGAAATTTTGTGGCCAGTCTAACTTGACGTCAAGTTGTACTGGCCACTTTTTTTTCTTATTATCTTTGTCAATTTTAAGGCACAAACGATGAAATTTGGTGAATCGCCGGCACAAACGCAGCACTAACGATTAGCAAAAAGAAAAGTTGAAAAAAGTGAATAGAAATTTTGTGGCCAGTCTAACTTGACGTCAAGTTGGACTGGCCACTTTATTTGTTTAATAACTTTTTCAATTTTACGGCACAAACGATGAAATTTGGTGAATAGCCGGCACAAACGCAGCACTAACGATTGGTAAAAAAAGAATTTTCAAAAGTCAAATAGAAATTGGTGGCCAGTCTAACTTGACGTCAAGTTGGGCTGGCCACATTTTTTCTTTAATAACTCTGCTAATTATACGGCACAAACGCTGAAATTTTGCAGATCGCCGGCACAAACGCGGCACTAACGATGTGCAAAAAATCTTTTTAAAATTCGATGGTGGCCAGTCCAACTTGACGGACGTGTGTAGATAGTGTACAAAGTTTTAAAGAAATCGTTGGAGCCATTTCTTGGAAAAAATTATTCAGTGAAGTAGCACTTTTGGATTTTGCCCATTCATGTCATATGCGGTGATAGTAAGTGGGATATCAGGCGTGAGTTTCCTACGATTTGAAATATTTTGTTCACACACTCGGTAATACACATCAGACAAAAAAAAAATTTTTTTTATACTCTGTGGACTCAAAACAAATATATACGGTGAAACTCAATTTTACACGATCGCAATACATCCTCTTTTACTAGGAGTAAGAGAAAGTAATAATAACGAGCACATGTCATATATTCCAAAGAAAAGTTATGAGAAAGAATTATTAAGGAAGGGAAATATGAAGATAAGGATAACAGGAAATTGTACTCACTCTATTAAAGTCTTGTAATTAATAAAATAGAATCGGAAGATGTATTCCAGTGGTCGGTTTTCTCCATTTCTATATAAGTAGAAAAATGAAATTTGAATATTCGTTGCCAGAAAACTGCGCAATGATATTTTACGGACAGAAACTTGATGTAATAAGATCCGAAGAGCGGCGAGAAACATTAAAAATACCCACCTAGTTAATCGCTACCTAGGCCAAACTAGGGTGGGAGATTTTGTGTGTATATATAGCCGAACTAGCCCTACAAGGAAACAGTTTTTACAACAATTCACAACGAGTCATCAACCTATTACTACCTTTCTCCATTATTCAGTCTAAATCTCACGCTACCTAATTTCTATTAATATTATATGTTGTAAAATCCTGGCAGTTTGTGTCTCTCTCTTTCATTATACAGTGTTCAGCATATTTATTCCAGTTTATTTCATTTCATAAACCATCTGTGTAACTCTTTCCTTCTTAGATCTATTATAGAGTGAGAAGTGTGTTACTGAATAGGAAGGTTCAGAAGAATGATGTTTGACACCATCAAGAGGATCATCCAGAAAAAAAATAGATATACAAACACAGCTCTAATTTTCTAAAATGATGACGTTACTCTCTTATGTAAACGTACTATTAGAAGTCTTATGTCTGTGGGGTGTAGATTCAACCTAGAAATGGACTGAATGTTCGATGGCACAGGCGAGAAGAATGAAACGTCTAATACGATAACATGAAACATACTTTCATGTTAAGGTTGATAATTAAATTTATTAAAATTAACAGACTAAGATGGCCAATGCGACAATATTGTTTGGATAAGAAGGAAGCTCCTCGAGAGAGTGATGATTAGGTAGACCGAAAAGGAGATGGAATTGATATAGGATTAAATAGATAAGGATACGCACAACTGAGAAGGCTTATTGATGCTCAACTTTGGTGGACAAGAGCATAGGACATGGCGTAATTTTTACTTTCTTTTACTACTTAGTAAGAGGAAGTATTGTAATCATGCCAATTTTTCGATATCGAGTTTTCACCGGAAATATCCGTTTTGAGGTCCCCTGATTCCCAAAATGTGGTTTTTAGAAAATGGTGTCTGTATGTGTGTGTGTGTGTGTGTGTGTACCGCATAGCTTAAAAACGAAAAATCGTAGAAAGTACAAACTTGATATTCCATTTAGGTATCACCATGGAATCCGACATTGGGTCACCTGTCAAAATTCCTCAACCGGAAGTACCACTTTACTAGATAATTTTTTTTACTTTTTTACGATTTTCTCAAAAATGGTTCTGACGATTTTGCTGAAACTAAGCATATTAAGTACACTTACAAAGAGCTATAACTTTTATTTGAAACTTTTCTCTGGGAAAATTCATTTAAGTGTACTTGTGGAGCAGAGGTGGGGGTAGGTTTTCCTCTAAAGTGCTATTTCAGTTGACCATATACAATTCTGTCATCTAAATAATATTAATTAGAATTAAATATGTTGAAATTCCGAGTTTAGAAAAAATCGGATGACCGGTAGTGCGTTTTTACTGAAATGTATTTTTCAGTTTTCTGGTATTTTCTCGAAAATGGCTCCAACGATTTTCTTTGAAGTAGGTATGTGTATTATACATATAAAGAGCTACAACTTTTATTTTAAAAAAAACATTTCTCCTAATTTCATTTAAGGGAGCTTTTGGGGGAGGGGTGAGGTTATGTTTTTTCTAAAGTGCTATCATAGTTGATTATACAATTCTACCTTCCAAACAAAATTAATTAGAAATAAATAGATGGCCAAAATCCCAAGTTTCAAGAAAATTAGTAAACGGGAAGTGCGCTTATACGAACAGCTTTTAGTTTTCGACGAATTTCATTAAATATGGTACAGTAACTACAATTTTGAAAACTGGAGTAAGAGAAAGTTGTGTGAGTGTTTCACAACCAGATTTTTTTAACAGGTGCTAGAATCTAGCGAAAGAGAGTTTTATTTGATTTAGACACAGCGAAGGACAGCAGATGGCGCTTTTGAAGGTTAACGTTATGTTTTAGCATTTTTCATATTCTCTTTCAAACTTAGTTGCTATTGAATTAAAAGAGCAATAGTCGGAGAAATTTGATTAATATGTCTTTCTAAGCTGAATGTAAAGAGTAAAGAGTACTAGGGTTCGATTATCAATCTTGGCCTTGGGTTTAATGAAGTATGACTACTTTGGATGGTAATAAAAGGGGATCAATTATTGTTACAGATGACAAATTTTCTATTTTTGTAAAAATCTGGAGTGAAATATTCTGACGAACTCCTTCTTAATTCTATTTCTATGTTTATCTTTCTATACTTTGATTTTTAATTAAATTTTAGTTACCTTCAATATTAATAGAGTGGGGGAAACGTACGCTTAATGAAATAGCACTTTACAAGGAAATATTTTCGGTTTTCATTATAAAATTTATGCTCTAGGGATGCAAATTTCCCGACAATATCGTTCAGTAATTCCTAAAAACATTCCTATTAGAGAAAATGTTATCACATTTAAAACAAGCAAATATATATTGGCTGAGGCCAAAGAAAAAAAAAATTTTTCTTTAAAAGTTTATCCGACGTTTTGGATACCTTTGGTGTCCTTCCTCAGAAACTGTTGAGAAAGAATAGAGAGTTGAATGTTTGAACAGTTGATACGTCGAATAAACTTTTAAGATAAAAAGTTTTTTCTTTGGCCGCAGCCAACAAAAAATATTTGCTTGTTTGATTAACAACGGCCAAACATAACTATTGTTTATATTTATCACATTTAGTTTACTCTAATTAGGAATCCTGATATAGATTTGACAATGAAAACCAAATTAAAACATTCCGTAAGATTTAAATAGGCTATTTCACTTTTATTTTGGGTTGTCAGTAATTAACAAGTTAGTTAATATGCCATTCTGTGCACTTACATGCACACAATCCAAATTTTCATGAATGAAAAGAATTTTTATAGAAAATTTTCAATTTTTCCAAAATTGATCCATATTACATCCTTAAGCAGATCACAAACTCAGAATAAAATCATCTCAAATGCAACTTTTCAACAACAACAACAAAAATCAAAATTTGAAATACATAACTTCCTGTTGGTATGGTGATACCCAAGTGGAATGACAAGTTTGAACTTCCTCATACAAGCAGTTCGAGAAATGCCAAAAAAAAAAAAAATATCGAAATTTTAGTGTTAACTTTTCATTTAAAATTCTATAAGTCAAATAATAAATTATAAGAATTTATTTCTGTGCCTGTGAATAATAATTTGCTTTTAATAGGTTCGAAATGTATAACTGTAACTGAAAATCAAGAATATGGAATTTGGTTATGTGATAAATCTTTGAAAGGTAAGGATTGGTTTTTACCAAGAAAAAGATATCCATTGACTCATTCATATATGTCAAGGTAAATAGATTTATTTAAGAAATCAGTATATATTATTAAATTATTAAAAATTAGGATAAAACCCGACTTTTAAAAAAAATAAATAAATCACAATAAGATACAATTTTATTAATCATTTAATAAGTTTTTGAAGACCAGTAGGATGAATGATTGATTGGTAGTGGTTATAATAAAACATTTTGGGTGATAACTGATAATGCACTGGTTTGCAACAGAAACACAACCTGGTGTGAAGCCTTCACACTATTTTCTATTGCCATAGTAACTGGATACGTTTTCTTTATGCTTGAAATTTTTACAAACCGTTCAGTAGCTCTTAAATATTACAAAAAAATGCGGAACGTAATCATCCATAAATATCCTTATTTTATTTTCAGTTTCGGAATTATATTTATGTTTATCTCCAATATTGGTGTCTACATCTGTATACCTATCATATATTACAAATAATTGTGATAATAAATAGTATTTTAAAACTTGTAATCTAGTGCCATATTGTAGATTATGTTTATATATCTAATGTAAAAAGATTTGTTCCGTACATATAATAAAAATAAAAAAAATATAAATAAAATATTTGTGTTTTTAAAGGAATACTTCTTTTTTTTCTCAGTAATGTTATATTCCTGAACATCTTTCCACCCTAGAAAAATTTTACCTAATTTTCGGAAAGAGTGTTGGAATTTTCTGTTATAAGAGGCTGTTATTTTTATTTGTGAAAGTTCGATATATGTCATTTTATTTAAGACTTTTATGCACAATAATTTGGCCAAACCTTATTTCTTGATTTAATTGTTTGTTTTTTTGGCAAACCATAAACATTAGAATTTTTGAAATTAAAAAAATAATAAATCTTTTATTTAAAAAAATGATATGAGCCTAGTTTTCTGTGGGAAATTATCTTCATAACTATTACACAATGAGGAAAGAAACTTTTCTATTTTTAATCTTATTTAGAAAAGATGCACGAATGATAATTTATGCTTTTATGTAAGGTAGAATATTAAGTTTTTTTCATTTGGATACTATTACAATATGGCAATAATAATTTTGTTATTAGTGTATAGAGTTTATATGTATGTAAGTAGCATATTGGTTTAAATAGTTTATTGATAGCTTAGATGTTTATAATTTTTTGTAAGTGATAGGCTTCAGCCTGTATATATAAATAAAAAAAAAAAAATAAATAAAATAACTTCGTCTTCCTGGATCGCCTATATTATCTCCTATTCTCCCGCTTATCTTGGCGTCCTATCATCCGGCAGCCGCTCCAGATACCCGAGCCAGATGTTACCTCTCTTAATTACAATAATTTTTTCTAAATACGTTCGGATTTTCCATTCTCCATTTCGGTATACGAAAATTTAATGGAGGATTTTCCTTTCCCAGGTAGTTTAGAACTCCTTTGTGAAAACGCTGGCTTCACTAGCGTTCAGTACGGGCCGAACTAGCGATGTTAAATTATCAACTTTGCATTTCTCCTCAAATTCCTAGACCTAAAGCCTTTCTTTACTGCAAACATGTCAGGATCATAAGCCCGACTAAAAAGATAGAATTGAAGAGCCTGATTTCTAAAACAAATGAAGCATTAGCCGTTTCAATGGATTAAGTGGACCAGCAATCTTAAATTCAATATAATCTAATCCTAGGCTCTGGTCATTATGCAGATAAATTAGCTTTTAAGCGGTCCGATAAGAAGCCAGAGATAGGAATCAGCTTATATACGTCTTAGACTTCATCAATAAGGAACAATGTGACCGGGTTCGTTTCAAAAATCAGCAGCACCCTTATCCAAGATAGGCAGTGGAACGCTGGCTGAGCCAAGACTACTCCTTGAAACAAGATCTTCACTTGAAGCTCTGGATTTTATAATGGAATCAATACCTAGTAAATATGCCACTGAAAGGCTCAATAATTTCATTTGCAATCGCATTGATGCCATAATTGTATTACCAAACGCATTTCAACTAAGCATTACATACTTTAGCATGCCCACTTCAAGACTACTTTGCCCTTAAAAGAATTTGATGTAAATCCAGTCTGTATTCTCTAATCGAGAACTTTATATTTATGGTTAACTTTTCATGAAGTAAAATTTTTGTGTGTGTGTGTGTGTGTGAAGAAATCGGATAGGAAATTAGTTACTCAGAACTCAATATATTATTAAATTAAAGTAGCATTTACAGATGAGTTTCAGAGCAACTTTTTCTGACATAATCGCTTGAATTGTTGACGTGTAGAGGAGTTCAGAGTCTCCCTTATTTTGTTGTACATTGTATTCATGGGCTTGTATAAAAGTGTAAAAATTTGCTGGTGCGTAAGAAATAAGGATCTGTGTGCCTATGTGAGTGTGTGTGATTGATGAAACTAGATTTTGCTCATGTTTGAAATAAACTTGAAGATCAATGGAAGAAGTGGCTAATGTTTAATAATTCGTGAGGTTAGAATTTTATTCATTTATCATAACAAAGCAATTCTGTTTTTCTCACTTCTGGAGAGAGAAATTTTCTTTTCTTGTCGACATATGAGACATTTTAAACGTAATTTTTTTTAAAGAAAGCATTTTTACATGATGAAAAATAGTACTGGAGAAGGGAATTTACAGGAGGCAAATTCATTTTAATGATATGTAATGCTACCCAGCTAATTTTCGATATGATTTTGGCACAAAAATCAGAAAAAAATTATTTATAACAATAAAAAAAAAAAATCATTAAATTGTCTATCGCTTACATGTTAACAATCACATTATTAATACTGATTTTTTTTTTGAATGATTAAAAGCAGAATAAAGTATTTTTTTTATCCTACCTGTCTCTAACCTAGCAGCCATATAACCTCGTGCATCCCAGGTATAGCATGAATGTTCTTCTACAATATACGTCGAGTTCTTCTTTGGAATTTCGTTTGTTTACCAACCGGGAGCATACCTGGAAATAGTCAGCATCCACTTCACCATTACTACACAGGGGACAGTGTGGGTTATTAAACAGTCCTAGTCGGTATAGACGCTTATTGAGATAAGCCAGTGCCCAATGATGGCTTTGAAAGCATGCCTCGGCCACATCTCTTGGCAAGTCTGGCGGAAGCTTGTGCTCACTTGTAATTTTAAGCTTCCCCATCGCTTGCCTTCGGATTGCTTGGAGTGTTGTTCCTCAGTTATCTTGGTTTTTTTAACGTGGCTATGCACCTATTTTTTTCGCCAACAGGCAACTTGTAATAGTGCTACCTTTTTCTAAATGTTCAGGATATCCTAGTTAAGTAATACTTTGAATGCTTTTAGTGTTTTGAGGTAAACATTTAGTATAATCAAAGTCTTTGGACTAGCCTTATATTTCAATGTTTTGGGAAATAACCTCCTAATACACTAATATCTTCATATCAATGTGCTTACAAAGTATATAGATAAAGATTTCAAATATTAAAAAAATTTTCTTTCGCGTCCATAATAATATTATTGCATGTTTTCTTTAATCAGCAATTTTTCATTGATCTTTACAATCGAACTGTTCAAACTTTCATGAATTTTTTTGAAAAACCAGAATTTTCTGAAAACTTTTACCTTTTTTAAAAAAAAAAAAATCGGGATATCTATCGAGGTTTGCAATATAAGACACAAACAAATTCTTATTCTGAAATGGTAGAAAATATGGGATAAGATTCATAGATGTTATATAATTTTTGTTGCTAATTATTAGGTGTATACTAATAAAAAAATAACATTTTCACATTATCAAATCTGTCTGAGTTTCATGAATGATTATTGTTCAATTACAATTAATTGAATAATTTATTTCAATATTTGAAGAAACAAAATTTTTTTACAAAATAAAATTAACTATAAATTTATTGATTTTATTTTGAAACTAATACTACTGTTTTACAGATTTGATTCTGAATTGAAGATTTTAAAAATGCCCTTGAGGGGTGATTCATATTTTTGATAAATGAAAAAAAACAATAAAGAAAGGTAATATATTTTCTTACATTTACTTTACTTTAATTACTTTTTGGTGAAGATTATAATCAGAAAAATAGAAATACATAATATTGCACTAGTGGGGAGGTACATGTTGGGTTCTCAGATAAAACAGGTTACATTGAAAATATTGTAATCCAGACTAGATAACGCCTAGATCAATGTCCAGCTAAATTTGAATTCTGACATCACAGATTCTCCAAAATACTCGTAAAAAAATTTTGTTCCCCGATAAATATTTCAAAAACTTATTGTGTAAAGTCGTATTTTCAATAATTTTCTTCAATTTTGGGTTTCTCCCTAAGATTTTTAATCTACCTCTATAATATACATATTATAGAACCACATATTGAAATGAAGTGGCACTTTAGAGGAAAGTTTTAACGATGCACCATCTTCCAAAACCCTCTAAAAATTAATATGAAAAAAAAAAAAAAATATTTCAACTAAAAATAATAGACATTTATCAGGAAATGAAGTTTAAATAAAATCACGAAAAACTAAAAAAAAAACAAAAAAAAAAAATACAATTGTGAAAAGGTCGACATATTGTAACGTTTTTCCCTTGAACTAGTTTAATGCAACTATTTTTAAGTGGGTTTCGTGTAGATAAAAACACAATAAACTTGAATAACAAAAAAAAAAAAAAAACAAACACCAATTTATCGTATAACACAATAAATTACAAATAAAGCACTTAATAATAATTAATACACAATTTAAACCAACAAAAGTTCTCTTAGTTCATTTTATATTTACTATTCACAAACGCGCACACCGTTTATAAGAAGACTCTCTCTACTAGAACTGTTGTTCCACTATTTATACCGGTGGAGAAGTGTCTGGAAGGTTATAGAACATTCCAGAAAGAGCTACAGCGCCCCGCTAGCGCTTTCTAGCGGCCACTACGAGAATTTGAGGTCCCTGCTTTCTCTCCTAGATGGCACCAGTGGCTTTGTTACAATATAGATTATGAGCTAAAAACATATTTTAAGGGGCCCCCATATACTATGCAACTTGTTGTAAAACCAGGTTGTACAACTTGAAATGGTAGGAGCCCCATACACTTATGCGACGGTTTCAACAACTGTTGTACAAACTTCAGTAAGCTACTAGTGCAAGTTCATGTAAGTTCTTACCGCTCTTTAGGTTCTGACGTATTTGTCATGTGATTATTTTTACATCTGTTATTATATTTTAGATATTAATTTTATGTGAATTATTTTAATGCACATTATATACTTTTTATTTTATTTTCGTTTTTTATTTTTTTCTCTATTTATTTTACTAATTGTTATTTATATATATATTTCTATTTTATTATCTCGTTTTAATGAATTGATTAAGTATGCTTATGGAGAAGGTTGTACTGTATTAGGTTATTACTATTCTGTCTTTGTCATCAACTAATGTTGGAAGTAAAATTGTACAACAGGCCCATACACGTCCAAACATGTTCTACAACAATAAGCCACGCCCACAAAAAAATCTACTCGTTTTTGATTTTATCCAACCGTTTGTACAACCTGGAAATATGACATGCAACCTGCCCATACACCTTCCAACATTTTATACAACCAACCAAGTTGTACAACAAATTGCATCGTGTATGGGCCCCTTTACACTCAAAAGTTATAAAAAACATATCTGTGTATATATTTATTGGTGAAAACTCAAATTCAAAAATTTGATAGTAATTTTTTTTTTTTGCAGTAAGTTAGAGAAAGTAAAATATATAAAAACTGATGTAAAAACATTCAGAAAACTTTCTGCATTTTTCTGTGACGATTCTAATTGAAAAAAGTTTCTTCAAAACCGGAAATAGTTACTAAATATTTTGTTGCTCTTTAACCGTAAAATTGCACTGAAATGGTAGTTTAGAGAAAAGCTTAGTTTTCAGAGCTCCTCCAGAAAATTCAGTTTTTCTGGAAAAAATTAAAAAAAAAAGAAAAGATATATATATATATTTAAACTCAGTTATAAAAAAATAAATGTAATATTTAGTTTTTTCATTGGAGCCAAAACAGGATTTTTACTTACTTAGGGTGAAACTAGCCAATGTTTCGAGAGGCATGATTCCTATGATTCTGTCACAGGTAGGACCTCATTCAAGTCCAACCTGAGCTTATTCGTCGTGGCTCTGATAACATCCGCGCTTCACTTTTGTGGCTTTGGCTCACAGTCCTTGGGCCGAAATCTCTGGGGTAGCTCTGGCGCGTCCTTAATTGTGAGGTACCGTAGTGGGTGGAGAGCTCCTGAAATGAATACTATTATTTTATATATATATTGTTAATTTTAGAGGGGGAGGGGCTTCCGGTGGTAGGCATAATTCCTTTTTACATCCTTGAGTCGGGTGACAAAGGCCTGGATGTACAAATGAGTGGGAATCTGGAAAAATATCCAGATGCACGGAAGGCTTGCTTCTGGAGGAGAACGTGTCAGGAGGAGCCACGAGGACTTGTCCTCCTGCGGTGATCTCTGAAACGTGGTCAAAGGAAAAACGCGAGGTATGTAAGGCAGCTATTTTTTTTTTTTAATTATTTATTTGTATCTATTTTTTGTTTTCTCTTTCTTCTACCTGCCGTCTTCCACGTATGCTAGTGGATACATTTTTCCCACTAGTTGACTTATCATGATGGTAATTGACAGAGTAGAGATGGTGCAGGTAAATTTGCAAATTAGCAAAGATGCACCAGCTAATTTGTGCCGCTCTATTGCTAGGTTGTATAAATGTTTTACATTTGCCCAAGAACCCTACACTTATAAAAGATTAGTTCGAGGTTTGTGTGTAGTCAATAGCATGCTGTTTGTTGCGCATGGCGAAGGCACCTCCTAGAGAATGTATTTTTGCGATAGTAGAGATGTCGGCACCATTCTGCTCAATACAGTTTCGTTTTAGGGATATGGTGACGAAAAGGTTGCTCTGGGTGTAGGTGGACGATGCCTTGATGTGATGGTGGCCTCAGCCCGCTTTCCTTGGCTCCTCATCCTCAGGTCTCAGGAATTTGTAGAATTGGACCTAGTATTCGGAGGCTGGCAACGCACCTATATTATTACTATTATTATTTGTCTGAGGGGAGGGACCAAACCCTACGCCTCTCCAAAGCCTCATTGGGCCCATTTAGCTACCCCAAGAAGAACAACAAAAACCGGGTCTAGAAAATATATCCAGACCCAGATCTAATCCATCTAAGATTCGTACCGCAGTCCGTATAAATCGGACAATAACCTTAAAGGGAAATAGCCTAAGCTCTTCCGGAGCAGACATCCTATTCCGACGAAAAGGTGAACCTAATTTCCTCACAACCCAGGCAATCAGTCATAAGGTATGGATAGGTGTTTCCTCCTCTGTCTCACAGCCTCTACAAAATGGGTCCGGTATGAGCCCCATTTTCTAGAGATGTCTCCTTATACCACAATGTCTAGTAAGAGATCCAACAAGATGCCTGAGAGAGCTCCGTGAAAAACACAGCAATGTCTCACTAATGGCCTTGTCCGGACCCCCCCCCCATGAGCATTTTGGACTGCCGAAAACCAACTAGACACGTGCCAAAAGACACGCCAACAACAGGCTCGGGACCAATGACAGGGAGAGAGGAGCCTAATTTGGCAAACCTATCCCAAAAATTCCCATGTGATCTGGCACCCAGACTAGAAGCACATCCTTCAGAGAAGAAAGTTCTTCCACTCTTTTAGAACATTCTAAACCCAACCTGGAAGTGAAGACACATGAACTCAACGCCTTAAGCGCAGCTTGGCTGTCCGAGCGGATACAAACACCTTTTAAGTTAGTGTTTACGTACCCTCTCATCCAAGATACAATAAAGAATAGCAGTCTGGAAGACTGTGGTCCATTCACCAAGAGATACTGCAAAATGATCTCCAGTCTCACGCACCTATACAAATTATAGGATGTGATGCAAATGCACATCATGCTGTCTGGAGCAGCAACGTTTTTACACTAAATACTTAGTTACCATTCCAAAGTTTAAAAAAAAAAATTATTAAGGAGCTTGAATATTTAAAAGTCAAAAGTTATTAATAAAAGATATTATTACAAGTTTCAACTTCCAGAATTTTTTTTTATTTCTTCTTAAAAAAGAATCATATATGTAGGTACGTATGTTTATGCGTTATATACATACATTTGTATAGTATGATAGACACGTATTATTCAGCAGCCAAATATATATATATATATACAGGAAATAGACATGCTATAAGGTATATAGAACTTGTTAAAATTTGGTATATCTTCTTATCTGGTTATTTGTGTGTGTGTGTGACGTGATAACAGAGTGTGCGCAATTCTTTCTTACTCTTTCATATTATGTAGTGTTAGTATTGTTATAAAGGTTATAACATACAACTAAAGGTTATATACACTGAACTGAGGGAGTTTAACGAAGCGAACACTAACAATCAAATATGACATACACACAAACATTCCTAGAGCATCAATACTCGCAACACAACTCTTGCACAATATTCCATTCTCTTCTCTACACTAAATACTACTATTATATATATATATATATAATATTGTTTTAAAAATTATTTATTTATGTGTTCTTATTTTATTATTTTTTTATTTTAATAAAGTAGAAACAATTTTTTAATTCTACCACGGTTCTAATTTAATTAAAAAAAATTATTTCTTTTTTTTATAAGTTTTAATCATTTAATCACCACCAGTTTATTATTTTTTTAAATTTCCGGCAAATGGTTGCCAGTGTGGGAGTTTATTCCCATCTTGTTCAAGTGACATTTACTAAGGAACAGTTACTATAGATTTTTATATATTTAAGTGGTCGCCATTAGAGTAGCACTCGAACTAACCAGCGATACAAATGATTGTAAAATAATTCTCTTGATTGATTGTAGAGAAACAATTGAAACAATTGCTAATCCATTAAGTATCGATTTAAAATCTAAGACTTGTCGGGACGTGATGTATTTTCTTTTTCATTTTTTTTTTTAATTACTTATTTTGTAACTACTTTTTTTGTTTTCTCTTTCTTGTGTTCCTACTGTCTTCCACGTGTGCCAGAAGATCCAATTTTCCCACTAGTTGAATTATCATTATGGTAATTGACAGAGTGGAGATGGCGAAGGTTAATTTGCAAGTTAGCAAAGATGCAAAGGCTAATTTATGTCGCTCTATTGCTAGGTTGCATACATATTTTACATTTGCCCAAGAACCCTATACTTATAAAAGATTGATTCGAGGTTTCAGTTAGTCAATACCATGCTGCTTGTTGCGCACGGCGAGGGCACGCTATAATATATATCTCCAAAATCTTGGCAGAGAGATAATTCTACAGTGTGTCCCAAGCTATTGCAAGCTGACCAGGAACGAGAAGGCAGACAGGATAGGCGGAATATCGCTGCCAGTATGCTGCAAGTTTCGTGAATAGTGTCCCTCCATACAGTGAGAAATATAGTAAAAGCAGCCACCATAGAGATGTAGTGGAAGAACGAAATGGAAAAATAATCGTTTTGGAAAATAGTTTTGTGAAAATTAGATAGTTCAAATAGTGTACTTTAGTGATGGGGATAGAGCCAGGTATACTACATTCTTGGTCAATGCAAACCAAGAGACAAAGGCGCAAGAATCCGTTAAATTAATACAATGCCACTTGGCCAACTGTTTTGTAAGAGAAGGCATTCTTTCGCATAATCTGCATTCTGCTTTCAAAGCCAGAACGCTTGCTTCTGGAATCGCTCTCTTAAACTCATGCCAGTGATAGAGATTTGCCTTTATTCTAGATCATTTATTAAGATACAGTTTGTTGTAGACACCGAAGCAGAACACTTATTTTTCGATCTCTTAGCATCAGTGCATATTAATAAGTTTATAATATCTTGAAATAACTTGTAGTTATTATTTTAATAGAATATATTTATTGTTAGCAGTGGTGACTACTTTCTTATTACTAATACTTCTCTCTTAAACATATATACTTACAAGCCCTTTTACTAAACCGCTCGTGCTACACACTACCAACATCTCAATTACATTTCAGAGAATTGCCTTCATAGAACAAAACTTTGGAATGTCTTACTGACTTCAAAAACAGATAGATAAGAGAGAGAGAGCCAAAGAGATGGGGATAATGGCTAGCTTCACTTGTTTCGGATAGAGATCGTCTTTTTTACTTTTACCTGCATCTTATATTATAACTAGGGAACGGATTCGTATGTATTTACATATTTTTTTCTAGGCAATTTACAGACGTTTATCAACTAGAAGTATTCATACTGACACTTTTTAAGCCGTTTGAGTCTACTTTTATTTCACATATTTCCACATATTTGGATGTTATCGCATATTTATACATATTTGATCAAAATAAATAAATATTTCTACATATTTAATCAAAATATGTACATATTTTTTCATATTTTTCATTTTGGGCATATTTTCATAATTGGGAGGTGGTTGACAGGAACTGTGAACCACAGACTGTAGGGCTGTGAATCATAGTGGGTACAATGGTTATTGTAATTTACACAGAATGCTGCTAAACAGTGACGGGCACTTGTTAGTTCTTTGAAGTTGTCTGACGTTGTCTGTTCTTTCAGCTCGTTCGTTGAAGTGTCCAATTCACATTTCGAAGACGAAGCAGTAGCGATAAATACTGCCAAGTCTTTATTCGAGAAACCTAATTTAAGGAACGACCTTGCATTCATTTCTGACAGTTGCGTATTTCTTGCACAAGCCATTACCCAACTTGAGTCACAAAGTGTTCGACTGACAGAAAACGTGTCCAACGTTAAAAAAGTCATCGAAAAGGTGGAAGGAATACCTGGGAGTAAGGGTGATCTGATCAGATCAAAACTGGTAGAAGTACTGAACAAGAACAAAGGGTGGGAGACCATCTGCCAGATTTCTGATATTATCAGTGGAACAGAAGTCACCTCAGAACATCGTGTACCCTTTACAACCAACGAGATAACTTCTTTCAGCAAGGCACCTATAACATCTGTAGATGTTGAACGATCTTTTAGTCGTTACAAGTCCATCTTACGCCCAGATCGTCGTCACTTTACGTTCCAACATTTGAAATTTCATGTGGTTGCAAACAATTTCGAAGAGTGAAGTTTTCAAAATTGAAAATTTAACACATCTTTTTATAAATAGTAAAAATGTTCTTTGTTGTATAAATCATTATAACTTGTAAAAACAAATTATTTTGTTCCTAATAAATTATTATAAATTGTAAAAATGTTCTTTTCTTGTATAAATAATTATAACTTGCCCAAAAAAAAAAAAATTCCATTTTCATAAAAAAAAATGTCCATTTTACTTAAATATTCCAGAAAATATTTTAAGAAAATCACATATTTTCCACATAATTGACGAAAATAAATGCATATTTTAATTAAATATTTGGCATTTTTAAATACATAAAAATCCGTTCCTTAATTTATAACACTGACGAGATAGACAGATCACCATGTCATCGAAATTTGCCCCACACTTCAAAACATCTGTAATAATTTTATGTCACTCCTCCACCAACTTTCAAGACCAAATAAACATTAATTGGACTGCGAGATGTCGCATGATGGTAATATTTTTTAATTATAATGCCTCTAAAGCTGCCATTCGGATTCTTGCTGCCCAGTAGAGTTTAGATAGCCTCTGCCATCTACTGTCTTCTTCAGTAAAAGAATTTCTAATGTCCTCTAGAGTAGGACACACGTCAAGGTGAAGGCCCGTCATGTCTTCACTAGCAGCACGTTGGTGAACTCGCCACCCCTATTCTGGACTGATGCTTCATCAGATAATCGTGGCCAGTTGTGAGTCTGAAACATGCTACGGCATCCTTACGTTGGAGGGTGTGTAGAACACATTTCTTGGGGTCACTTTTTAGATGCTCCCACAACTTCCCCTCGGCCTGTTCATACTGTTCCTCTCTCGCATAACTCTCAATGTTTATCCGGACAATACACGCTTCATGGAACTATAACTCAGAGGAATATCTCGTTGTGGTAATCGGGATCCATTTTTTGCCAATTTATTATATATAATGATGGTAATATTACGGCCGGCGTATGGAAAAAAAAATTGAAACTTTTTCTATTTATTTCTTTACCTCATTTCTATTAAAATGTAATCATATCTTCCCTAAAATTAAAAAAAAAGATTTAGTCCTTTATAAGTTTAAAACATCAATAAATAAAATGAAAAATTTATATCGGAATCTTGACTTTTTGGGGGAGGTACAAGTTTTTCTAAAGTGCCACTTCTGTATAATGTAGGGCTCTATCAATTTTTGTTTTGTTTTACTTTTTATTTGTCATTTACAACTGTTCATAAAGGTACAATAAGTAAATATGGTAAGGGTGGTAAATGGCGTGAATGGCTTGAATGGTGATCATCCAGTGATGATCTCCATTAGTCAACAAGGTGATCACGAAGCCAACAACGCCACAGTCGCCTTCGGGGGTTGGAAGGAAGTGTGGTTGAGGACAAGTTAGCTGCTAATGGATTAGGGTGTATTGATAAGTTTTTGTGAAATTTATTGTAACGTGTTTTAGTAAGTTCGGATATAAAAGGAATTTTGTGATCTTTATGTATAGTTAGGTTGCTGACATAGAATGGAGCGTTTACAATGCGGCGGAGGATTTTAGATTGAAGAGTTTGTAATCGGTTGATATTTAGATCGTTTAGCTGAACCGTAAAGTTCAAGACGGTATGAGGATTCCAGGTGAGTCTCTTATCGAGCTACCGCATATGGTCGGCTGAAGGAGTAGAAAAATTATATAAGTAGACCGGGGCAAAAGTTTTCCGTTTCAGTGTAAAGACTATGTATTTTTATTTATATGGATTGATTTTTATTCGCCATTTTTGCAGCCAAGTTTCTTAGTGAATGTACGTAGATGTAATTGTAGAGAGCGGACAGACAACGTGGGATCAGTATGTGTGGAGAGAATTGCAGTGTCGTCAGCAATCTAACAATTTAAGGTCAATTTATATAAGAATTCAAGTTTGAAGAAAGTCGATTTACTCCAAAGTATGGTTGTGCCAAATAAGATGGCGATTTGTGGGGGGGGGGGGGATTTCTCGATTATTTTTTTTTAAACTTGACAGTTTCTGTTTTACATATAAATATAAAACATAAATAATGGTCGGGAGATTGTTGAAAGCCCAGCCTATTAGTCTTAAAATGTAGTAAAATTCAGGTACACGCGGAATTGCAATAAGAAGAGAGAGTCAGGTTTCACTCGATATTTTTTCATATTTTTTTCCACCCGGTATTTTTTATTGTCTCTTGTAGATAGATAAGATCTTATATTTACAAAAAAAAAAAAAAATCTGGTGTGAAACACTCACACAACTTTCTCTTACTTCAGTTCTCAAAATTATAATTGACAAATTTTATAGTTTGTGTATCAAATTTAAAATGAAATTCATCACAAACTGAAAAACCTGTTCATCAAAAGCGCACTTCCGGTTTACTAATTTTCTTGAAACTCGAAGTTTTGGCCATCTATTTATTTCTAATTAATTTTGTTTGGATGATAGAATTGTATAATCAACTATGATCGCACTTAAGAGAAAAACATAAACCCATCCATCCCCTAAAAGTGCCCTTAAATAAATTTTCCCTGAGAAATATTTCTAATAAAAATTGTAGATCTTTATATGTGTAGTCGATATAAAAAGGTTCAAGAAAATCGTCGGAGCCATTTTTGAGGAAATCGCGAAAAAGTGAAAAAAAAATCATTTAGTAAAGTGGTAAAGTAAGCGCACTTCCGCTTATCCGATTTTTTCAAACTCGGAATTTCAACAACATATTCAATTCGGATTAACATTATTTAGATGACAGAATTGTCTAATAAACTGAAATAGCATTTTACATGAAAGCTAATCCCCCCCCCCCCCAAAGTGCCCTTAAATGAATTTTCCCAGAGAAATATTTCAAATAAAAGTTGTAGCTCTTTGTATGTGTAGTTTGTATTTCATGTTTGATGAAAATCGTCGGAGCTATTTTTGAGAAAAACCAACTTGTAAAGTGGTACTTCCGGTTGAGGAATTTTGACAGATAACGTACTGTTAGATCCCATTGCACAGAGCAAATCTATTGTAATGTGATAACAGGAAGGAGTGATAACAAGAAGGAGTGATAACAAGAAGGAAAATATATAATTTTAATTATAAAAATTATAAGTAGTGGTGCCAGCCAGTCGCTATTATTTAGGTCAAGAGCCGCGGTCAGTGCACGGTCAAAGGGACCGCCAAAGACAAGAACCGCCAAAGACACACTGCTTTTAAAAGGGTCATTATACGGTCAGTATACAGAAGCCGCCTGGCCAATATACAAACAACAAATCATTCAAAAGGCCACCTGGCTACAGTCTTTTGATAACCGCCAATAAACAAACACTCAAAAGACCACCTGGCTACAGTCTTTTGATAACTGCCATCACTTGTTGCCACACCTGTTCACCGACCTATTCAAGACCTAGGGTCAACACACGGCAAGAGATGTTTTAGTGTGACCCGTAATTACACACTTGTCAATGTGTAAGTGATGGCAATATAACGTCTCTCCACAAGAAGAGGGGAGGATTATTCTTCAGTATTTCGTCAGCGTATCATCAAGATTCTACGAGTGACATAATTCATACATCGGAGCGCGACCCTATCTAAGTATTTAACATATATTTATTATCATCATTATAGCTGTGCATTGTATTTAACATTTAAATCATTTTAAATTAATTGTAGTTTATCTTTTCAAACGTTTAAATTATTGTTCAAATATATATATATATCTACTTTCGTAAATTAGTAATTCATATTCCGAGTAACAACTCTCTAAAAATCTCTAATTAACTCCCAACTATTCATCACATCGCAACACCTCTCCAAGACATCCGAACCCACTACACTATGTTATCACCCTGTCTGACAAACGCATCCTGAAGTTGGGCGAACGCCCGAAACCGGTCGATGACCACAAAATGAAGCAGGCTTCCACGGAAAATGTCTCTGATGCTTTCCAGCTCTGGGGAACCAACCACCACAACGAAATAGGAGAATATTAAACTGCGATATAAAATAAGTCCATCAAAAGTGTAGCAATTAATGACAAAATATGTACATAACCTAAACAGATTAAGTGATTCTAACGGTATTGATACTGCCTGCATGCATAGAAAAATCGTGTTTGCTGTAATTATTAGGTTTAACTGTATTTTCGATCAGTTTTTCATATAATTACACAATAATTAATTTAGCGAATTATTATCGAATTTCCCGTGCAGTTTTGCAATATTTTCACTTGACGTCCCAACATTTCCTATTTAAAGATAAAAAAATTAACTTATCTTCTGTAATAAAGTTGTTTTATTAAAATATGTTAATCTGATTTCTTTTAAAGGCCGAACATTATGCTATAAAATATGTTATATTCTCAGTTGTATTTCATATTTTGGTTAATGTTTCGTCAAACATTCTTTTTATAAGTTTGTAGCATATTAATGGTTTTTACATGTTGAAAAAAAGTTTTTTTTTCGCATGGCCAAATTTCCATACTCTCCTAGAAATTCTGGCAGAACCCCGGCCAAAATTCTATTTCTGATGCCATCAATTTTTATTGAATTGACAGAATCCTATAAGCCATTGTAGTGGAAGAACAAAATCAAAAAAATAATAAGTTAAAGTTTCTGAATATTTTATAGTATCCAAAATTGTATTTTTGTTAATATTTTATAATTATCTTAGTGCTGTGAATTTACCTTCAAAAAAAGTGTATTTTAGAACCAAGTATATTAAATCTGGTCATTGCTAGTAAGAAAACAAAGGCACTAAATCCCGTTAGGGTAACTCCTTTGTATAAGAGAATTCCCCCGCGTGAGAGAGAGCAATTCCAAAGAAGAGAGTCAAATATTAGCTTTATAAGAGTAAAGAGTACTCAGTCTAAACTCAGCCTTCAAACAGGACACTTCAGGAAATGCTCTCTTAGTATCAGTGCCAGTTTCACAATATATTTAAATAAGCTTATAATTAATCAATTAACTTGTAGTTATTATTTGAAAGATTATATTTATTATATAAAACAGTGGTGCTTTCTTGATTATATTCTATCTCAAACAAACACAAGGCCCTTTTCGCTAAAACGCTCAAGCCACAAGCTACCTACACACATCCACACCATTACATTACACCATGAGCAATGATATTCGTGGCAACAGTTTTTTAATCTTTGTAAAAAAAAAAAAAGACCAACAGACTCTTACCTAGGTCATATTTTTACGTAAAAAAAGGATTAAAAAGCAAGATTAGACTAAAATTTATATATATATAAAAAAAAAATGCTTTAAACAAAATAGGTATCTTAAAAACTTACTCCATAATAAAGTTTCAAGATAGAAAAAGTTCCCTCTTCCCATTTTTTTAAATAAATATAAATTATATGCGAGGATATATAAACAAATAAAAATTATATTCAAGGACTTTCCAATACCTAATCCACCCTAATTATATGCGTGACTTAATAGAGAAAGAGAGAAAGTAATATGATAAAATATACATATAATTGCAGAAGATCACGAGGAGAGCGGTCAATAGAAATATCACTTTTTTAAGATTATCCAACTTTTCGACAAATTTATTGTCTTCTTCAGGGATAAAAATAAAAAAAAAAACAATTAACAAGGATTACACATAATTTTTATATTAAAAAAACACAGTTAAAAAGAAAAAACTAAAGTAAACTTGTAAAAAAAACAGTTCAGTCAATACTTTACCTTCATTAGGGATGATGTAGTTCATTATTACATTTCAAGTAACTCTTTTTTTGCAAGTTTTGTTTTGTTTTTGTTTTTTGTTTAGTGTGTTTTTAATATGAAAATTATGTGTATTCCTTGTTGATCATTTTATTTATTTTTATCCCTGAAGAAGGCAATAAATTTGTCGAAACGTCGGATAATCTTAAAAAAGTGTATTTTTACTGACCGCTCTCCTCGTGATCTTCTGCAACTATAATCGAACGGTCGAGAAACATTATTATCGTGTATATATAATGATTCAATTTGGGATTATAAAATATATATATATATATATAAAATTTGTAAGAATACTAGTAAAGTCTATTTATTTCAGGCAGGACTTATATCCAACTATAGATCAGGTGTCTGGACGGAGGTGGTTAGCAAATAACTTTTTGTTACTTTTTATGATTTCTACTATTCAGTAGTTTTCTTTTTTAATCTTTTATCAAGTACTGTTATTATCTCCAAGTTTCACCATTTCTTGCCTGTCCACCCATATTCTGCTCACATCTCCTCAACTTGATGTCACTTCTCTTCTTTCTTCCACCTCGCTGTCCATTACCACCTTAGGTAATCTTTCCTGGACCTTCCTTACAAGTTAGTAACATATAAAAGTACCCCGACTTCTATCGATTCTAGAACGTTGATCTCAATTCCCATACTTTTCCCTATCTCGTTATTTCTGAATTCTTTCGCGACTCAAGCATCCGGGGATATAGAAAACTTACTTTATTATATTATATTATATTACTCATATTAATATATCAAATGAAATCTAAGGTCAAAACCGGGATTTGACTCAGTATCACAATACATCAGCTTTGCGGGCCACTCCTCTAGCCATTCAGCTACCGTGGCGTCTTAAATAATTTATATATATGTTACCGGCAAATATGAAATCTGGCATTCTACAGAATGCCTAGGCATTTTATATAATACCTAAAAACCTTAGGCAATGTGTAGAATTTACTCCATTTCTCTTTACTCCATTACGGCGAAGCAGGCAAAGTAACCTTCCCTGTATAGCTAGTTGGTGAGGTTATATACTCAGGTTGTCCCGTATGGTTTATAGTTCTAATGATGGATAAAAATGTGTTTCGATGCCGTTTTGAGGAGGAACTGCGGAAAAGAATAAATACTACTGCAAGGAATAGTGTATTTTTAACAGATGAACGTTACCAGCTACTTGTGGAAAAGCGTCCCTTCGGTAAAATTTAGCAGCAATAACTAGGCCATGATTGTATATGGCCATTAATAGATATAGTTTTTAAACCTTTCCATACTTTGCCTAAGACGACGTAGACATTCTATAGAATGCCTATGCAATGTATAGAATGCATTATATATATATATACAGCATCCGTAAGTTTGTGGCCGCAAAACACGAAAAGTAGTCGATGGATTGACTTGAAATTTTTACACAACGTTACATTGCTATATAAGAGTGTTTATATATACTTTTTACTCAGAAGTTCCCACGGAATCGGGAACTTCTCCGAGCGTTTCGCGAGGTTGGCAGAAATAGACAGACTCAGACGCGTTGCGATGGCGGCTCACTCTCTGAACATCTTTCTCAACTACTTATAAGTACTTCTATTCCGAACTTCCCACGGAAACGGGAAATTCCGAGCTAAAATCCGTTTAAACGGCCATATTGCGTTAGCACTTGCTTGTTCAGGTATTGCTGCTACGTTGATGGAAGGAGGTAGAACAGCGCATTCAGCTCTTAAACTGTCATGCCTTAAACATGCACTTCACAGAAAATCCAACATGTAACATTTCTAAAACATCAGGAATGGGAAAGATTCTTCGGGCGTCCAAAATCATTGTATGGGATGAGTGTACAATGGCTTATAAGAAGTCATTGGAAGCATTAGGCCATACATTGAAAGACTTGCGAAATAATCAGGTTCCATTTGGTGGAGTATTGGTGTTACTAGCCGGTGATTTCAGGTAAACGCTTCCAAGTGATACCTCAACACCAGCTGATGAATTGCATGCCTGCTTGGAATATTCAACTCTTTGGAGCACAGTAAAAAAAAAATCATTTAACGACGAATATGAGTGTTTAACTTCAAAACGATCCAACAGCTGCCATATTTTCAAGACAATTACTCGAACGACACTTCTCCTACAAATCCTTAAACAGGAAAACTCACCTTCCCATCTAATTTCTGCAACATTTTACATTCAAAATAAGAATTAGTAGACACGGTATTCCAAAGCATCGAAACAAATTATCAAAATCACGCATGGTTAAGCCTAAAATCAGACTGAGCCAAGCCTGCATAGAATGCATTATATATGATATCTATATATATATATAATATATAATATTATATATATATAATATAAATATCTCATAAAAGAGTAAATTTATGTAGTATATATTCCTTCTTAATTTTTTATTTGTTTCTAATTCAATTATATATTTTTCAATCTGCGACTATTAATTGATTTCATCTTTGCAAGATTATAATTTAATTTATAAAAAGAGTTTGTAACAAGTTACTTTTTAATTGTTATTATTATTATTTTTTACTCGAACTAAAGACAAAATTTTTTTTTGACAAAGTGGATATCATGACAATATCAATAAAAATAATTAATCCTATAGTTTTTAATTAATTAATTCCATTAATTAACAAGTCAAGTTATAGAAATGTAAATTAAAGAAAATGGAATTTGTTTGAAATAAAATAAATTAAATAAACAATAAACTTGTTTCTTAAGTTGTTAGAATTAATAAAAAAAAAAAAGTTAAACAGAAACTTAGGTCTTATTAAAATAAATGAACGAAAAATTTTTATATTTAAGATAAAAAATAGATGATAAATAAAATTACACTTTGTGAAAAAGTATTAAAAACCATTTATTATAAATATTATGAAAAACTCGATTTAATAAAAATAATAATAATAATAATAATGAAGGATTATTAGTAAATATACATTATGATTATTATAAGATTATAAAAAAAATGTAAATTGTAAAAATCTTAGGCAGATTCCGTCTGTACATAATTTCTTGTAATCATATTTATTTGTATCCTTGTAGTCAACGCTCATTTGTTAAAACACATTATCGAGTGCTTTAAAATAAAATAAGTAATTACATAATAATTTTGTTAATGGATAGTAGAACTTCACTTCTCCTTATTATCGTAAATTGTTGGTATTAGCATTTTTTTGCTTATTATAAAATTGTTACAGTTATAAATATCAAATGAATACTGTTAAAAGAATAGTAAAAAGGTTTGTGTTTTGATGTAAGTAGTTGTTAAAAAGTAAAAAATTAAAGTAAAGTTACAACGCAAGTAAGAGATGATAGGGTTAAGACGATAGTAGTAAAGCGCAATAAGAAATATTATATAGGAATACAAGGGTGGTGGATAAAATGGCATGTATGTTGTATGTTGGCTGTTCGAGCTAAGAGGAGACGGCGGCACACAATTGTAGAAGAAAGATAAATTCTTGTAAAAGGTATTACCAGTAATATTAGCAATGTGGAGGGGTGAGATAGATAGAAGAGAGTGTGGCTAAGAAACCACGGCTCTTAGTACAAACAAACTGATACAAAAAGTAATCGCAATAAATTGCAGCTAAAGTCAGAGGAAAAGACAATTCATCTTTGTGTTGTTGGAGCCGCCGCCAGTTATAGTAGTGCAGAGAGCCCAAGACCGACTATACTAAGGAAGAAGAAGAAGAAGAAGAAGTAGAGACTTACACTGTATGTGACTGGGTGGTGAGAGGTTTGGTCCAGGGATGTTAGTGAAGGGGTGAAACTGTTAAGAGATCGATGCTTGTGAGTAAAGCGGAAAGAGTATAGAGAGAGAGAGAATGAGAGCGTGTGAAA
Organism: Triatoma infestans; assembly: GCA_011037195.1. Classification (NCBI taxonomy): domain Eukaryota; kingdom Metazoa; phylum Arthropoda; class Insecta; order Hemiptera; family Reduviidae; genus Triatoma; species Triatoma infestans. The sequence continues at coordinate 393,945 of JAAEAF010014304.1, forward strand.
GAGGTTTAATAGGCGTGGCTTTTGGCAATAATTGGGCGTGGCTTTCAATACACAGCCTTTATACCCCACCCATTACTACTTTAACCATATATAGGGTAAAACAGAAAATGTTTTGCCCCGCCTGTGTTATCTCTACTCCTCTTCCACTACTACTATTACCACTCCACTTCTTCTATCTTTGACAACAAAGTTTTAGTCGTTAGCATGTCTACTTCGGGTGAGGAACAGAGGCGGCCACCAGCCAGAACATCATTCTGTATAGATTCGCTATTATCTTCCGAAGATAATAGATCAGCTAGTGAAGAAGGTAGTATTAGTCCTGGTTCAGAAACGGCTAGCCATCCACCATTATTATATCATCATAATCATCATCACCATCATCATCATAATCATGGTTCATCACCGCCCGGTGCTACCGCTCAACCATCAGCTTTTACACCTTTATATAAAAAACAAAACAGTTTACATCAATTACAATTGGAATGGTTGGCCAGAACAGGGATGCTGTACGCTGCACCTAGGCTACATCTTCCAGGTATGTTTCAATGATTCTATAAAAAATATTATTATGATTTTTTTGCCAGAATATCATTTGACCATCTCTAATGAATTTTTTTATAAGTAACCTTGTGATGTAGAAACAATATATTAATATATTCAACCTTTAATCTTTATTGAACCTTTAAAATAATAAGAATTTTACTGTGGTTTGGTCCGCAAGCTTCACTTTTATAGTCATCGACCGGTCATTTCAGTCATAATGCCCTTCTTCAAAATGTACAGAGAGATATGTGATAATACCCACTGTTTATTAAGACATCCTGAAGATGGGCGAATGCTCCAAAAATCTGTCGATGATCACACAAAAAAAATGAAACAGGTTATCAAGGAAAAAAATATCTAATATCATATACTATGGGAACCGAATGTTGTAAAACCAAATCTTTTGAAACACTTCTTCTAAATGTAATAATATTTCTCTTACTTTCTATTGGCAGATTTTAAGTAACGGAAACAAAAATCGCAGAATGTTTAAACATATTTCTATTAAGCACTACCAATGAAATCTGACAATAAGGTTTTAATCAAATAGACTGCCCTCAACTCCTCTCATCTCTTTCCTTTAACACTCCATCCTATCCAACCAGACGTAATCTTCTTTTCAATATTCCATTTTCCGCGACTAACTATCAATACCACTCCTCAATTAATAGAATGATGCGTTTAGCAAATCAAAACTCTATAGAAATTAGCACTTTCAGAACTAGCCTTAAAACATTTCAGAACGAATTACGCTCAGTATTGAACCAAAGTTGTTAAAGTTAATTTAGTTTTTTCATTTTCAACTATAGTTTATTATTTTTGACATTACATTTGTTTATTATTAGTATATTTTATTTTTATTATGTTATTACTTTTAGATAACTATTTAAAGTTCCTCTTAAATTTACATGTATATATTTATTTTTATAGTTTTATACGTATATATTTAATAGTTTTAATAGTTGATAGTTTTACGTTATAATTTAATTTGTTATTACCATTATTTTGGATTTACCCCTGTTTTATGTTTGTGATCATGTTATTGTTTATTATTGTTCACTATAGTCATGCTTTTTCTTCTATCATTTGTAAAAGGATCTGTTGGTCCGTAATTAAAAAAAAAAAAAAAAAAAATACGAACAACGGAAGTACCACTTTATTGGATAATTGATTTCCTACTTAAACATGATTCTAATAATTTTTCCCTAAACCATAGTATGTCAACTATACATATGTTGAGAGCCGGTAAATTTTATTATAAACATTTTTCCGAACAACTCGTTTTAGGAGGGTTTTGGGGGGGGGGGAGGGGGCGAAATTACCTTAAGGCCGTCTTCTAAAGTGCTATTTCCATATATTATATAGGACCCTATCATCTATTTTAATAAGAATTTAATGTATTCGAATCCAAATTTCGAATTGCTAAAAATTAGAATTTGAAGAAAATTGGTACATCGGAAGTTGTTTACTTTTTGAAAGTTTTTTTTTTTTCCAATTTTATGAGACTTCATCGATAAAGATCCTATGTTTTCTGAGCTTTTTACGATATAAGAAATTGTGAGCGCCTTATTTATTTATTTATTTTTACTTTCTCTTACTCCCAGTAAGAGGAAGTATTGTAATCGTGTCAAATTTTCGATATCGAGTTTTCACCGGAAATATCCGTTTTGAGGTCCATTGAGTCCAAAAAAGTGGTTTTTAGCGAATGGTCTGAGTGTGTGTGTGTCTGTGTGTGTTTATGTATGTGAACAGCATAGCTCAAAAACGAAAAATCGTAGAACGTTCAAACTTGATATTACGTTTAGGTATCACCATGGGATCTGACGGTGCGTTATGTGTCAATATTCCTCAACCGGAAGTACCACTTTACTAGTTGTTTTTTTTACGTTTTTGCAATTTTCTCAAAAATGGCTCCGAAGATTTTCTTTAAACTTGCTATATCAACTACACATACAAAGAGCTACAACTTTTATTTGAAACATTTCTCCAGGAAAATTCATTTAAGGGCACTTCTGGGGGAGGGGTGGGGTTAGGTTTTCATCTTAACTGCTGTTTCAGTATATTAGACAATTCTGTCATCTAAATAATGTTAATTAGAATTAAATATGTTGTTGAAATTCCGAGTTTGAAAAAAAATAGATAACCGGAAGTGCGTTTTTACTGAAATATAATTTTCAGTTTTCTGGTATTTTCTCGAAAATGGCTCCAACGATTTTCTTTAAACCAGCGTTGTTAACTATACATATAAAGAGCTACAACTTTTATTTGAAACTTTTCCCCTGATAAATTCATTTAAGGGGACTTTTGGGGGAGGGGGATTATGTTTTTCTTTAAAAATGCTATCACGTTGATTATACAATTCTGTCATCCAAATTGAAATAACTAGAAATTAATATATGACCCAAATTCCGAGTTTCAAGGAAATTAGTAAACCGGACAGTTTTACTGGACAGTGTTTTCACTTTTCGACGAATTTCATTAAATTTGGTACACTAACTATAAAATTTGTCAATTATAATTTTGAGTACTGGAGTAAGAGAAAGTTGTGTGAGTGTTTCACACCAGATTTTTTTTTAAAAAAAAAGGCGGAAACTGAACAAGTATTTAACAAAATATACATACTTTCTATTGAGCGAATCTGTTCCTATGATAATAAATAAATGGGACCCTTAAGTTTTATTACTACAATTTTTTATTTATTATTTATTTATGCTGTCCACATTTACACACTCTCTCTCAGAAATCAATTTTTTCCTTACTCAGGGGAAACTCAAAATGTGAAACTCAAAAAAGAGTGCCTAATTCTACTACAGCAAAACATGGATTATTTGCTATCTTTAGGATCTGTTTACAAATTCTTGCGCTACTTTTAGTGTCAAATTCTTGGAAAAAAAGCAAGTACTCCTCTAGTTATATGGATCCTCTCAACTAATTAATGTTTAATTTATGTTTAACAACAAGTGAACATAAATTCTATTTTGAATCTGAAATTCTTGTTTCAGGTAGGTTTTTTCCAATTTAGACCCGCAACCTATAGGATTTATTTTGGACTCCCTTTGGTGTCAGTGTAGTGTCAGTGTAGTGTCTTGTCGAGTGTAGTGTCTAATTAAGTGTATAATATGTAAGTATGGCCAAACACATCTGTATTCGGTTGGCTATACCCATGTAATTGTACAAATCGGCAGTTTCAATGCGTATTTTTTTTTGAGTGTCAACAGTCCCATTTTTAGTGCTGCGTGTTGCTAGGCTGTGTTACTCGCCAGCTCCCCAAAAGATCCTTGAAGAAATGGCTCTCCCTATGATGTTTAACATGGTTCTACATCAATGGGCTTCTCCAAAACGCTATCAATTATTTAAAAACAACAAATTTCTTTTTCAAATATTGTAGACGTTTCGATTTAATATTAGAAACTTCTTCACTGCTCAAAAAAAAATTTTTATTTGCGTACCTTATGAACAACTAATACATGAAGTGTTGCAGATTAGGATTTATCCTAAATAAATAATCTAATTTGATCTGACTGTATCAATATAATATTTGTTCACTCAGTACTCACTAAAATAGTTTTGAAGCCTGAAGAAGGACTGGATCACATTTGAGATGGTATCCGGCATATCAATCTTTATTTTCTTTAATTCTAATCGGTATCGGATTTCCATTCAACGTCAATGAACTCGTAGAGTCTGGTAAAAAAAAAAAAAAAACTTGTATTTTATATAAATTATATAAAAGACTATTCTTCTCAAAAGCAATTGGAAGAAGATTCAGTTCAAGGCAATAAACAGAAAATTTAAACATTTAAATTCCAAATTTGTAGTGATTATTCAATCATTGAGCAACTTTTAGCGGATTACCTTGTTGAGAAAATTTAAACGGATTAAATAATTATTTTAGACACTTTAATAAATTCGTCGATATTTATTAGTGTATCCTTCCTCCAAATTCTTCTACATCAGATCTTTAATATTCTCCCTCTAACTTGAAAAGGAACATAATAAAATCAATTTAAAATTTGTTCTGACTGACTTTTGTTCTTCTCATTAATATTCTTGAAGGTCCCTTCTTGTTAAGGATAATATTTAATTTTCCTCTACAGAATTTTTCACTTACACAATTTTTCGTGAAGTAAATTTGTTGGGTAACTTTGATAGAATTTTGTTTTGCCGTTTTCGACTTAAAAATGAACTTAAACTTGGCTTTTACTACACCTCTTAGATAATTTTTTTTTATTTATAATTTCATGTATTGTTTCTTCAATGTTTCAAGTGGATAAATATGGGTAATTTATATTAACAAAAAAATTAATATTTATTGCAATTTTGTCCCAGGACAGTTTTCCATAATATTATCAGCTCTATTTTGATAATTATTATTTCAATTTCGTCTTTTTTTTTTTTCTTTTTTTTTTAAATTCTGTGTACAATGCAAACTACAAAATAATGCACAACCAATGCACAATTTTTTTTCTTCGTTAAATGACTTCTAGTGAAATACGTGCTTGTTTAATTTTCACCTCATTCTCTGATAATGGACATTTCTCGGCTATAGAACAAGTTCTGAGATATTTGCTAGATTTGTTTAAGAGAGGGGGACATCTTAAATTTTTAGTTTCTGGTAGCTGTTCCAATAATTTATTTATTTCTTTATTTATTTACTGCAAAAAAAAAACAAAAACAAATTAGCATTCGTTTGGCAGAGAGTTCTCTTGTTTACAAATATATATATATATATATATATATATCAAATTCCAATCAAGAATTATTGATGTAAAATAAAATTAACTATTCTAGAAGATATAATAAAAAAAATAAATTGAAACAGAATAGTTTAACTTTTAAAATTCCATAAAGAACAAAACTTATTATTTTTATGGCTTGATTATAATAAAAAATTACAAATATCCTTGACGAAAAGTTTCGGCTAGAATTTAATGTTTTTCTTTCTTTTTTTTTCTTTCATTCAAGTTTTCACGATTTTTATTTAAACGTCGTAAACTAAAAATATTTTCGGGATACATAATAAACCTATCCACTATTATTTGAAACATTTTCTTAGGAAAAATAGATTTCTGGGGGCGAGTGGGGGGGGGGGGGGGTGGAGTTTGGGGTAACAGTATTTTTTTAAGCGTTCTTCCTAAAATACCAGTTCAATACAATGTTTGGTTCTACCAACTCTATAATATTGATATAAATTAGAAGCATTAGAAGCATTGGTAGAATTCAGAATTTATAAAAAAAAAAAAAAAAGTAAGTTTACCGGAAATGGTTTTTGAAGCCGGATGTAGGTATTCAAAACATTTTTTCCATAAAAGAAATTGACTTTAAATAATACTGTGGAATGTGTAGTATTAATTTTTCAAATGTTATACATGAGGTTGATTCAATGTTGTTAGTGTTCTTTTCTGGCCTACAAAAAAAAAAAAAAAAATTGCCACCCCCAATACCTCTACTATATTAATTTTAGGATTTGTAGTTTTAAACGAATATTTATCATTTTATAAATAATCATATCTATAGCAGCAAAAAAACATCGTGCGAGTGTTTCATACTTGATTTTCTTATATTCAGGGGATTTTAAAATATTTATTTTCGTTGAAAATATTCAATTTTTCTAAAAAAAAAAAAAAAAAAAAGTTCATTTATTTTTCTTTTAACTTCTTTTGGCTCTTTTATAAATGCTGTTTCATTTTTGTCTTATAAAATTGATCTTAAACGGCTTCTACAGCAATTTGACGATATAAATATCACAATAAAATTGCCATTTTTCAATAAACTGTTGCGCCATCTTTATATTATAACAACTGTAAGTGTAGTTATTATGGGTGCTAAAAATTCATGTTTCGAAGATTAGATGGGGGTGGGTGGGGTGGGGTGGTGGTGTATTGTATGCCATTACCCAGATTGTGTAATTTATTGTTTTCAACTATGAAGGTAAAAAGGCGTATGATAATAGACTAGACCTGCATAACATATATTTAATCCATTTTTAGTCTATTCATTAAAAAAAACAGGAGCTACAGAAAGTAGTGTGTGTTTACTTTCGTAGAATTTTTTTGTTTAATTTTTATTTATATTTTAATTTTTTGTTTAATTTTTATTTATATTTTTGTTTAGACTAGACCTGCATAACATATATTTAATCCATTTTTAGTCTATTCATTAAAAAAAACAGGAGCTACAGAAAGTAGTGTGTGTTTACTTTCGTAGAATTTTTTTGTTTAATTTTTATTTTAAGGCGCGTCAACATCTATAGTCATTTGCGTCCAGAGTTGTCTCAGTGCACTGCCGGTCTCCGAATAGTGTTTTTTTCCTGGACGAATTTTCTTTATTACAATAGTTTTCTAATAATTGTATGTACAATCAAATTATTAGAAGATATTTTGCATTACAATTGGCGCCATACAACCATGATAACTGTATCAGATTGGGTAGAAAATAATTATATATTTACATTTCTCTTATAACTAGAAAGAGGTTTTTTTTTTTTTTTAAGGCACGTCAATATCTATGGTCATTGGCGCCTGGAGCCTTCTCAGTGCACTGCCGGCCTCCGCACATTGTTCTTTCGTTACAAATAACACTGTCCGCCACCGAAAAGTTAGCTGTAGAGGCTCCTAGGAAAAAAAATATCTAAGGGCAGCACAGCTAGACTTGAACCCGGAATTTCCTCGTGGTTGTCCAGTGTGCTAACCAATGAGCTAATCCCTTCCTTATTATTATTCCTTATAAAATAAATTTCGATTAATTTCTATTTACTTGTTTCTTTAATACTATAAGAGATAATCCACCGGAAATTCATGTTTTTAAGATTTCCTGTACACAAAGTGATTTTTTTTTTTTTTTAGAAGTTGTTGTGTATATTTGAGAGTGTATCTATTGTGTGCAATCAGCTTAATTCAAAAACGAAAAAAATCATTGTAATTATAGGAAATTCTAATTGTATGTATAATTTAATTGTAGATATTTTACAATTAAAATTTACATGATACATGATATTTCACATTACTTAATATTTAGCAATCACTCGAACATTCATTTGATGCTACCAGGGAATCGTCAATACCATTTTATTAAATGGATTTTTTTTAGATTTTTCTCAACTTTCTTAAATATGACGTCAACGATTTTTCTCCTACATATAATTATACAACCTACATATAATTAATTATATATAACTTTTTATTTCCAATATTTCTTCAAGAAATTAATTCTAGAATGTTTCTTTTGTGCAAGATATAATCAAGAAATTTCACTCTTGCCTCCTTAAATTCATTCCAAAGTTTTTTTTTTTTTTTTTTTTTAATACTCTCAACTTCTTGATAATCCTACTCTTACTCGTCCTTTCAGATAGCGCTGGCCATTCGATTTCCTAGGCGATGTAGTCTAATAATTGAATCTTTGTAGGATTACCAATAGTAAATGGTAATTGCTGTCATGTCAATATAGGTCATACTATTCACTGTTGTGGTGGGGGAAATGACATAATCTACATATATAATTGACACCATTGCAGTTTGAAAAATTACAACTTAATTAACACCCAGCTTATTAATTACGTTTGTCATTGACGGCAGAGCATAGGCAACATCCATTTTCAGGGCTAGTTGCTTAAAATTTTTTTTTTTTTAGAAATTTGTCTAATATTTTAACAGCAAAGTTCAAAAACTAAAAAAATAGTTAAATGAGCTAAAGAAAAATATGTCAAAATTTACATCATTTTTTTTTCTCAAATTGTATTCATAAATTTTCTTTCAGTAATGAATAATAAAAAAAAACACCTTTAAGTTAACAATTTCGAAATATAATCTAAAATTAGTTGCAATATACGGTTGAATTTAATTGCTTGTTTTTTTTTTGTAATTTTAATTTGTTTAAGGATTATAAAATTATGAACCTCTTAATAGCCTTTTTTAATTATATTTATCTTGATTGTGAATTACATTATTCCCGACGTTTCGATACTCTGTGTGTCATCATCATGGGAAGACTATTGTTCTACAATTTCTTTTACTATCTGTAATTATTTCCAGTATTGCCCAATTTTTAGTAAATTAATTTATTTATAACTTCGTTGTTACTAGTCGTAATTTAAATAGTTATGTAATTAAATTTTTCGCCTTGAGACTGGTTGTTATAAGTTCCTTTAGATTTTTGAATTTGAGACCTTGTGGTACCAATTTGATTTTATTTTATACTGATTATCATACATTAGTATATTTTGTTATTATATTTGTAAATTTAAGGCTGTATGTTTGAGTATCCACTAGGTGAAGGCCATCGTAGCAGACCAAGATAAATACAATTAAAAAAGACTGTTAAGAGGTTCATAATTTTATAACTCTTAAACAAATCTAAAACTAGTTTTTTTTTTTTTAGATTATCCCATATTAATTACATCAATCTAATGATAAAACTAATAAAATAACAAGTAAATTAAGAATAATATTGTAATTAATTAAAAACAGGAATCAATAAATTAATTGAAAAAAAAATTGAATAAAAGTAATAAATATTAATCATCACGATTTTATTATCGAAATATAATATTAATAAAGATGATATATTCAAAGTTCACACTTATGCTGACGTTAAAGTCACTTATCTATTACATATTGGGAGGCTGATTTTATATCTGTATACATGTGAATTATGTACATTATTTGTTATTACCATAAATATTGTAATAAGTAAATAGTTTAAAATATTCTTGAATGACTTAAAAAAATTGAAGATATAATGTGTGCAACTCTTTCAAAAAAAAAACCATATTGCATTTCTTTAATATACACACAAATCTTCGAACTTAAAATTGTATACAACGCATTTAATTACTTTTAATGTCATTTTCCCAGAAAAGTTGTCAAATAAAAGTTATATCTATATCCAGAAATATAAATAATTTTTTCATGCCCAATTTTTTTCATGCCGGAACTGAAATAAATTCATTGTCGGATCTGGTAAAAATTCATTTCCGGTAAATCACAAATAAATGCAATTCTTCGAAAAAACTTGAAGGAAACGTAATACTTCCTTTCTTTAAGTATTTGTTTATTATTATATATTAAGACGCGACAACATCACTGATCGGAGTCTTTTCAGGGCATATATGCTCGGAGTTTCCAGCCACTGTTCTCCGTTATAGACAATACTGCTTATAACCGAAGAGTGAGCTGTAAAAGGCCACCTAGGTTAAGAAAAAATTAATGGTAGCGCTGCTGGACACTAATCCAGGACCTCCGCGATCTATAGCCAATGTACTAATGCCTCTAATAGAGCCCATAAAAAGCAAGCAGATACGAGGTGTGTAAATTAAGTAATGAGACTGATTTTCTAGTGTTCGATCTGGCAACACTGGAGGCGCGGCGCATGCGTGGTAGGGCAAGTAAACATCTGATACACGTCCAGTGCAAATTTGAAAATGCTAGAGTTGTTGCACTGTCCGTAGTGACTTTTTTTTGTGAGCAAGGTTTTTTCAGTGCGTTTTAAAAATGAGTGACATCAATTACGAGCAACGTTGTGCTATCAGGTTTTGCTTCAGACTTGGGCACAGTGCAACGGAAACGTTTGAAAAACTGTGCCAGGCCTATGGAGACAATGTTTTGTCGAGAGCACAGGTTTTTAGGTGGTTTAAGTCGTTTGCAGAAGGAAGGGAATCAATTGAAGACGAGCCTCGCAGCGGAAGGCCTTCATCTTCAAGAACCGACGAAAATGTTGGCAGAATCCGCGATCTCGTGCGTTCAGATCGTCGTTTGACAGTCCGAATGATCGGCGAAGAGTTGAATTTGACTCACACAACCGTTCATCAAATTTTGACTAATGAATTGGGGATGAGAAAAATTTGTGCAAAAATGGTTCCGAAAAATCTTTCACAAGAGCAAAAAGACATCAGAAAGGAAAGGAGCCTTGACTTTTTGGGAGCAATTGAAAACGATCCCAATTTTTTGGAACGTGTTATTACAGGAGACGAGTCTTGGGTGTTTGAGTATGACCCAGAAACTAAGCGTCAGAGCATGCAGTGGCACACTTCAACCTCTCCAAGGCCAAAAAAAGCAAGAATGAGCAAGTCAAAAATCAAATGCATGCTGATTTGCTTTTTTGATAGCCAAGGAATCGTTCACAAAGAATTTGTGCCTCAATGCCAAATGGTAAACCAACATTTTTACCGAGAAGTTCTTGAGAGACTTCGAAAAAGAGTCATGCGTGTGAGACCAAACATCAAAAACAAGTGGGTGTTGCATCACGACAATGCTCCGTGTCACACCGCGATTTCTATTAATGAGTATTTGGCCAGTAATAACATTCCTGTGACTCCTCAGCCTCCTTATTCACCCGACTTGAGTCCATGTGACTTTTTTTTGTTCCCCAAATTGAAAAATCACCTCAAGGGACGTCATTTTGGAACATTGGAGAATATTCAAACAGCCGTAACCGACCAACTGAAGTCTATTCCAGTATCCGAGTCCCAGCACTGCTATGACGAATGGAAGAATCGTCTTCAGCATTGTGTGGCTTCCCAAGGTAGTTACTTTGAAGGGGACAATGTTGAATTGTAATTTTATTTGAATAAAAAAAAGATAAAAAAATCAGTCTCATTACTTAATTTACACACCTCGTATTTTGGTAGAATAAGATTCAAATAAGCGTTTTTATATTTAATTTTAGATAAAGCTGCTTTTATACATAAAACCTTTTTGTAAAGGCCAAAAAAAGCAAGAATGAGCAAGTCAAAAATCAAATGCATGCTGATTTGCTTTTTTGATAGAGAAAGGAATCGTTCACAAAGAGACTTCGAAAAAGAGTCATGCATGTGAGACCAAACATCAAAAACAAGTGGGTGTTGCATCACGACAATGCTCCGTGTCACACTGCGATTAGTGCCAACAAAATGAGGAGTCCTATTTTTTTTTTTTTTTTTTTTAAACAAATCATTGTCGCCAATAGCTACTATAAATTTCTACGGAAGATAATGTAACATATGTTCATTACCAAAATATTTCAAGTGTTTAAACATAATATTGTATAAAAAAATTTTATAATTGATAGCATATGGTTGTTGTTAATTTGTTAATCATTTTATGTATATTTAATGATAACAGGGCAAACATACGCACACATTAGATAGCTATCATTATCCATGCACTATATAGTACATTGATATTTTTTCCGTTTATTCGAACATGTATCTTCTTATCAAGTTAAATCATATCATAGATATTAAACCATTTACCTCTAGCAGATTTGTTTGTTTGCTTTTTTTTTTTCAATTTATCTACATTAAATTTTCGATCTACTGAAAAAATCTGTAAAATAAAGTTTGCTTTTTTTTTTTAAATTTTTTGTGAAACTTTTTATAAAAATCATTACTTAGTCTTCCAGATTAACGCAGATAAATGTTACTTGGGCTTTGCAACATTATCTAAAAACATTTGCCTACCAAAAAATCACAAAAAAAACTCTTCTTTATAATTTGCTCGATCCTAGCGTAAGGATCAGAAACATTGAATTTTGCTAGAAAGATGAAATTAAGTTACGGGGACTTTAAACGATTAAGCCTTTGGCCGTATTTAATTGACCAATATTATGTTCTAGTACTGAATGGAGAAGAAAGACAAATTAAGAGCCAATCTATTATACAGATGATCGGTACTAGTTCGCTCATAAAGTTGGATCAACTTAAATGGACAGTGCAGTTGGTCAGAATGGTTGAGGGATGATATATCCATTAAAAAGTAATGTTGAACCAGCTTGATGTATGTTGAACTAGGAGTAGTTTGGCCAAAGCTGCGATGACTGGATATTATGGCAAATTACGGAGGAACATTCTTGGTACTTATAATTAGAGATCAGCTGCAAAAGATCGGGTTTACTGCGGGTGTTGGTGTAGTGGTTATGAGCATGGACTTGTAACTTGGAGATCCCCAGTTCGTGTCCCGCGTATAACTGCTAAATTTTATATTCGTAAAAAAATGTTAATAGTAAAGTATGTGCTTCCGCCTCCGTCCACGATACCTAATTTGGTAGTTGGACGTTAAGCCCGCCTGAAAAAATAGGCATTACTTTACTTTAATCTTTAGACTCTATAGAGTCTTTCTATACATATTATGTCCTCTTCAATCGTGTCAGTTCAATCGTGACCTTTTTTTTTGGAAAACCATGATTAACTGTATCTTGCAGTATGTTAGTAATTTTACATCACTACTGGAAAAAACATTGTACAATTGCTTATGCGTGTTCTATGAAGGCTCTATGATGCGTGAAATCGAAGGGAAGATGTTCTTGATCAGCGTTCTGCTTGGCGCATTGGTTTCAAAAATTCAATAGTGGTGATATGAACTTAGAAAGAAAGCTAGAAACAGGGCGACCATCGTATGACGTTGATGAGGCTTTACAGGTAGTGTCAAATCAAATCCAACCACAAATACTGGTGCACTGGCTGCAAAACTGGCTGGGTCTAAAGATACCGTTAGCTGCCATCTTCAGGTTCTATAGGAAGGAGATGTAGGATAGCGCTGCCTGAACTTACATCTCAACAGACCGCCAGGAGAATGGATACTTGCCAATACTCTGAAAAAAAATCCATCTGGTTTGCGTTTCTACAAAACAATAGTGACATGATGTGATGACAACCACCGGACTTGACCTGCCTCAAGGAGCTGTGCTAATTCCTATCCTTTTTAACATATATACATCAGACTTAGGAGATAAACTTGGATCGGAAATTAGAACTTTCCAGTTTGCAAATGATATTACGATCTACACGGGAGAGCGGTCTGAAGAAAAGGCTGTTATAATAATCAAACGGGGAATGCTGAGACTCAATAAATGGTGTGGAGAGCTGGGGTTTCGGGTGTCTGCTAATAAAAGTGCTGTTAAAATGTTCAGTAGGAAACGTCATAGTAGCAGCCCAGAAATTATTCCGTTTGGCCCTTTTGAGATCTCTCATGTAAAGGTCTGTAAAGTGTTAGGACTTTATATTGACTATAAATTGAAATGGAAGCTCCACATTGAAGAAGTCGCGAAAAGCTGCAAGAAAAGTTTAAATATTTTACGGTATATAGCGCATGTGACTTACGGGGTAGATCCAAAAATAGCATTCCTCCTTTACCGGAAATTAATTTTGTCCAAGTTAGATTATGCTTCTGGTATTTACGGAGATGCCTGTCAATCAGCTTTGGCCAAGTTAGACGAAATTCAATATAAAGTGATGAGAAGTGGAAATCCTGAGATAGGTTTGTCAATGATTGGATCGCAGTCAAACGGCTTTTTCAGGTGGTGCAAGAGAGCAATTTGAGAATAATTCGATTCCAACAACTACATAGAATGTATTCAAAAATCGCCCAGCGATATTCAACTTTGGTCAAATTGCAAAAAAGTTTTATTCCATCAAGCTCTCTTCCAGACTAAAGAAAAAATGTAACTACTTTTATACCCAAACTATAGTTCAGACTTAACCTCCACCCGACAACAATTTGTTTCGGTCCATTGCATCAGTGCAGAAGATTGTTTGGTTCCAAACCCAAGGAATGCTATCAGCGAGGGATCCAACAGCTGGGAGAAAGATGTTGTACAATGGGCTATATATTAAAAAATTCATAAAAGGAAATAAAAAAAAAATTATTTTTTATTCAAGTTTCTAAAACTAAATTTTTACTCATCGGATAAGGTGCCATTAATATATGTGGGTGCCCGTGGAAAATTAAGTGATAAGTCAGTTCTAGAATAGAATAAAAGCGGGAGGGAAGGGCTTCATTCCACTGCGACCTTCAAAACGAAGTCTATTGTGGATTCCCTAAAATTATAGCACATCCCCCGGCTTCGCCCTCCTAATCAGGCCTAGCAAAGCTGAGAGTGGCTCCGTCATGAAGCTCCTAGCTTCGGGATTGCCTGTTCCCAATTGAAGAAACCTTGTCTCGCCGGGCCGGCGCACTCGCAAAGGATATGCACCTGGGTCTCTTCCTCAGCCTTGCAGAATCGGCATACCGTGCTATCTGCAAGTTGTAATTGATGCATGTGCCCATTCAGCCTATAATCCCCAGTTTAGTAGACCCACTATTAGCATTATATCCCTTCGGCTATGGCTCAGTTGATCGCTAGTGAAATTAGGCAAATGTCTCTTGATAAAGAGTTTTGCCTCTGTCCTGGTGTTCTCTCCCAATAAAGCAGACGCTGTTCTTCTATCCAGCCTTTGATAGAAGTTTGAATTAGGCACCCAGGCGAGTGTCAGTTTGTTCCGAGCACCCACTTCAGTTAGGGCAGTTAGGCTGTCCGACACCAGTCTTGAGACTATTTGGTGTGAATAAAGTGCCTTCAGGGCTGCCTTACAATCGGAGTATCTGGCCACACTCCTACCCTCTAAGCCTTGCCTTATAATCTGCTTAGCGCAGAATTGTAACGCCACGACTTCAGCCTGAAAAACCGTGGCGTACTTCCCTAGGCTGACCTTGATCTTAACTTTAGGCCTGCCCCATAGACCCAAGCTCCGACCCCAGTCAGAGTTTTGGATCCGTCTGTTTACCAGACCGAGTTACCGAGCAGAAGGGGGGGTCCACAACCCCAACTTACACAGTCACTTCTAACAACTAAATAGAATTTACTCAAAAAAGGACCACTGTTATCCCAGCTTCGGTCATTCATAAAGAAAATTTTGTTCCCCAGAATATCCAAAAATAAGTTATATGAAAGAAAGTCATTGGAGCCATTTCGTAAAAAAAAAAAAAACTATAAAGTTCATTTAATAAGGTCACACTGCCGGTTTGCCAATTTTCCACAAATATGGAATTTTAGCGACGCATTTAATTGATAGAAACCGTATATATATCGTATTAAAAGAATTATTTTTTAAATAAGAAGATTTCTTAATATAATTTTTGTAGAGTAGTTTAGAAATTACTTCTCACGTCTGTCAGTGAATACTTATAAAATGTTCAAATAGAATGCAATGTAAAGATAATGATATCAATTGGTTGTCACAAATAATTACATACTTGTGAATGATATCTATAATCAATTTGTTTGTAATAGCTATCAAAACATAAAAAAAAAAAAAAACATATAAATATATATACTAATTCATTTTTAATTTATATCTGTCAGGTTAACATTGAATCATGTTTCATTATCTAACATACACACACACACACACATCTCACTTAGAGAGAGAGAGAGAGAGCATAAGACAGACAGCAATCAATATCATTTATTAATCTCCACTTTGTAAAATACACCAAAACAATAATCAGTAATAATAAATTTAAAAAAAAAAACAAAAAAAAAATTGTTTTTTGCAAACTCATGAAAACCTTTGATAATTCACAAGGGTGGTGCTTCTTTGGCAAATTACGATAAATGTATAAAAAATAAATGAGCAGAATATTGTCAAATACACTTGTCGAAATAAGTAATTACAAGATTTATTGTTTTTAAATAGCAATTTTATCAAATTGTTAAACATTATAAGAATGGCATTTGTTGTAGAAAAGTCCGATTTGAAACATTCTCAATATATTTCTCACATATTTTCTTCAAATTTGAAATTGATATAATAAATTTATATAATAATTATAATAAATAGCTAATATTTATTTATAGGCTATTAAATATAATATAATAATATCTTTATATAACATTATTACTCAAGGAATGCGTAACCTTACACCTTTCTCGGAAACTGGAAAACCTGTTCAACTAATACGCACTTTCGATCCGCTGAATTTATTTTTTCAAATTCGCAATTTTTGGCAAAAAATTTAAATGTTATTAATATTATTTACATAGAATCATATAATAAAGTTTAACATAGATCCCTTCCTTCAAAACGCGTCTTAAAATGAATTTTATATAATAATAAATATAATATAGGATTAGCTCAGTGGTTAGCGTGTTGGACTACTACGCGGAGATCCCGGGTTCGAGTAATCTTACGCCTTAGATTTTTTTCTTACTAGTAGCCCCTCTACAGCTCGGTGGTGGACTGTGTTGATCTGTAGCGAGAGAACACTTTCCAGAGAACGGCTGTGCACTGAGAATGCTCCGTACGCCAATGTCCATAGATGTTGACACGCTTTAAATTAAAAAAAATCTGGGGTGAAACACTCACACAACTTTCTCTTATTCCTGTTTTCAAAATTATAATTGACAAATTTTATAGTTTGTGTACCAAATTTAACGAAATTCGTCGAAAATTGAAAAAAACAGTTCAGTAAAAGCGCACTTCCGGTTTACTAATTTTTTTAAAACTCGTAATTTTGGCCATCTTTTTATTTCTAATTAATTTTAATTGTATGATAGAATTGTATAATAAACTATGGTAGCAATTTATAGGAAGCTGTAACCCCACCCGTCCCCTAAAAGTGCCCTTAAATGAATTTTCCTAGAGAAATGTTTTAAATAAAAGATGTAGATCTTTGCATCATTAGTTTATATACGATGTTTCAAGAAAATCATCGGACCATTTTTGAGAAAATCGCAAAAAAGTGAAGAAATCATTTAGTAAAGTGTTAAAATAAATGCACTTCCGGTTATCCGATTTTTTTCAAACTCGGAATTTGAACAACATATTTAATTCTAATTAACATTATTAAGAATGCGGAATTGTCTAATGAACTGAAATAGCACTTTAGATGAAAATCTTACCCCACCCTTCCCCTGGAAGTTCCTTTAAATGAATTTTCCCGGAGAAATGTTTCAAATAAAAGTTGTAGCTCTTTCGTTAGGTATTATCCAGCACCATGTATATGGGACTTAACGTCCAGCTCGCCTCCTCTCTACCTTCCAAAAGATATTGACTGACTATCCTATCTGTCTGGATATGTTTTTGTAGGTTTTATGGACGAAGACTAACTAGTCATACTTTTATTGGACATGAATATGTACAATCACATGTTCTATCTTTTTTGTTTTGTGATATTTTTTTAATCATATAACCGACAAAGTGTTTATTCATTGCTATTTTAATTCTGTTTTTATCAGCAAGGTGCCTGTTATTGCACTGATTTTATTTATGATCATTGATTATTAAGGACTATAGACGGTGATATATCATTACATATCTATCTAGATTGATTGGTATGCTGTGTTTTCAGCAACCTAACTAAGTTAATGCAGCATCATTAAATTTATAAATAAATTGTTTCTCTCTAGTTGATACACTACGTTTAAAGAAAATCGTCGGAGCCATTTTTGAGAAAATTGCAAAAACGTAAAAAAAACCAACTAGTAAAGTAGTACTTCCGGTTAAAGAATTTTGACAGATAACGTACTGTCAGATCCCATGGTGATACCTAAACGGAATATGAAGTTTGAACTTTCTACGGTTTTTCGTTTTTGAGATATGCTGTTCAAATATATACATACACACACACACACACAGACCATTTGCTAAAACCACTTTTTTGGACTCAGGGGACCTCAAAATGGATATTTCCGGTGAAAACTCGATATCGAAAATTTGACACGATTACAATACTTTCTCTTTACTAGGAATAAGAGAAAGTACAAATAATAATAATAATAATAATAATTGTAAATTAATTGTCCTTAACATTTATTGAAATGGTATTTTAAAGAATTTACAAAATTCAGAAACATAATTTGCAGGAGATCTCGAGGAGCAGTCAATAAAACATTACACTGTTTTTAAAACTTTTCCTTACAAACAAATTTATTGTCTTCTTCAGGGATAAAGTTAAAAAGATGTTAATCGAGGTTTCATATAATTTTCATTAAACACATTAAATACAAAATATATACTAAACAAAACTTGATATGACAGAAGGACTTGTTATTAATGAGCTACATCATCAGAAATGGTGTAATTTTCAGAAAAGTGTAATTTTTTTTATTGACCACTCCTCGAGATCTCCTGCAGTTATTAATAGATCGGTCGAGAATCTTTATTATTATCACTCATAAACTTCTTAAAATCCATTTTCTCAAAAAAATATTTTAAACAATAGGGTTTGAACTCAAATACGAAGGTCATTCATTAAGTAACGAGACAAATCCCTGCAGCTCAGAAATTGTTTGTTTAATCAATACAGTAGTTTCAGAGCGTCAAGTTGGCATCCTTTTGCTTAGTTTCTCATTAGGTACTCGAGAGTATTTGATAAGCATAACCTCATCTGTATTTAGTTAACAATGGCGAGTTCGCTCGAGCATTGCACCTCGGAAGAACAGCGTTCAGTGATTAGATTTTTAGTTGCAGAGGGTATCAAAGGTAGTGAAATCCACAAAAGAATGTTGAAAGTGTATGGAAATAGCTGTTTGGACCTTTCGAACGTTTACAAATGGTTGTAGAAAGTTTGAAAGTGGCCGTGTAAGTGTCTGTGACGAGCTTCAAAGTGGACGACAGGTTTGAAGTTACAACTTCCTCCCCCGAATCTCCTCCATTAACGCGTTAATTGAGAACAACGGCGTATTAATGTTGAACTGATAGCTGAAGAAGTGCACGCGAGTGTTGGAACTGTCCGTAACATTATTCAGAATAAGCTGCAGTACAAGAAAACTTGTGCGAGATGGGTTCCAAGACAACTTACAGACCAATGTCCATAAAGAAATCAGTCAAGAGCTGAAAAGACATTATTTTAAGCCTTAGTCTAAGCGTCAAAGACTTGCGTGGAAGCATACGGGTTCTCCCACTAGAAAGAAATTCAAGACCCAGCCGACTGCAGGTGAAGTCATGTCAGTGCAGTGAAGTCAATACAAAACAGTATTCTGGGATTCGCAGGGCCTTATTTATTGTGAGTATCTCGAAGATCAACGAACCATCAACAGCCAGTATTACAGTAATATGCTCACAAACAAAGTAAGGCCTGCCATTCGAACGAAACGTCGTGGACTCTTGACGAAAGGCGGGATTTTGCATTAGGACTACGTTGAAAAGTAGCCAAAGTTTTGGATTGAGTAAATAAATCTTATTTTAAGTTACAGCGATATGTCTCGTTACTTATTGAATGACCCTCGTATATAAAGAAAATTGTTGAGAGTTTTTTTGAGTAAACTAAAAAAAACAAAAAACTATTCAATAAAATGACACTTCCGGTTAGCTGAATTTTTTCTAAATCTGGATTTTCGTAAAGCTGGCTACACACGTACTGCACGCTTGAACGGTATACATGCGCAGTCTGCTTGTATTGCCTATACGTTGATCGTTTGTATGAAAAACTTGCACAAGTCAGAAAATGTTTAAACTTTCATACTGTATACTTGTGCGCGCCATCTTGTTCATGTTTAACTGAACATGTAAAGCAGACTTGGGCAAACCTCTGTGTCAGTCTCGTGCATGCCCGAGTAAGCGTTTGTTTTACTTATTCGAGTCCATATAAAGGCGATATTATTTTATCATTATGTGTCGGTTGATTTTTAGGAAGGGTCACAGAGAAATTATGGAAGAATTTATACACATTTATGAATGTGAACCCTATTAATTTCATTCACACTTAATTAATTAATGTGTGAATAGCTTTTTCATTTCTTCAGACATTCTTTACACCACAAAGAACGATCTTCTCGTTGACCTTTTTCTTTTGTAAATTAAAACAAGAGCAGCTAAAGCGAGCGCGTCGTCTTCGTCCATTGTCGCCATCTTTCAAGCATCTGCTAACAATCTTCAAGTATACATGAGCCGTGTGGATCCATGTATACTTGCACAAAAGGCCTGTACATGTATACTGTTCAAGTATGCAGTTACGTGTGTAGCCACCATAATGTATTTAATCATTATTATTATATAGATGAAGAAATCATAGACTACACTGAAATAGCAATTTGTAAAATTGCCAGCCAATAGCTTAAGAAATGAATTTGCTTTCCCAAAAAATTAAACAAATTAAATTGATTTCCTTTATATGCAAGTTTAAGAAAAAAGCCGATGGAGCTGTTTTCTAGAAAGATGCCATAAAAAAAAAAAATAATAATAACAAAACTGAAACCTTCCTTTTGGTTTATCCAATTTTGCCCGTAACTTCGACATGAATGCCGCCTAGATATATCTAATTAATATTTTAATTGTAATTAACGATTAATAATTTAATTGTAATTAATATTATTTATGTAGAATCGTATAATAAACTTTAGCATTGAACCCTTTTTCCAAAACCCGCTTTAAACGAATTTTCCCGGGAAAGAGGGCTTTAGAGAATCGGGGGCGGGGGGGAAGAATCTATACATGAAATTGGTCCTTCCGGTTGAGGATTTTTCCGGTAGATAAATTTTTGTCAGATCACATGGCGTCAAGTTTAAACTTCCCGTTTTTGAGATGTTTTTTTACTGTCCACATATATTTGCACACTCATGGACACTTACACACACACACACACCTTTTTCTAAAAATCCCTTTTTTCTGACTCACAGGACCTCAAAACATGGATTTCCTAATGAAAAGTGGATATGAAAAGTTTGATACGATTGCAATACTTACTCTTACCAGGGAGTAAGAGAAAAAAAATTGAACACAATGAAAGAGTGAGACCAATTTTCTTAATATTCTTTCTAACTCATAGGACTTCCGGAACATGTACCTATTTCCGTTGATATATTAATTGCAAAAATCTGATAACAGTCTTTAACTTTATTCTTACTTTCTCTTAGTGCTCTAAGGAATTAGCTGACAGGATTAGCTCAGTGGTAGCGTGCTGGACTTCCACGCAGAGGTCAATCAGTTCAGATCAACTCAAGCAGATACAACAAGTCCAAGAGGCCATTAGTTTGACAGTCCTTTTCATCCATACCGTTATCCAACTTTTCTGATGTGAAACACTCATACACTTTCTTTTACTTCTGTTTATATAATTCTATATAAAATAACAAATTTTCTTGAAACTTCAAATTTGTCTTAACATAAATATAAAGTTGGGGAAGGAGAGGAGCAGCTACCTTCCTGACAGTAGTAGGGGCCCCCTAAATTACACTGTAGTTCAGAACAGAACTATTCTATAGCCAATATAGAATTAAACCAAAATAAATTTGAACGAAAAAATGTTAAACATAAAAAAAATTGATAGGTTTGTATCATGGCAGTTAGCAATCCAAGTTTAAAAGATACTCGTTGTAGTCATTTTCGAGGTAATTCCAAAAAAAAACTCTATTCCCCCCCCCCCCTTAAAGTTATACTTTCGGTTAACCGAATTTCTTCAAATTTTAAATTCTAACAGTGCTTGTAAAATGTATTAATATTTGAATTGAAGTAGTACTTTAAGTGGAAAGCTTAACGTTACTATTATAATGGATGTGTTAGGTGGAGAGAATTTAGGTCTGGTTGATGATATAAGAAGAAGACTTGGTTAACACTGGTTATTTAAAAAGCAATGACGTGGAAATATAAAATTGATACGGTCAGAGAAAGACACGAGCATTTCGTTTGGATTTTAATGTAGACCAGTTATCAGAGACATTTTCCGTGGTAGCCTGCTTCATTTTGTGGTCATCGACCGGTTTCCGGCGTTTGCCCATCTTCAGGATGCGCTTTTCAGACAGTGTGACAACATAGACTTGCACAGAGCAAATTCAGTTTACACACTACGTACATTAAAACAACATAATCTCCCAATAAGCGGTAATTTATTAGTTTTGAAAAAACGCTTATCAAAAATCAAAAAAATGGCAACATATACAATTGATGGTCAACAAAGAAAAAATGCCGATGAGGCAATCGCGTATCTTTTAAATAAATGCAATACGGCAAATCCTGTGAATATTAGAAATCTCCAAATGATAAATAATTTACCTATATTCGATGGTTCACACAACAGCGATATTACGAACTTTATACGAGTGTGTAAACTGGGTTTGCTCTGTGCAAATCTGTGTTGTCACACTGTCTGAAAAACGCATCCTGAAGATGGGCGAACGCCCGAAACCGGTCTATGACCACAAAATGAAGCAGGCTACCACGGGAAATGTCTCTGATGCTTTCCAGCTCTGCGGAACCAACCACCACATAGACTAGTTATTTTTTGTAATAAGACTATAGGTGTTTTTCTTCCTTGATCCTGTTGATCAGATTTTCTATCGCCGTCTGATAGTTTTAAAGGGACATTATTATTTGCACATTGATTTTTAAGTGTGTCGAAATAATTTTTGGCGGGACCAGTTAATTTGAGTATTAAAATTTCCAATTTGTCCGCTTCAGAACCAATCAGAGAGGACACTGTAATTATTAAGTTGATCTATAAAGTTCGTAATATCGCTGTTGTGTGAATCATCGAATATAGGTAAATTATTTATCATTTAGAGATTTCTAATATTCACAGGATTTGCCGTACTGCATTTATTTAAAAGATACGCGATTGCCTCATCGGCATTTTTTCTTTGTTGACCATCAATTGTATATGTTGCCATTTTTTTGATTTTTGATAAGCGTTCTTTCAAAACTAATAATTACCGCGTTCTTTCAAAACTAATAAAGAATAAAATTTAAGAATAAGTAAAAATAGAAATGAATGTGATATAAAATATTAAAAAAAATTGCAAAAATGTAATATTGAAAAAAAAAAATGACTTACTTTTTTTTTTTCTTCGAAAGCTGAGGCGGGATTCCGAACTACGCTGCCACCAATATAATGGATGTGTTAGGTGGAGAGGATTTATGTCTAGTTGATGATATAAGAAGAAGACTGGGTTAATTAATATATTAATTAAGTGATACAGACTGCCTGGACTTTACAATAGAGAAATGTTTTAAGGTAGAGAGTGGTATGAAAATGACACGTAGTAATTGGATTTATTGAACTGAATTCACACTGTGTTTTTATCGACTGTCCGTCGCTATATTTATACAGCTTCTCCCACTCCAGTCTGAGAGAGTGGTTGAGCTTCTCTTTGCTCTCTTTGGTTGCTGTTACATACTATTCATCCAAAAAAACTTCTTCTTCTTCTTCTTCTTAGTCCATTCCTCTTCTACCTCTCGGTGTAGAGGATCCTTTATATAAAACCTTCCAACGGTCCCTATCCTGCACCAAAGTACCACGCATATTCCAATCTAAATTCTTTTTTGTGAAGTCATTCCTGACGACATCTTCCCATGTAGTACGAGGCCTTCCCCTTCCTCGCTGACCCTGCGTCTTAGTCTCGCAGCAAGTCCTTGCCCCGCGGCCGCTCTCCATCCTCATCAGATGTCCAAACCATCTGAGCCTCTTCTCTCGAAGCACACTCTCCACAGGTTTAACGTCCAGGTTAGTCCTTATGTTGACATTTCTTATTCTATCCCTTCTTGTGTTTTCCCTCGATTCTTCCTAAAAACCTCATTTCTGATGCCTGGAGCATACTGTGGTGCTTAGATGTAATGGCCCACGACTCGCCGCCGTATATGTTAAGACCGGGATGTAGGTGGATTTGAATATTGCCCTCTTTTGTACCTTTGCTCACTTCCTTTTTATTAATAAAACCTTTCTTCAGAGCATGTGGCAATATCGTAACCAATGAAGGTTTCCTGAGGTGCGATTATTGCTAGTTGAAAACTTTTATCCAAAAAAAACACCCCAAATAATCAATTTTCCCCGGGGGAAATGTTCCAACAAAAAAGTGACAGGTATTTGTGTGTAAATAGATAATAGAAACTTTAAAGGAAAATCTTTGCAGCCATTTTGAAGAAAATCGCAAACAAAAATTGAGAGAAAAAATACTCTCCGATGTTACACATCCGGTTACAATGAATTTTTGACTAAAAATGTTTGTGTTAGATACGATGATATCTAGATGATATACCAAATAGGGGGAGGGGGCTTCCTGAGATTATTGGTTTTTGAGATATTTTATTTACACTCACACATACACACTTACAATTTTTTTTCTCGTATTCTGGGGACAGCAAAACATGTATTTCTAGGGGTATAAACTAAATATAGAAAATTTGACAGTCTCAAAAAAAAACAGATCTCATACAATCTGAGCAATTATTAAATTTTGGTGTTAATCAGTCTATAATTTTTTTTTCACTAGATATATGGGAGATGTAGATATTAGTTTGTTGATGCAGGTTTTTCAGAGAGTTAAGCAATGTTTAAAGAATAATTCACTCAAAAGAATCCTGATCATTTTTATTTTTTATCAAGCAATAAAAATTTATTACTTTCTACCCCGTCCCCTACAACAGCCACTAAAACACGATATTATTGGTAGGTCATAAATCTGTAGGACCTGTATACCACTGTCACGGTTTAGGCCTTACATATCTCTTTGAGAAGATTTAAACACTGAAATGTTCGATTAAATAGAAATGGGAGTAATCAATTTTTAGTTAAATATAATCAGAAATCTTGTTGTAAAACTCTTTTTGTTTATAATTATTAAAAATTTTAATTGACTAAATTTTTTATATAAAACTAGCTAACCCGACCACGTTTCGCTGAGGCTCAGTCTGATTTTTAGGCTTAACCATGCGTGATTTTGATAATTTGTTTCGATACTTTGGAATACCCTGTCTACTAATTCTTCTTTTGAATGTACAATGTTGCAGAAATTAGATGGGAAGGTGATTTTTCCCGTTTCCGGATTTGTAGGAGCAGTGCCGTTACCCAGTCGAGTAATTGCCTAGAAAATATGGCAGCTGTTGGATTGTTTTGAAGTTGAACTCTTATATTCGTCGTTGAATGAATTTTTTTTTATTGTGCTCCAAAGAGTTGAATATTTCAAGCAGGCATGCAATTTATCAGCTAGTGTTGAGCGAGGTATCACTGGAAGCGTTTGCCTGAAGTCACCGGCTAGTAATACCAATGCTCCACCAAATGGAACCTGATTATTTCACAAGTCATTCAATGTATGGTCTAATGCTTCCAATGACTTCTTGTGAGCCCAGTACACTTATCCCATACAATGATTTTGCACGCCCGAAGAACCATTCCCCTTCCTGATGTTTTAGAAATGTTACATGTTGGGTTTTCTGTGAAGTGCATGTTTAAGTCATGATAGTTTAAGAGCTGAATGCGCTGTTCTATCTCCTTCCATCAACGTAACAGCAATACCTGAAGAAGCAATATGGCCGTTTGAACGGATTTTAGCTCTGAATTTCCCGTTTCCGTGGGAACTTCAGAATCGAGGTACTTATAAGTAGTTGAGAAAGAGGTTCAGAGAGTGAGCCACCATCGCAATGCGTCTGAGAGTCTGTCTATTTCTGCCAACCTCGCGAAACGCTCGGAGAAGTTCCCGTTTCCGTGGGAACGTCGGAGTAAAAAGTATATATAAACACTCTTATATAGAAATGCAACGTTAAGTAAAAATTTCGAGTCAATCCATCGACTACTTTTCGAGTTTTGCGGCCACAAACATACGGATGCTGAATTTTTATAGATATATAGATGGGAATTTAGTTGACGTTAAAATTACTTATAACTAATAGGTGGTGGGGAACCGTATGTATACAAATTAGTTCTTATAACAAAGATAGTATATAAATATGATTATATTGTAGAATATCATGCAGCGCGGCGCCGTCTAGTACACAGTAATATTCCTAATGGCAGTTTAAAGTTAAGTCTAACTTTAACACAGCAAGTTTAATGAAAATTTATCAATTGAAGGGCTATAATTGCAGTAAGAGAAAGTTATGTGAGTGTTTCACATATCATTTTTATTTTTTTTAACCATTTCTGGTTATAGAATAGAGTGGCCGAGCGAAGAGTATGCTGATAGTTGGTAGCGTTGCGAGTTGCTTGTTCTAACTAGTGAGTTACTTAGTGTAACTTCCGAAGTTGAAGTTGATTTAGCGACTCATGTTTACTCTTTAAAATGGACTGACTGATCGATCAGCTCCTCAGATGATCGATTTTATTCCATTTCTCTCTTACCGCTAGAGACAGATTCTATGTGAATGATTTGTTGTCGAAGTTGAAGCCTATCAGTACCAGGACGTTATACAAGGTGTTATGCGTAGTTTTTACGAGCGCATGGCGCCTTGATACAGTTACTGATGGAACTATTCAGCTTTTATGTGATGAATTTACTGGCGATTGGTTCCATTATACTACCAAAATACCGCTTGAAACAGATAAGAAATGCATTAACAAACCCACATAAAAGTGGGAATGATACATTCTCTGAATACATTTTTCAAATTTCTATCGTCAGAGATATATTACACTTTTCAAAACTGGCATTACTCATTATATTTACAATAATTTCCACTGTGTGGTATGATAGTGAATCTATAAATTGCAATGAAATGGGCACTTCATATGCAAGAATAATGTTTTTGAAGGAGCGGTTTTGAAGAAAATTGCGAAAAGCAAACAAAAAAAAACAAAAAAAGTTAGAATATGGGTTTTCCAGTTAACCGATATTAACGGATTTCCAGTGAAATTAAACGAATCTGATGTTTCTTACTTTTTATGATTTTTTTTTTATGTACTTCCTGTGATTTAATGACATACTTCCTGCGATTTAATGACGTACTTCCTGTGATTTAATGACGTACTTCCTGCGATTTAATGACGTATTTCCTGTGATTTAATGACGTACTTCCTGCGATTTAATGACGTACTTCCTGTGATTTAATGACGTACTTCCTGTGATTTAATGACATACTTCCTGCGATTTAATGACGTACTTCCTGTGATTTAATGACGTACTTCCTGCGATTTAATGACGTACTTCCTGTGATTTAATGACGTACTTCCTGTGATTTTTTTTCCCAAAATATTTAATTCCGGTGAAATTCAATTTTGCAATATTTCATATAAAGAATTTTTTTATACAGGAAAGATTGTTAAAATTAGAGTGTCATTATATTTTATTTTAATAAACCTCAATATGGGGAGAGTACTTCAGGAAAAGAAACGATATTAATTAAACATGATTTTAATTAAATAATTGACCTAAGTTTAAGATTTCCTCGTGCCTTTTATTCTAATTGAATTTCGATGTATGTATAATTTATTTACTTTGTTCGAGTGTTCATTTTAAAATGTAGGTCACATATAATTAAACAACTAATTACATTTTAAATGATATCTATATAAACAAATATAAACTCTTTATGAATTCACTGTTTATTTGCAATCTTTATTTTTTTTTTTCAAGCAACAGAAAAAAAAACAGAATGGCTGACAAAAATTTGTTGTCTCTCTTGTGCAAATTTAATTCGCTTTCTATGTAAAAATTTTGGATGAAAAAAATGAAGTCATTGTTTAGTTTGACCCCTATCTTAACTGTTCCCGAGGCTATTGAAATTTGATGAAGTAAGAAAGTTTTGGGATGAGAATCATTTACAAATTTAGAAGGCAGAGAACAAAAAACGTTTCTTATGGTTGGTTCCGCAGAGCTGAAAAGCATTAGAGATATTTTCAATGATAGCCTGCTTCTTTTCGTGGTCATCGACCGGTTTCATTGCTCTAGTGCAAGTCTATGTTATCACACTGTTTTGACAAAATATCCTTGATGATGGGCGAACGCCCGAAACCTGTTGATGACCACAAAAAGGAGCACGCTATCACTGAAAATATCTTTTAAACAAAAACCTTTGATTTCATTGTTTAATGTCTTTCTAGTAGATCTAGATTTGGGTATGTAATGACCAGAAAGCTTAATCTAAGATGACCAATTTTAAATGCCTCTTGGACGGTTTTGTGTTTGTACAATAATAGTAGCCTATAAAGCTAGGAAACTGTAGGTGAACGTGTCTTTGAATGTGCTAGAGCTTGTTTTGGGTCCTTAAAGAGAAATAGCTGTACAGTTACATTCATATACAGGCCACGTATATAGTGGTATTTTTGTAGAATTTACATTTCCTCCGAATTAATTAACTTGTAACCTTGAAGCATGCTTAAAATATCTGATGTATCTCTTAGTTGGCTGATCGGCCGGGGGTATCATAAGAAAAACACTAAAAAAATTTTTTAAGTGTTTTTTATTAATGGCCCGACGTTTTGACAAACATTGTTTGTCTTCTTCAGGGGCTATCTTGTAAATACAGAATTTGTGTGCTCTATTACATGTTCAATTATG
This sequence comes from Triatoma infestans, assembly GCA_011037195.1. NCBI lineage: Eukaryota > Metazoa > Arthropoda > Insecta > Hemiptera > Reduviidae > Triatoma > Triatoma infestans. The sequence continues at coordinate 422,421 of JAAEAF010014304.1, forward strand.
GCTGTGATAATACCTAGGCTTTTAGACGCTATCACAGTCATAATTGAACATGTAATAGAGCACACAAATTCTGTATTTACAAGATAGCCCCTGAAGAAGACAAACAATGTTTGTCGAAACGTCGGGCCATTAATAAAAAACACTTAAAAAAATTTTTTAGTGTTTTTCTTATGATACCCCCGGCCGATCAGCCAACTAAGAGATACATCAGATCATTTCTAACGGCCAACAACTTCTACAATTGGATACATGCTTAAAATAGAAAATATTGTTCTGTAGTAAAGAAGGGCTCAGTCTTTCATCCGACGTTGGGTATATGATGATGAAGGAGGAAATATAATACTTCTTTAAATTGTATACCTTGAACTATCTGTGGTTAAAATTTTGGTTTATAGATTTCAACGAAATATACTTTACCGATAACAACCTTCGATAGAATTTAAAAAAAACTACCTCTAGTTCATAGTTTGGATTGGACAATGGATATCCGGAAGTATTGATTTATACAGAAGTCAAAAATAATAAAGCCCCCGGCATTGATGGCTTATCTGGCGAATTATTTAAGAAAAGAGGTGATATTTTATTGAAAGAACTACATAATCTTTTCGTTCAGATATGGGTAGAAGAGGCTCTACCGAGAGAGCCTGGAACAAAACTCTAGTATGCCCCATTCATAAAAAGGGTGACCTTCTTGACTGTAGAAACTATCGAGGCATATCGCTCTTCCCAGTTGCCTATAAGATATTTTCCCATGTTTTGTATAGACGTTTGCTTCCCCATGTTGAGGGTATCCTAGCAACTTATCAGATTTTGACCAGGGAAATCCGAAACAGATCAAACATTTTCCTTAAGGTTTGATTTTAGAGAAAGGAAGAGAATATAAGATACCTAGTCATCATTTGTTTATTGATTTCAAATCCGCATACGATAGCGTGCTCTATGAACCGTTCTACAGGGTGGTGAAGGATTTAGGCATCCCTGTGAAACATATAAAATTGTCGAAACTTAGTACGACCAATATAGAATGTAGAGTCCGCATACAGGGAGAGATGTCTGAGGGGTTCCGGCCAGAGAGAGGGGTAACACAAGGTGATGGTTTAGCCTGCTTATTATTTAATCTAACTTTAGAAAAAGCCATCCGTGACTCACACATCCAAACAACAGGGACTATCTTCAATAGACAGGTTCAGATTCTCGGCTATGCTGATGAATTGGATATAATAGGAAGATAAAAAGCCGCGGTAGAAGAAGCATTCTTATCCTCAGAAACAGCAGCAAAAAAGCTCTGTCTTGATGTCAATTCGAATAAAACAAAGTATATGGTCACGGGACATGATCCAAGAGCAGAAAGAGAAGTGCGCTTTGGATCATACCTATTCGAATGGGTGAATGAATTCATATACCTTGGCACTCTTGTCACTGCCCATAATGATATATCTGCAGAAATTAAAAGAAGAATTATGGCCGCTAATAAGACTTATTTTAGTCCAAATAAACAGATGAAAAGTAGGCATCTATCGATAAAGACGAAGTTGAGACTGTATAAAACTTTAATTCGTCCAGTGCTCATATATGGGTCCGAAGCTTGGACTATTTCTAAAACAGATGAACGTAATGTTTTAGTATTTGAAAGGAAAATCCTTCGTCGTATATTTGGGCCTTTAAGAGATGGTCAGCATTGGAGGTACAGATACAACCGCGAGCTTTATACCCTCCTTAATGAACCTGACATCCTGACAATAATTAGAATATCGAGACTCAGGTGGGCAGGCCATATAGCGCGAATGAATGAAACTGTAATGCCCAAAAACCTTTTATATGAGAATCTATTTGGCACTAGGCCAAGAGAGCGCCCAAGGTTACGTTGGGTCTATGGTAATCGAGGAAGATGTCACAGGAGCTTACTTAAACTTCGGAATTGGAGAGCAGCTGCAGTGGCCCGAGCTAACTGGCAAAGGCTCTGAAATGTTATTGGTGTGAATGTGTTGAGTTGCTGTGTGTTTGTAGTAGTAGTTGGTATAGCACGAACGGTTTAGTAAAAGAGCTTGTTAGTATATATGTTTAAGACAGTGAAGTATCAGAAATAAGAAAGTAGTCACCACTGCTAACAATATATATATTCTATTAAAATAATAACTACAAGTTATTTGCAAAGAAATTATTAACTTTTTAATATGCACTGACGCTATGAGAGCGAAAAACAAGTGTACTGCTTGCTTGTCTGTTCAGACTGAATTGAAGGAAGGTCTTCCAATTGTTCGTTCAAATCTTCCTAAATGCTATCAAGTTCATGAACTCTAAAACACAATAGTGGTCTTCTACCTGAATAGTCCTTTTGCAAGGGAATGCCACATTTTCTTCATAATTTTGATTTTTTTCAAATTAAATACATTTTTACATTTCTTGCATACATTACAGCTCCTTGAGAAGGCCAAGATACACTAGTTGAATTGTAGCGCCTTTGTAGGAAAGAGAAGAAGATAAACTACTGAAGTAATCATACTGAAGCGATTAGCTCAGTGGTAGCGCGCTGGACTAGCAACGCGGAGATCACGGGTTCGAATCCAGCCGTGTTACCCTTGGATATCCTCTTCCTAGGAGCCCCTACAGCTCACTGTCCGGTGATGGACAGTGTTGTCTGTAACGGGAGAACACTGTCCGGAGGCCGGCAGTGCACTGAGAAGGCTCCGGGCGCAAATGACCTCAGATGTTGAGACGCCTTAAATTAAAAAAAAAAAAAAAAAAAAAAAAACTACTGAAGAGTGGCGGCAAAACGTAAATGTTATTCAGCAACGAGGGATAGGATTAAGTCCTTATTGTAGAAACAAGATTGCATTTTTTTTTAAATAGAACTAAATACAGATTATTTCCATCTTACAACCGAGTTCCAATGTTACTAAGCGAGCGTACTGCTAAATTTAATTTTTTAACCGGATTAAAAGAGAATGATTGCACGATTGCTACTAAGATACATCCACTAGGAATTTCCAGTTGATTCCAGAATAAACTAAAATAGCACTTTAGAGGAAAAACATCCCTCCTCCAAAACCTCCCTTAAAAGAGGTTTTTTCTTAGAAAAATGTTTAAAATAAAAATTGTAGATCTTTATATGTGTACTTAATATTTCTATTTTGAGAAAATCGTTGGAGCCATTTTTCAAGAAATTGGCAAAAAAAAAACTTTATAAAAATCCATTCCGTAAAGTGTTATTTTCAGAATGACCGATTTTTTATTAAAACTTTATTGGGGCGGGTGTTGGTGTAGTGGTTATGAGCATGGACTTGTAAGTGGGAAGACCCCAGTTCGATTCCAGCGTATAACTGCTAAATTTTTTATTTATTTAAAAAATGTTAATAGTAAAGTAGGTGCTTCCGCTCCCGTCCACGACACCTAATTTGGTAGTTGGACATTAAGCCCGCCTGAAAAAATAGGCATTACTTTACTTTATTGAAACCTTATTGTTAAGTCCCCATGCTTTAGCGCTTAAATTAAATATCAAATTTGAAACTGTTTTGAATTTTACGGTTTTGAGTTATGTTGACCACAAACCAAACAAACCAACTTCTAAAAACCTCATTTTTTCGGGCTCAGGGGATTTCAAATCTGGTGAAAACTTGATTTAGAAAGTTTGACACGAGTCAAACTTACTATTAACCAAGCAGTAAGAGAAAGTAAAAAAAAAAAATTGCCTAAAAATAGCACTTAACGATTTTTAAATCAATAAAATCGTGTAACAAATTTCTACTTTCTCACGTTTAAGAATATTATTGATGAAATAATTTTGTTGATAATTAAACTAATCGAATTGCTGAAACATATGATAAATATTATATTAAGAAAGTATAGGCAGTTTTATATATAGTGGATTAGTGATAGAAATTAATCAGCCCTATCTAAATGATATGTTATTTATAGAACAGATGGGATATGGTTTAGTGAAACTGGCAATTAGACTATGAATATAGGAGCTTGATTTATTGGTGAATGTGTATGTATGTATATATATATGAGTGTGTTTGTGTCTTCTGGAGTGGGAGTATTAGTGCACGTGTGCATCCCGAGGGTCCTCTTGGAGGGTGTGCACCAACCCTCTCTTCCTATTGATGACCGTGGTCACATACTGAATGAGTATCAAGGGACAAATATAAAGGGTACTACTTGCTAATTGCATCACACACATACACACACATATATATATACAAACATCGCACTTCTCCTCATATAGCTACACACATATATATAATATATCTATATTAATGTAATAGAAGTAATTTAACAAAATTATTACAATATTGCTATATAAATACATAAAATAATATGTACTTAATAATAATTGTTAGTTGATTTCTATTTTGGATTTTAGATTTCTTTAGGAAATAAGCCAACATATTGACATTAATGATTACTGTTCATTTCCATATGCCTACGACTGTCAATATATTTGGGGGGAGGGGGACAGCCCTATCTTTTCAAAGTTCATGCATTTCTACTTCTTGAAATACTGGCTCTGCAGCCTCTTTCACTTCTTTCTTCTTCGTTATGCCGAGTTAAGAAGACACTTGAGTGCCGCAGATTCTATGTAGACTTGTTGTACAGCATGTCTTGCTTTTTTTTTAACCAATCTGTTCCAGGAACATAACTTAGTTAAAGTAAGAATTTTTGTTGAATTATATAGTCTACTTACTGACTTAGTATTGAAATTGTATATATCTAATATGTGATTCTGTTTTAGAGGTGTTTATAGAGATTTGTGTATATGCTAGTAAAGTAAGAAATATCATTTTTATTTCATATCTGGGCTAGGCATTCGATACATTGCCTAGGCATTCTATAGAATATCTACGTCGTCTTAAGCAAAGTATGGAAACGCTTAAAAACTGTATCTACTAATGGCCTAGTTATTGCTGCTAAATTTTACCGAAGGAACGCTTTTCCACAAGTAGCTGGTAACGTTCATCTGTTAAAAATACACTATTCCTTGCTGTAGTATTTCTTCTTGTCCACAGTTCCTCCTCAAAACGGCATCAAAACACATTGTTATCCATCATTAGAACTATAAACCATACGGGACAACCTGAACACATAACCTCACCAACTAGCTATACAGGGAAGGTTACTTTGCCTACCCTTATAAGCCATTAAATCTTTATCCACAGATCTGACCAATTATTCTATATTTTTATTTTATTCTCCTTAATGCAATTGTATATATATCACAGCGCTACTGGCTTCATGATGGCTCAAATGTTTTTAGCGCTACATGGGGATCAAACATCTTGCGTGTATAGTTCGGATAACATTTTTTTTTCGTGATTTGTACTATATATTTGCTCATAATGATTATTCTCAGCTTCTATGATATCGCATTCATATTCGGATGCGATCCTTTGAGATTATGGTCAAAATTCTAAGCCGTATTATTATTGTTGAAAAAAACTGCCGTTTCCCTTTAACTACCAAAAAGCAAGACTTATTCGGAACTTGAGGCTTAAATAACAGTTTAATATCTGTCATCCTTTGCTTGTTGCTCTTGACATACGTCCAAACAATAAATTAATCATAATATATGAATAATATATAGTGTATAAAACAAAGACTTATATATATATTTATATTTAGAAATGTTTTTGCAACCATACTGTGTAAATTAAAAACTGTGATCAATTAAATGATCTCATTTAATCTCAGGAGAGATTGAGTGAACTAAACAAAGAGTAAAATGAGCAAGAACTATTTATTAATTAATCATACTCGTAAATATTAAAAGTTCATTTAGCTTCTCTATATTTTATAAAACTTCTATTTATTATTACATATTGCAGATAGTCCCATTAAAAAAAACAAAAGACTAATGTGCATTAATCTGTACTCAACTTAATTCCCATTTTTACATTCTCTTACTCCTAATAACAGGAAGTGTCGCGTATTTAAAAACCCCGCGAATCTAAACTGTTTAGATTGCCCCGGCAGTTTTTGTCTGTTCCCGCCAGGCGAACTCAACTGTTCTAATCGTGGGTTATTAACACTAATTTATTTAAATTTCATGTTTAAAACCACTTTTTATCACACTTTAGGTGTAAAACATTTTTATATTATTTCTATTATGTTGGCTGAAACTCTAAGAAGTATCTAATTGAGCCTAGCTCAGGCACTATTTGTCTTACCTTCAGCCAATCAAATCCATTCATTTGGCGTACATATAATTTTTTCTTTCCGCCAAGGGAAAGCGTCACTTCCCACGTTCCCACTTCAACTTTAACTTTAGCTTGTTTTGTGTGCCAGCCATTAATATGTAACTTTCTCTCGCTTCTGTGTGTGGCGTTATCAGTGCTATTTTATGCGTTTTTGTCAGTGGAAATTTCATTTTTTGTGGCTCAAATTTACTTCAGCTATTGCAGTTGTACAATTTTAAAGTCGATTCTATCTCTGGTCTGTGGAATCGACATTTCACCACGTTGGGCTGTGGAATTCTTCAACCTGTTTTCAGCTAATTTACTCTTGCAACACATCCTACTACAAATCATACGCACCAAGCTTGGTACTGGTAAAGATTCAGCTTGTTGGGCAACGTAGCTCTTATTCTCTATTTTTTATTAATTACTATTATTTATTATTATATTTTCTTATCTCTTTCGAGCTACTTACCTTTACATATTCAAGTGTTGCATTTTAACCATAACTCTTGGCAAGACCTTTGTGCAGAGTGTTTAAATTCACTTCAACTTGGCTACTAACAAGTTCTCCACTTACTTCAAGGCTGAAACCAGGTAATTACGCTAGGTATTTTATTATATTTATGAATACCTTTCATTTAATACTTTTGCTATTCTATTGGGCATCTTTTACTTGTACCAGTGTGCAAAACCTTCTATTTGTTTCAGCTAATCTCACCCATATTCACTTATTTGGGTATTTTACTGCTTTAGTTTCTTGTAACTACTTTAAGCTGATCAGCTTGAGTTTCTTTTGCTTGCTAATAGCGTTTCTTCATCGGAAATATCTCGTTTTGAGGTCCTCTGAGTCCCAAAAAAAAAGTGATTTTTAGATACGATTTCCTTGAATGTATATTAACTACATATCAAAGAGCTACAACTTTTATTTGAAACATTTCTATGAGAAAATTTATTTAAGCGTACTTTTGATGGTGGGGTGGTGGTTTCAGTTCCCTCTAAAATACTATCTTAGTTTATTACACAATTCTATCATCTAAATAATATTAATTGGAAATGAATATGTTGTTGAAATATCGAGTTTGAAAAAAATCTGATTACCACAGTGCGTTTTTACTACGAAGTATTTTTCAGATTTCTACTATTTTCTCTAAAACGGACTCCCAACTACTTTCTTTAAACTTGAAATGTGAACTATACATATAATAAGCTACAACATTTATTTGTAACATTTCGTTTAGTAAAGACTTTGAAAGAGGTTTCTTTTTGGAAGAAGAATGGGGTTATATATTTCTCTAAAGTGCTATCGTAGTTGATTATACAAATCTACCATCCAAACAAAATTAATTAGAAATAAAAATAGATGGCCAAAATTCCACTGCATTTTTTACTGAACAGTTTGTTTCAATTTCTACTTTTTTCTCCACAGAAATACTGTTGAATTTCAATTAAATTCAATATACTAACTATTACATTTGTCAATCACAATTTTGAAAACTGATGTAAGAGAAAGTTTTATGAGTGTATCACACCAGATTTTTTTTGTTTAAATCAATATAACAATAAATTAATCTTCAGTAAACATAATACGATTTTCTGTAACCTTCTTTTTTTTTAAAAAAAAAAAAGTTTTTGATAGTTGTAATTGATGGAAAAACCTCATCACCATTTTGGAACATTTTGCGACAAAACTGATTTCTAGGTTGTTGTACAGTTGCAACTTTAAGCTTTTTCTCTCAGGGAAGGGATCAGCTCAGTGGTAGCGTGCTGGACTAGCAACCCAGTCCTTGCCCTTGAATTTTCTCTTCTTAGAACTACTACTACTATGTAGCGCTACAGCCTAGGGTGGGCCTTGGCTTCCTTAATAATGCCATTCCATACGTCTCTATCCATGGCCTTTTCTTTCCACCTGCGGACGGAAAGTGTTCTTAGGTCATCTTCAACATCTTGGAGCCATCTTCTTCGTGGGCGCCCTTTTCTTCTCGTGCCATATACGTCTCCGTACAACATTTGCTTGGGCATTCTATCGTCCTGCATCCTTTCCACATGGCCCAGCCACTCAATACGTCGGATTTTGATAAATTGAACGACACTGACATCCTGGTATAGCTCGCACAGCTCACTATTTTTACGGATTCTCCAGTTGCCTGACTCACTGTCTAACAGAGGTCCGTATATTCTTCTTAGCATTTTCCGTTCAAATATCCTGAGGCTGTTTTCCATTGCAGCAGTAAGGGTCCACGTCTCTGCCCCATAGGTTAGCACCGGCCTTATTAAAGTCTTATATATCCTAGCCTTAGTAGTCCGGGATAAGTCGGGCGTTTTAAAAAATTTTCGGTTGGCAAAAAATGCGCGGTTGGCCGTCATGATTCTTTTGCTTACTTCCATTGAAATTTTATTTTCCTCATTTATTTCAGACCCTAGGTAAGTGAAGCTTTTAACGCGCTCAAAAATGTACCCATGTGCTGCGAAACTAGCGGTGTTATCACCTATAGTGCACAAATACGTTTTTTGTTCGTTTATTCGCAGGCCCATCCTTTTGCTTTCCGTGTCAAGCTCCAACAGCATTTCCTTGAGCGTCCTACTATTTCGCGCGATCAAACATACATCGTCCGCATAAGCACAGATTTGTCTGGATGAGCGTAGTATGTTGCCAGTAGGGTTTAGCTTCAGCATGACTTTATGGAGGACGAGGTTAAATAGCGTGGCTGAGAGCGCGTCGCCCTGTCTCACTCCTGTCGTTACTGGGAACTCCCGACTCAGGCCACCGCCGATAAGCACTTTAGCACTACTATTGTCTAACGTCATTTTGATGAGCCTAACTAGTTTGCAGGGAAAGTCAAATTAGCGTAGAGCTTCAATCATCTTATTTCTATTGACACTATCGAATGCCTGGCGATAGTCCACAAAGAGAATGTGTAACCCGATTTTGTACTCCCAACACTTCTCGAGCAATTGTCTTACAACGAATATTTGATCTGACGTTCCCCTACCTTCCCGGAATCTTCTTAGAAAGCTCTACAGAACTCTGTCCGGTGATGAGCAGATTTGTCTGTAGCTAGACAACACTGAGAAGAAGGTTCTGGGGGGGCGCAATAAATCTTTCAGGGTCGCAATACAAAAAAAAAAAGAAAACCAAGCTTTTAAATCGTTTACCCAGAAAGTGCATCCTTATGGAACAGATATCTGAGTATTTCGCAATTTTTAAACGGCTCCAACAATTTTCTTTAATCTTGGATTGCACTATAATAATAGTAATAATAATAGAGTGTATTTAAAGAAACGTTTCCATCTTACAATACAATAATACATAAAACAAATAATAATTCTAAATTCAATAGAAAATAAATTATAAAAACTGTTTGATGGCAATGGATTTACATCCGTCTGCCGAGAACGCGATTACAAATTATTAATGGTTTTAAAAAAAACTGTAACTAAATCAGGAACATATAAAAATTGGATAAAGTAAAAATAAAAATAATATTAAAACAGAACAAAAATTAAAATATAAACGATTTATAATCCAGAAATAAAATTCATTAATAATTAGTCTTCTATAAGAAATAGCTGATATTTTAAATATTTACATAAGTCAGTCCAGTTTTCTGTATCGTTCAAAAAACTACATACCTTCTCAACCGAGAGGAGGGCTGTTTTATTTAAATAATGAAGCCTATATGGCGCCAGTATGGGACAAACTCTTATAAAATGAATAATGGTTTCTATTTCTTTTAGATTACACAATAAGTGCAGTTTTGGTCAGCTTCTGGATCAAAGGGCCTAAAATTTAAATTGAACGACTCTGAGCTGGCTTTTATAATTAGGCGGGGATCTTTGAAACTATCATTACAGAGGTATTCCCATTTATCGTAGTCTAACTACGGATGGATAACATGATGCTGTCCTCTCGCCCTAGCGATATCATTCTCTCTCTCTCGTTCGTCTTGAATACATCCAGAAAACTAATTAAATTACTTCTCCGGTTGTGAATTTAATAGATAATAATAATTAATAAATTAATTAAAAAAAAAAAAAAATCTGGTGTGAAACACTCACACAACTTTCTCTTACTCCTGTTCTCAAAATTATAATTGACAAATGTTATAGTTTGTGTACCCAAATATAACGAAATTCGTCGAAAACTGAAAAAGCGCATTTCCGGCTTACAATTTTCTTAAAACTTTGAATTTTGGCCATCTGTTAATTTCTAAATAATTTTGTTTGGATGATAGAATTCACTATATAGAATCAGCTATGATACCTCTTTAGAGGAAGCTGCAACCCCACCCCTCCACTAAAATTGCCCTTACATGAATTTTCCCAGAGAAATGTTTTAAATAAAAGATGTAGATCTTTGCATTTTTATTTTGTATACGAAGTTTCAAGAAAATCGTCGGAGCCATTTTTAAGAAAATCGCGAAAAAATGGAAGAATCGTTTCAAACTCGGAATTTCAACAACATATTTAATTCTAATTAACATTATTTAGATGACAGAATTGTCTAATAAACTGAAATAGCACTTTAGATGGAAACCTAACCCCACCTCTCCCCCAGAAGTGCCCTTAAATGAATTTTCCTGGAGAAATGTTTCAAATAAAAGTTGTAGCTCTTTGTATGTGTAGTTGATATAGCAAGTTTAAAGAAAATCGTGGAGCCATTTTTGAGAAAATCGCAAAAATGTAAATAAATCAACAAGTAAAGTGGTACTTCCGGTTGAGGAATATTGACACATAACGCACCGTCAGATCTCATGGTGATACCTAAACGTAATATCAAGTTTGAACTTGCTACGATTTTTCGTTTTTGAGCTATGCTGTTCACATATATACAAAAACACACACACATACAGACCATTTGCTAAAAAACACTTTTTTGGACTCAGGGGACCTCAAAACGGATATTTCCGGTGAAAACTCAATACCGAAAATTTGACACGATTACAATACTTCCTCTTACTAGGAGTAAGAGAAAGTAAAAAATTAGAAATAAATAATTAGAATAATTTTGTAGATTGAATGGGGATATTCCCAGTTGATGTCAAACGTTATCCCAAACCTTGAATCACAAAATTTTTTTTAGAGATAATTTTCTTGACTATTAGTTTGGATAGTCTACCGTCTGGAAGTTGAAGTAATTTGAAAATATAACTTATGTGCTACTTTAATGTGTACCAAAACATACTCGTCAACTTTGTTTCTAAACTGATTATATAATTAGCGTCGTATTTTATTGGATTGCCCTATTACCTGCCTGTTTTTTTTTTTTTTTTTAATTTAAGGCTCGTCAACATCTATGGTCATTGGCGCCTGGAGCCTTCTCAGTGCACTGAGCGACCTCTGGACAGTGAGCTGTAGAGGCTCCTAGTAAGAAAAAAATCTAAGGGTAGCACAGCTAGACTCGAACCGTGATCCTCCGCGTGGGAGTCCAGTACGCTAACCACTTAGCTATTCCGTTTCCTTACCTGCCTGTTGTTATTCTATAATGTTGTTGTTATCTTTATGAAGAAAATTTGTCAATTCTAAATTGCAGAAATAGATTACAGAGTGAAGTGTTTAATATCAATTTTTTTTAATCTTCGGCGCATCTCAATACTGAGAAAGTGCCACTTCCTGTACCAACACACTTGTTACTGCATCGTTGAAAATTCTCTGGGAATAACTGTATTATAGTAAATTCAGATAATTACATTTAACGCTTTAATACTTTGAAATATTATTTAATTCAACTTCAACTATTTGCCTTAAGTTGATCTCTCAAGTGGGAAACAATCTAAACTATTACTGACCTGTTAAAAATTTAAACTTTATTTGAAAACACTATCACTAACACTTATCTATTGGTAATTTACTTAAATAATAGTAATATCTAGAATATTTACTAGGATTGTTGTTATTTATAAAGAGTAGTATAAATTAATTAAATAGTAATTTATTTGTCTATTGATAGTTAAAACAGGTTTGAAAAGGATTTTGTACCTTTAGTGAGTGTACAATGGTTTGGAGAGATTGTGGAGTAAGAGAAACGGGTAGTTAGATATCTGAGTTACAATGTAAGGTATCAAGAGGCGGTAAGGTGAAGCGGCAAGTGGATAACGGGGTGGGCGGCCTGGCGGAAGTGAAAGGGGCTGAGGAGGATCATTAGGTTTGGTGAACTGTTTACCGCCCTCAGGGGGTTACCAGCTCTCCATCTATACACACACACACAGTGAGAGCAGCGAGGTGAACCCTTCTAATCAAGTTAGTATCTTTTAATTGTTAACGATCTCTCACCCCGTCCTTCCAGAGTGATGCTGCACCCTCCTTCTGCACACCTTGTTATAAAGAGCTTTGTTAAGCCTCGTCCTATCTACTAGATCTACTGGTGAAAGACCTGCACTCACCCGGGTTACGGAGTATGAGTTCAAGCTATAGTTTATACGGGGCGGAGTTTAGTTTTTAGGCCACGCCCATTGTGACTCCCACTCTTTTAGAATTTTGTATACACCCCCCACCACTCTGTTCACCCGCTAAACTTCTAACCGCATTACAACCTTCCTCTTTGTCCATCTCTTAGCCGCGCGCTCTCTCACATACAGCCAGCCAGCCAACCACCAACACAGCTGACTGCATCTCTCCCACATCATAGTATATAACCTATCTTGATACAACATTTTCCAACCTCATCAGCAGCCAATTTAAATTACAAAGTTAAACAGTTCATTTATACAATTTTATTTTATGATATATAATTCTTTTTTTTGCTTTATTCGTTCCTTGTTTTTGAAAACTTTTTTTTTTATATATAAATATCTTCCTTCTATTTGAACAATTTTATTTCTATTGAATCTTTTGATTCCAATTTGATTATATAGGGTGACCAGAGTTATATGCTCCACCCACTTTTTTTTTAAACGGCGGGAAATTTCGAAAAAATAGAAAACACGTATTTAATCATTTTTAGTCTAGTTTATTTTCAGTGATTGAACCATTTTTTTATACCCCAATATCCCGAGATACAGCATCCAACTTTTTTTTCCAAATGGAACATTATATTTTTTTTTGTATATTTTTATGTACTTGAGCCTCTAAAAAAAAAAAAAAAAATTTTAAATCGGTTAGGTTTTTCAAAAGTTATGGTAATTTAAAATATGAAAAACAAATTTCAGTTTAATGTCAAAATTACCTTACTTTTTCTTTAAAGAAGCTCTTCAAACGGGCACCATCAACGGATAGGCAAGCCAAAGCTCTGGACTCCCACGCTCTGTTTGTAGCAGCACTTAGGTGGCAAGTCAGCATCTAGGCAGGCTAGAGTTATTCGACGTTCCATATCTTCGACTGAAGTCATGGGATTAAGGTTACTGTACACTTTATTTTTTAGATATCCCCACAAAAAATGCACAATTTTATGGACTGATGAATCAAAGTTTACCAACAATGGCCTTCTTAATCGTTGGAACTTTAGAATATGGCAGAAGAAAATCCACAAGTTACCTTCGCCACACGCCATTAGGTTGTTTTTTCTACAAATGTTTGGTGTGGAGTTTGAGGAAACCAAATAATCGGCCCATACTTCTACAGAGGGAACTTAACTGGTGAAAGGTATCTAACTTTTTTAAGAGACATTTTGCCAGTTTTGCTTGAAGATGTTCCTCTAAAACGTCGGTTAGATATGTATTTTCAACAAGATGGTTGCCCGGCACATAATGCGAGAATTGTTCGACGTTACCTGGACAGAAATTTCCACGAAAAGTGGTTAGGAACTCATGGTCCGATCCAATGGCCACCTCGACCTCCGGACTTAACCCCAATGGACTATTTTTTGTGGGGATAGCTAAAAATTAAAGTGTACAGTAACCTTAATCCCGTGGCTTCAGTCGAAGATATGGAACGTCGAATAACTCTAGCCTGCCTAGATGTTGACTTTGCCACCTAAGTGCTGCTACCAACAGAGCGTGGGAGTCCAGAGCTTTGGCTTGCCTATCCGTTGATGGTGCCCAGTTTGAAGAGCTTCTTTAAAGAAAAAATAGGTAATTTTGACATTAAACTGAAATTTGTTTTTCATATTTTAAATTACCATAACTTTTGAAAAACCTAACCGATTTTAAATTATTTTTTATTAATTTTTTTAGAGGCTCAATTACTATAAAAATATGCAAAAAAAAATATAATGTTCCATTTGAAAAAAAAAAGTTGGATGCTGTATCTCGGGATATTGGGGTATAAAAAAATGGATCAATCACTGAAAATTAACTAGACTAAAAATGATTAAATACGTGTTTTCTATTTTTTCGAAATTTCCCGCCGTTTAAAAAAAAAGTGGGTGGAGCATATAACTCTGGTCACCCTGTATATCAAACTGGTTGTTCTTTTACCCTTTTCTAAGTAGTTATCCAGATTTTCAATCAAAGTTATCTCGACTGTTTGCCTCTAATACACCTACTTCTAAATAATTTAAAAGTATTAAATGTGGTTATCTGTCTTTAAAGGGTCAGATTTAAGAATTATTCGAACGGTGAAAAGATTATTTGGGATTTAAATATTGTATAACAAGATAAATTAAACTTAGTTTTGTTTTATCTGAATTGAGTATATTTATTTTTTGACCGACACTTTTATGTTAAGTCGAATAGATTTAGTTTTTAAACAAATATTAAGCTATTTATTAAAAAAAAAAGTCTTATTAAATTCTTTCCAATATTTTGTATTCTAGAATATTACCTTATGTTGAAAGGAAAATTGGTAGATACTAAACTAATCTTTCAAGTGACCAAATTTTCCTGGTGAGGCAAGAGAGATACACTTTATTTTTAAAAAACTAAGTGGGGCTGCTCAACTAAGTTGAGTTGCAGAGAACACAGCGTACCAATCAATCAGCAAGGACAAGTCATATAAAAATAATGTAAAATAAATAAAAAACACACACATATACACATTATGAGAATAAAAAGAACAAAACACTTAACTCAACTTAAGCCTAATAAAAGATCATTTGTCATTGTTAGTAAATATAGTTTTTTATAATCGCTAGTGAGTCTATAAGAATGAGCTCACTAAGCGACGTCAGTTTGCTCTGGTCTATACCGACCGTGTCAAAAAACTTTGCCGTTCTGTTTGGTATGGTTCCTCTCGAACCAAACCAGAGTCCCCGGACCTGGAACTCTCTATCTCCGAAGTGCTCTCTGTACTTCTCCTGGTAGTAGGCGATGCACCTCTCATAGATACATCACTTCTCCATATCGATTTTCTCCGCCTGATCAGGATCGTTAGACTCATATCTGATAGTGGGATCCAGGATATACGCCAATTTGCTGCTCTTCCTGAATGCCAGGATATCTGCATATCGGGTCGACTCCGCGTCATCGACAGCAAGCACCTCCTCGTAGCACACAAAATCCTTTGTACCTTCGAGTAGCTCCATGATGGTGTTCTTGACACAGTGGTGCCGGCAAGTGACAAGGAGCATGTTGTGTGGACAATACCCAAGCACGTGGGCTGGTGTTTCATTCTCCCTGCCACATCGGCGGCAGAGGGGTCCAACATCTCCTGACATCTGTGCGGCTACCGCCGGTACTCCACGAAGAGGAGCATAATTATTACTTAATTTAAGGGAGTTAGTCCACTCGGAGCCCGAGAGCAGCTGCTTATTACAGACGAATTGATTTCCTTTAGGGTTATCCCTAAAGTGGCATACCCCCACACCTTGCCACTTACACGCAGCCCACGATTCGAAAGAGCTCTCTCTCAGACCTTGGCGAATTCTTTTGATGGACACTAGTTCCTGGGGACTTATTACATCTAATTCAAGCCTAGCCGCGCACAGACTTGATTCACCCTCATAGTCAAATATTCGTTGAAAAAGAGGATCCTGCACTCTTGACAATTTCTGGGCAATTGACCAATTCTGCAGAGGCGCCTCCCAAATACACCTGAGCAGGCCAAGTCCGCTCTAACGTCGTTATCGCAGAACGTTCTAGAGTACTAGACCAGAGATGAGATGAGAAATTCACCATCTTCTGCTGTATTTTAAATCATCATACGTTCAGGTGGACAATAAGAATTTGTTTATTGCTGTGAAATAATTAGGTATTCCTGTTTAAAGCTGATTCGACTTGTAAACATTACCATGGAAAGTAGTGAACACATACAATCTGACCTCTCTGAATCCTTAGGGAGAAACATGTTTTAAGACAACATGATACTCTGCCATATCTCCTTCTCGTAATATTGCCCTTGAAAAGGTTATTCGTGATTCGGAGTAGGTGTCAGTTAGGAATATCTCCTATAAAAGTAAATAGATCCTTGGCTATGCCGACGAACATTCATAATTTAAAAAAAGAAGAAATATTTCGCAAAATAAAGGAAGCTGCAAAAAAATACGGATATAATTAATTAATATCACTGAAACCAAGAAATATGCCAGGTTAACTGCCCACATACTTCCCTTAGCATAATTGTAATTGCCAGTGATATTGTGGAAATTCTATCAAATGCTTCTAATGTGTATTATATTATGTAGGCGGTAAAACCATACATTAAATTGAAATGGTAATTTCGCGGAAAGCATAATGCTACTGACCCCCCACCACCACCACCAGAATCCCGCAAAAAATCAAATTTTACCAGTAAAATGTTTCAATTAAAAATGATAGGGATTTATGTGTGTAAGATAGTATACGAAGTTTTAAGGCCAAAGGCAGGTGAAATGTTCATTCATAGCAACTCGCCCAGGCTAACTGCAGAACTACTCCAATTAGGCCGGGTGGCCATAAGGATAGCACTTGGCGTTCTCACTTGGCCATTGTAGACTTAATAATCACAGGCACCGCATGGGCTTGGCAACGGATAGCCAGTGTAGGTTTTGTCAAGAAGAAAAGGAAACAGCACTGCACGTGCTATGTCAGTGCGAGGGGCTTGTATGGCTGAGGTACCGCCTCTTCGGAGATGAAAAGCTGGTGCCCTGCAAACCTCAGCCAGGGGCCCCACTCGGGTCTATTAAGTATATTAATTCTATTAAGTATAGTACTCGAGAGGGGGTGCTCTAATGGGAGGTGCTCTTAACCGACCACCTAGGAGCCTCCCCAAATTCCAAAGTTCAAATAAAGAACAGGGCTGGAGAGGGGTCCGCAACTTAGGGAGTGCCACAATAGACCGTTGGGGTCACGGTGGTGCAGACTGAAAAGCCAATCCTCCCACAGAATCTAATCTAATACGAAGTTTAAAGAAAACGTTTCATTTGTTTTAGTGAAAAAATTCACGAAAACCTAAAAAAAAAAAAATTTAGTAAAGCCACACTTCCGGCTGATCGATTTTGCCCGAAACTTTCGTGTCTGATGCGGTACCTAAACGAAATACCAAGTTTGAGCTTCCCGTCACTTTTCATTTTGAGATATTCTGTTTAAACACACACATTCAAACATTTTTTTTTGGTATTCAGGAGGATCCTAAAACATATATTTCCCGTGAAAACTCTGGCACGATTGCAATCCTTCCTCTTACTAGGAGTAAGAGATAGTAAAAAGCTATTTTTTAGGCACCACTATCATAACTGACGATCGAAAGTTTCCGGCAAAAATCCGTCCACTGAAACTTCGACTTCTTCACTAAATAAATTTGTTTTTAATTTTTCACGATATTCATAAAAAACGTTTTCAACAATTTGCTTTACATATTATGGGGTCTCTAAGTAATATTTTCAAATAAATTATGGTTTAGAGAAGAATATCCGGTTGATCAATCGATCCCTAATGAGATTTAAGAAAATTAAAAATATAATGAATCTTGTGACTTGCCAGTCAGGTGAAGGCTGTAGATTGTTAATTATTAAGTTATTTGATTGTATATATACAGGGTGTCCCAAGATATATGGATAACGACTTTTTCTCGGAAACTAAGATAGTTAGAAAAAAAACTAAAAAATATGTGACCCCGTAGTTTTTTGTTAGAAAACCAAATTTAATTTGCAAATTTGTTTTGGTGCTTCCAGAAGCAAGATACAGGCACCAACTTCATTTTTTCAAATGGGGAGAGGTGTGTCTTTATTTAAGAAATAGATTCCTCTATTTTTTGTAAGAAAAACTTACTTGAACGGTTTTTTTTGTTTGCGCGATATTTTACAAGTTATGAATGAAAACATGATTCCTATAAGAAATTTCAAAATGATATTACAACGGTTTTTTTGATTGAATAAGAAGAAAAGTACTATTTTATTATAAATTTTACTCCTCATTAATTACAGATCTTGCTCGAACTGGCCCCCAACCATTATAGATGCATACACATGCTTTTTCCTGCCAATGTACCTTACACCAAGAAATACATCTCTAAATGGTGGGGCCAGTTATCTTTAAAATAGTACTTTTCTTCTTATTCAATCAAAAAAACCGTTATAATATCATTTTGAAATTTCTTATAAGAATCATGTTTTCATTCATAACTTGTAAAATATCGCTCACAGAAAAAAAACCGTTCAAGTAAATATTTTATTCAAAAAATTGAGGAATCTATTTCTTAAATAAAAACCACACCTCCCTATTTGAAAAAATGAAGTTGATGCCTGTATCTCGCTTCTGGAAGCACCAAAACAAATATGCAAATTAAATTTGGTTTTCTAACAAAAAAACTACGGGGACTCTCGTATTTTTTAGTTTTTTTTCTAGCTATCTTAGTTTCCGAGAAAAAGTCGTTATCCATATACCTTGGGACACCCTGTATAAATACTTTTTAAATACCAGGAAATCATCTACAATGAACATTTTTTCATTTCATCATTTATAATTAGTGGAAATTGAACAACAATATAATTAAATTTGAACAATACAATTCATAATTTTAAATTATTATTAATTACACATATTTTAGATAAAATTTAATATTGAGATAATTTTTTTTTTTTTTTCAAAACGAATTTATAAAATATTAATCTAAGATTGATTTTGTAAAAAAATACGTATTAATTAATGGGCTCATCGGCATCTGATAGTGGTTATCACTTTATTATAGATTATAAAGGCCCCCATCTGTCATACTTTGTCATCCCTGTATAATATTCATAGTAAATATGTGCTAAGAAAAATTATGATCATTAATTATATCTTAATTATTTACACTCCTCCTTCATGTGTCCTTAAAAAAAAAATTATTAATTTTTATCTTATATATTAAATTAGGATTAGGAAGTTTCTTTATGACCTTCTAAAGTGTTTTTTTTTGTTTAATTTTTAGTGCGTATGTTTTCTGCTTCTAAAATACCGGGCAGGTCAATTTGATGTTTATTACTTTCTATTACAATGCTATTTAAAGAAGGAGGATTGTAGATTGCTGTAGGAGATTATCGCACTGCGACCTGAAAGATTTATTGTATTTCCCGGAACCTTCTCAGTGCACTGCCGGCCTCTAAGCAGTGTTCTCTAGCTACAGACAGCACTGCTCATCACCGTACAATGAGATGTAGAGACTCCTAGGAAGAAAAAAATCTAAAAATTAGTATATTTTGGAAAATTCCAATCAACGGTTTCCTATGGGATAATGTTTTGGGGAAACAGACCATGTACATCAAGAATTTTCCGCATCCAAAAAAGAGCTATGGTTAAAGCAAGACCCAACGAAAGCTGCAGGTTGCATTTTAAAAATAACAAAATCCTCACGATTTCAGCTCTTTATATCTTTTCCATTTGTTCATGGTTCTACAAAATTTAGAAATAACTACAACACCTTCAACCATAAATATAATACTCGAAACCGTGACCACTTTCCTTTTCCTCAAGCAAACCACTCATTTTTCACATCTTCTTATTTATTTATGGGAAGGAAAATATTTAATGCACTTCCGAATGAAATTTCATCTCTTCACCAACAATGAAATTGTTTAAATCTAAACTAAAAACTATGCTCCTGGATAAAGTAATATATGATTTGGATGATTTTCTTACATAGACTTGCTTTGTGAAAAAGTTATTAGATTGTTTAATGTACTGACATGTCTTGTTCATTCAATTGTATGTAAAAATGAAGATAAATAAAGATTATTATTATTATAAGGGCAGCATGCTTGATTCGAACCCGGGACCTCCACGTTGCTAGTCCAGCGTGCTACCACTGAGCTATAATCCCTTCCTTCTCCCCTGGCTTACGCCAATTAACTAAGGACGCAAACCCTAGTTTGTGTACTGTGTTTATCCTTATCTATAAAGTGTAGTTTATCACTTACTGCAATAGATTGTGTACTGTTCTGACAATTGTGTACTGTTCTGACAAAGCACATGGAGTACTGAGCTATGGTAACTCGTGGGGGTCGTAACTCCCCAAGTAACTGCATGCAACAGATTCTCTTTGCGGGCGAAGGAGGAACTGTGAACATTTTCAAAAATGAATTTACTCTAGAAATATTTTTCTTTTTAGTAATCGATCTGTGCAATACCAGGAAAATTCAAACTCATTACTTTATGATTTACTTGGGGAACCTGATAATAACATTTTACTCGAATTATTAGATTTGTACTTTTTTTTGTGTGTGTGTGAATATTTCTTGGAATATCAAAAAGTATGATATTTTATCCGTCGTATCATGTATATTCATTTTGTTCCTAGATCTTTATTTCGGATTTTCATCCATTGTCCAGAGCAAATTCACCAAGTTCATATAGAGAGTTCACTTTAACGTAATATTTTTCTGTTACACTCACACTTGTTGATTTGTTGGTTGTATATACCTATATGTTCGGTAGGTTATAAGGTTATGTTATTATGTATGTATTTAATGACAAAATGAAATTATTATAACTTATGATTATACATTAGAAAATAGTGTATAATGTGTATACACGTTATTTATTATACACAATTTTCTAACGTATAATCATTATTTATAATAATTCCATTTTGTCATTAAACACACACACACATACACATAGAAAATGCCGGGTGAGGTGGCAATCGGAGGTATCACGTTGGTTTGATATTGTATCTGGTGTACTCAAGGATCACACCTTGGACCGTGGCTATTCCTAATTTTTATTAATGACCTACTAAGGATCTCCGATGTTGAGGTACTTGCATTTGCGGATGACTTGAAGTTCTTCCATAAAGTTGCTTCCCAGTCGGATTGCATTATAATTCAAGATACCCTCCGCATTATTTCTGACTGGTGCTGCAGTAATGGCATGGAGCTAATTGGTAAAAAATGCCAAGTCATTTCTTTTTATCGCAAAAAGACTTTTATATCATATCAGTACCTCATTGATGGCAAACCATTGGAGAGGACTCGTAACGTGAAGGATTTAGGAGTTACTCTGAGTCATGACCTCTCTTTCACAAAACAGTTTGAATATGTTTGTAGGAAAGCATCGAGAGCACGGGGTTTTGTATTAAGGCACACTCGTGATCTTAGAGATCCCAAAGCGGTGCTAACTGTGTACAATGCATACGTTAGAAGCCTTCTTGAGTATTTAGAAGCCGTCATTGATTTGGAGTCCTTACACCAAGAAGGATATAGTCAGACTGGAAGCTATACAAAACCGTTTCATCAGGACTTTTAAGAAAAGTTTACCCGGCGATGCTACTCATTTATGCTCTTTAGAGTCTAGAAGACGAAATACTGGTCTTTTATTCTTGAAGAAGCTCTTGAATGGCGAAATTGATTGCATGGAGCTACTTGCTGCCATTCCTTTTCATGTACCACCTCGCTGCTTGCGCAGTACTTCGCATTTCGTGGTCCCATTAAGACTACTGCGCTGTTCAACGCTGACGTCATTTGTAGAATATGCAGGTCATGGAATGAGTATATTCCTGGTGATGTGGGTTTTCAAATGGCGTCTGGACTTTTCAAAAAACATTTCTGCATTACTTGAAGATTTACTGTTAAATGAGCATGTATTATTTTACTATTATTATATTTATGTATCACTGTATGTATCACATGTAATGACTTCAACCATAAGGCTTACGCCGTTTGTTGATAAAAATATAATAAATAAATATAACCGTTCATCAAATTTTGACTAATGAATTGGGGATGAGAAAAATTTGTGCAAAAATGGTTCCGAAAAATCTTTCACAAGAGCAAAAAAACATCAGAAAGGAAAGGAGCCTTGCCTTTTTGGGAGCAATTGAAAACGATCCCAATTTTTTGGAACGTGTTATTATAGAAGACGAGTCTTGGGTGTTTGAGTATGACCCAGAAACTAAGCGTCAGAGCATGCAGTGGCACACTTCAACCTCTCCAAGGCCAAAAAAAGCAAGAATGAGCAAGTCAAAAAGCAAATGCATGCTGATTTGCTTTTTTGATTAGCCAAGGAATCGTTCACAAAGAATTTGTGCCTCAATACCAAATGGTAAACCAACATTTTTACCGAGAAGTTCTTGAGAGAGACTTCGAAAAAGAGTCATGCGTGTGAGACCAAACATCAAAAACAAGTGGGTGTTGCATCACGACAATGCTCCGTGTTACACCGCGATTTCTATTAATGAGTATTTGGCCAGTAATAACATTCCTGTGGCTCCTCAGCCTCCTTATTCACCCGACTTGAGTCATGTGACTTTTTTTTGTTCCCCAAATTGAAAAATCACCTCAAGGGACGTTATTTTGGAACATTGGAGAATATTCAAACAGCCGTAACCGACCAACTGAAGTCGATTCCAGTATCCGAGTTCCAGCACTGCTATGACGAATGGAAGAATCGTCTTCAGCGTTGTGTGGCTTCCCAAGGTAGTTTACTTTGAAGGGGACAATGTTGAATTGTAATTTTATTTGAATAAAAAAAAGATAAAAAATCAGTCTCATTACTTAATTTACACACCTCGAATAGTAACATAAACTTATAACCTACCGCGCATATAGGTATATACAACCAACAAATCAACAAGCGTGAGTGTAACAGAAAAATATTACGTTAAAGTGAACTCTCTATATGAACTGGTGAATTTTTCTGACAAAGGATGAAAATCCGAAACCTGTCCAGAAACAAAAGGAATATACAAGCTACGGCGGATAAAATACAAGATGCTATCTAACAAAGCGGACCAATCCACATATTCAATGATTACTTTTAAAACTTGTATATCAATTACACATATTTAGAGCTCTCTTTTATTCGAAATATACTTCTTCTTTTTTTCAAGTTTCTGAAGGTGAGATGACGTTGTTCCTATAAAGAACTTTCTGTAATATGAATTAAACGCCGAAATTTCTAGTTTGTAGAAATTTGGTTGTTAAGCGGAAATGAGACTTTCACAATTTATGAGATAGTTTCCTTTAAATGAGTACACTAACTAACTATATACATATATAGATCTCTGTAACTATTATTTGGAACATTTTGCTGAGATAATTATTTTTCTGAGATTACTATTAATAACAAGTAGACGGGCACTTGAGGAGAAAGGGTGGATGGTCTTGCTTCCCTCAAAATTATAATTTTACTATGGTTTATATAAATCCACTTGTATAATTTTGAAATCACTAAACATTTATTAAAAAAGTTTAGCTTGAATAAACTTGTAAATAATAATTATGTAAATTGTAAGAAGAGAAAATACTGTGAGTGTTTGACATCAGACGTTTTTTTAGGTTCTCTTACTCCTAATAACAGGAAGTAATTGTAATCGTGTCAAATTTTCGATATTGAGTTTTCACCGGAAATATCCGTTTTGAGGTCCCCTGAGTCCCAAAAAGTGGTTTTTAGCAAATGGTGTGTGTGTGTGTGGTGTGTCTGTGCGTATGTGAACAGCATAGCTCAAAAACGAAAAATCGTAGAATGTTCAAACTTGATATTCCGTTTAGGTATCACCATGGGATCCGACAGTGGGTCATCTGTCAAAATTCCACAACCGGAAGTACCACTTTACGAACTGTTTTTTTTACGTTTTTGCGATTTTCTCAAAAATCGCTCCAACGATTTTTCAAATTTTGTGCATCAACTATACGTACTAACAGCTACAAATTTTATTTGAAACATTTCTATGGGAAAATTCATTTAAGGGCACTTCCGGGGGTGGCGATGGGGTTAGGTTTTCGTCTAAAGTGTTATTTCAGTTTATTAGACAATTCTGCCTTTTTAATTGGATAACCTTTGAAAAAATCGAATAACCGGAAATGCGTTTATTTTAACACTTTACTAAATGATTTCTTCACTTTTTCACGATTTTCTCAAAAGTGGCTCCGACGATTTTCTTGAAACTTCGTATATAAACTAAGTATGCAAAGATCTACATCTTTTATTTAAAACATTTCTCTGGGAAAATTCATTTAAGGGCCCTTTTAGGTGAAGGGTGGGGTTATGTTTTTCTCTAAAGTCTTATCATAGTTGATTATACAATTCTATCATCCAAACAAAATTCTGAGTTTTAAGAAAATTATAAACCGGAAGTGCGCTTTTTACTGAACCGTTTTTTTCAGTTTTCGAGGAATTTCATTAAATTTGGTACACAAACTATAATAACATTTGTCAATTATAATTTTGAGAACAGGTGTAAGAGAAAGTTGTGTGAGTGTTTCATACCAGATTTTTTTACATTGTAATTTGTATCCTTTTGATATATTAACTTAAATAATTTTATTAAAAATTAATTAAATTTAGAAAAATATTTAGTTCAGTGGGTTCAGGCTTTGATTCGAGATTGTGATCCTGGTGTATTGAAAGGTGTCATGAATAAAATTTGAAAGCTACATTTAGTAAGCTTAGATTAGACGGTGTAAGGGTGTTGTGAGGAGATGTTGGTTGTCGATGATGAGTGATAAATAACACCTTAAGATTTGGTTATAAGATATATAATTTGATATAAGTATATGTATATGACTGACTGCCAAGGACTTTACACTTTAGAGTTTAGAACTGAACTGAACTGACAGACTGACGTGGCTAAAATGATATGTACGGAGTGATGTTAAACTGATGTGTCAATCAACAGAATGATCTCTGATGTGTAAAACTGAATTTAACAGAATGATCTCTGACTGTCTATCTCTCATATATACATATATACTGGCCGAGCCTCTCCTCTCTGTGCGAGAGGGGCTGTTTCTCTCCGCTAGAGTGGGTCAGTGGTGGGGGTTCACTAAAACCCCTACAACGGTATAGTCAGAGCGAAGGGAAGAACGAAATGTTAAGTACAGGTCCTAAAAATATCAGCATCTGACAACGAAATTCAGTTTTCATTAGAAATACATATTATGCATTACCTTGAATACGAAAAAAATGTTTGTGCGTTTTAAAGCAGAATATATCGAAAACGAAAAGGTACAGAACTTTGAGCAGAATGCTCAAACTGGATATTCGTTTTAGGTATTACCATTAACGCATACGATGAAGCCTTGGTCAAAACTTTTCACTAAAACTTGATTATTTGGGGGGGGTGAGTGGGAGAGTAGCTTTTCTTTAAAGTACCGCTTCAGTGCAATGTATAATATGAAATTTATATAATAGGAAGGTGCATTAAATAAATATACTACACTAAACATTTAAATAAGTATCGCCCAATCAGCTTTCTTTCCTAGCCCAGAATTTAAAATGAACATCTAAAAAGCATGTTTCTTGACAACGCATTGAATACGCCTAATAAATACCTAGATTTAATCTAGGGTTTAAGAGAAAACTAGGGGGGTAGAAAGAATCTAGGGTTTAAATCTAGAGTTTAATAGCTAATCTTAAATATGCGAAGAAATTAGACTAGTAATTATAATTAATTAAATTTTTTTTTTTCAGTTGATTTTGCAGATTATATTTTTTTTCTCCTTTTTAAATAACTGAAAACTGGTGAATATAGCAACAAAAAAAAAAAATGGTGAAATAAGGTGGAACTAGTGATAAAGAAGCAAAGAAAAATGGTTTGGTGTAAATGTTAGGGCAGTAGGAGAGGTTAAGGATTATATTTAATTGTTAAGGGTTCACCTGAGTGAATATGGGCTTAAGGTTCCATCCTCCATCACTTTGCTTACAGGATAGAATGGGCTGTGTGCCGCCAGGGTCCAGGGTTGCATTTTTAGTCTAATTGTACATTTGCCTATGTAACGAGCTGGTGAAGTTAAAGATGGCCGCTGCCGTTCCAATCTCCCTCTTGCTAAATGTGCTCTATGAGAGAAGTGGAATAAATAATACATGAGCTTAACTCTACATTACCTCACTGTCTCGCTCTAAGTGTAGTAAGAAGAGGGGACTGTGAAGGCCTCCCTGACTTACTCCTCTACCAACTTTCTGTTCTCATACAATTCAAATGGAGAATGCCAACCCCCCCTTTTCTGTCTCTAGAAGCTCGTACACACCACACACACACACTTATTCAGCCACCCTTCATACACCCTGAAAGCAAGAAACTCTCCTCAACCAGACATATTACATATAAATCCTTGAGATTTGTTCTTCCTTGTTTGTTACGGCTTCCCCACACTACAATTTTCTACACCATTCTAGGCTATATGTCTTAAAGAATATACCAAATACTACTTCCTTCTACCCTCCTATATCGCACTACATTTCTTTCTTCCCCAAACCCTCTCCAACTTTTTGTACAGCAAAGCCTTTAATAATATTCAATACACATACGCCAGATTTCACATATTTATATAGATAAATTCCACTTTATTTACTAATATTAAACAACCATTTTTTTTTTTTTTTTTCACTAAGGAATAACAAAAAAATAATTTAAACAAGATTTTCTATTTATAAATTTTTACCCGACCTAAAACTATTATTAGTGAATTGTAACAGCAACCAAGAGAGCAGAGAAAGAAAAAAAGGATGATGTAACAACCAAGAGAGCAGAGAAAGAGAAACAAAATACCAGCCACTCTCTCGGACTGGAGTGGGAGAAACTATATAAATACAGCGACGGGACACAGAAGAAATATAGTTCAAATTAGTTCAGAAGATAATTCACCAGTCACAACGTGTCACTATCTCTTTCCACGCCCTTTCGGACTGGTAAACTATCTTCCCGTCGCTGTATTTATATAGTTTCTCCCACTCCAGTCCGAGAGAGTGCCTGGTATTTTGTTTCTTTTTCTCTGCTCTCTTGATTTGCTGTTAACATAAATTAATAATAAATTCTTTTCAACAGAAACAATTATTTGTTTAATAACTTTTAAACTTTAAATTGGATTAATTTGGAATATTTTTCAGTATAAATTTCATGTTTTAAGAATGTTGGTCGAATTTTATAAATTAGAAGTTTTTGAAATGCCGATTGTTCCATAAAGGGGGCTTACTAATTCATTAGTTTTTTTTAATGAATTCTGTCCGCAACAAATAATGGAAGTACCAAAAAATGTAAAATGAATAAGATTGAATGAGTTAAACTCATCTCATAGGGGCAGGTAAAAAAGATTAAATTAGGGTATTAAAAGTAAGGGTGGCTATTGTTTGAAAGGGTTTACTAGTAGCTGTAGTAACAGGCACCTGTTATAAAGGGTTGCTCCCTATCACAGGGTTTAAGAGACATTTTGTAATTTCTAAATCACAAGACAAGGAAACTATTAGATAGGATTATCCAATATTTTATTTCCTAACGGAACATAATTGATCGGATCATAAAGACCCAACGTCTTTGTTACTCTACCTATGTTAAACTTTCTGTCCCCAAATGTGCTTTTATCCAACGCAATAGAATCTGTGTGTACTATTGCGTTTGTCCCCCCCAATCTTTTCACTGTTCTCAATCAGCCAAGTTAAAATTAAATTTCGAAAAATATCTAGAATTTTTGTTATGGTATTATGGCATAATCCTGTTTCCATAACCAGAGTGTTCCGAGGATACTTGAGTATCCAGCCCACTAACACTAGCACTATCTTATCCAATGGCACTTTTACTAAATTGAACACAGAGTTCGTTCTCAAAAAAAGTTTTTCTTGGCAATTTCAGTTTCCGACAGCGATAAACTGGTTCTTTGCCAACGCCTGGGAAACAAAAAGAATCAAAATGCAAAATAAGTAAATTAAAAATCGGTCAAAGTTGTACATTGCATGTTTACAAAAGATAACTTTGCCGTATTATGCATTAAGTCAAACGTTTGGTCAGTTTAATAATAAAAAATAAAGATAAACATATTGCTTTTATTAATTTAAATATATTAATTTATATAATTAGGTAACGTTGGATTCAATGTTTGATCAGATCCACAATTTACACATACCATAAATTGACTTATTAAGTGGTGGGTTACTAAAAATTGTGCGATTCCTACTGCTGCCACATGTTTCCCACAACTAGATAAACTTTTCAGAAATTCCATTATTCTATTCATTTGAATCTGTATGTACTTAGTAGGTGCCGGGATAAGAATGATCAAGAAATTTTGAAAATGTCCCTTAAATCATGTCATGGGTAAGGGGCAGGTAAAAAAGGAATTTACTGCTTGGTCAGACAAACAAAAGCCAGTGGTAATCCCAGGGGTTAGAGAATGTATACCTGGCCAACTTGTTACCTGCCCCTATGAGATGAGTTTAACCCGATTGAATATACTGATGCCAATTCAAAAAAATAAAAACAAAATAAAATGTTTATGCAGATATTAGCATTCTATGTTAAAAGAATGATGGTTGAATTTATTTTGGAGATGAGTTAGTTTGAGGATTCACCAGTGGTTTCTATACAGAAAAGTTGGTCCAAGATGTTTTCCCTTGACATACTTTTATTAATTAGATCAAGAAGAAGCACCATTAGAGACATTTTCCGTGGTAGCCTGCTTCATTTTGTGGTCATCGACCGATTTCGGGCGTTCGTCCATCTTCAGGATGCGTTTTTCAGACAGTGTGCCAACACAGTCTTGCACAGAGCAAATTCAGTTTACACACTGACTGGTGTTTTTAACTGTATTTAAAACTAAACTCTTAAACTAGGTCAAGGGGTATGGTGATGGTAACTGGATGGGAAAAAACACGTGTTTGGGTTGTTAAAGGGCAAGTTTTCCTTAAAATGGAAACAACACGTGGGGGTCTAATTTTTAAGCTCTGTTATTGGAGGGAGATTCACTTTACAATTAACTAATCAGAATAAAAATAAATTTAAAATTAAATAAAATAACGATTTAAACTAACATAATTTAAAATTTAGCGATTAGAATAATAAAAATTAAAATAACAGAATAAATAAAACAAACAACTAAGCAATATATATGTTTGATGACACTAAACATATTTTGCCTTTCATCCTTCACAATTCACATACGCCATCCACGCACGCATGTACACCTAAATATGATTTTTATAATTATGCATTCCACTCAATATTTCACCTTTCACACAACATTCACATATGCCATCCACGCACGCATGTATCCCAAATATGGTTTTTTATAATTAAGTTTGTTCATTTGTTTTAATTATTTCAACCGCATAATTTTAAATTGTGTTAGTTTAAATCGTTATTTAATTTAATTTTAAATTCCTCAACCGGAAATACCACTTTACTAGTTTTTTTTATTTTACTTTTTTGCGTTTTTCTCAAAAATGGCTCCAACGATTTTCTTGAAACTTCTTATATAAACTAAACATACAAAGATCTACAACTTTTATTTAAAACATTTCTCTGGGAAAATTCATTTAAGGGCTCTTTTAGGGGAGTGGTAGGGTTATGTTTTTCTCTAAAATGCTATCACTGTTTGATTATACAATTCTATCATCCAAAGAAAATTAATTAGAAATGATTTTCAGTTTTTGACGAATTTCATTAAATTTGGTACACAAACTATAAAATTTGTCAATTATAATTTTTGAGAACTGGAGTGAGAGAAAGTTGGGTGAGTGTTTCACACCAGATTTTTTTCATTTATACAAAGACGATAGAGCAGCAAATGATTTAAATTTTGCTTAAGCATATTCTGGAAATGTCAATATATAAATGAAATAATTTAATTTATAATTTAATTAAAGAAAAAAAAATAATTCATATATTCATTAAAATTCATAATTAATTCATAACCATAACTATGGAGTGGTGAAGTGTAGTAGAAGACTTATTATAAATACAGCGTTATACATGAAGTTTGTTGACATATCCAACCATAACTCTTGTTGTATATATGTTTAACTTTAAAGTGTATATATATGAGATTATGCAAACAATGAGGAGAGATATATGAGAATCTGTGTACTGTATACTGTATGTACACTGATATACATATATGTACACCACTCATGTATATGCAATTGTATGCTTTTAACTGGGTTCTGAATTTTATGTCAATAGAATATTGTGTTTATTGGGCAAAAAATGTATGTTTACATTCACACGCACGCAAGCATACACGCACATACATACAGCATCAGTTTAAAGAAAGATTTAATTATCGTAAAATTTTTTAAAATGAAATTCAACATTACTATTAATGTTAAACTTTAATATGAGGTTTGCACATAACAAAGTTGGCTCTACTGTATCTATTGAAATATATTTATAGTAGTATATATGTATATAAACTAATGGACAAAAGTATTGCATCAAATTTCAAAATATTGAAATTTGAAGTTACAATTTATTACTACACTTTTTTTTTTGTGGATTCGTTGTGAGTGGACTCTGATCCAAGAGAAATACGGGATACGGGACTTAACCATTGTGTTTATGCTTTTAAATGAGTAATTCTCTGAACTCTTGATAACACAATAATAATCCCAGCTCATCACTTTCACTGCTTCTGGTAATTTCTCTCTTCTACACATTTTTGTTGAGTTTTTTCTTATCAGTTCTTTTTTATTTTTGCTTTTTGTTCTTAAGATGCCTCTTCCTGGTAATTATTCGGAAAAAATTGCAGTACGTGTGGTAACATTGCATGAAGAAGGGGTTCAGCTGTCAATTATTGCTCAGAGTCTAGGAATGAACCAATCCACTGTTTCAAGAATGTTAATGCGCTACAGGAAGACTGAGAGATATATTTTGGACCCAGAAGTACATTTTGGACAGATGAGAGATTTATTCATCTGAATGTGTTAAGGAACAGTTTCGTCACTAACAATCAATTACGTCACTTCATCGCTGATGTCCGTAATGTCCATATTTCAAGTAGGACAGTCAGAAGAAGGTTAAATGAAGCAAACTTGGCTTCCAGGATACCCGCTACTGGCCCTCTTCTCACCAGAGCACAAGAGTCGCCAGACTGCATATACACGAGAACATGTCAGTTGGGCAACAGAGGATTGGAGACGTGTTTTATTCATAGATGAATCGAGATTCACTCTACATTCTCCAGATGAAAGGATAAGAGTTTGGAGGCGTCAAGGTGAGAGGATATGCAGAGGCAAACATTTCTCCAAGAGTGGCATTTGGTGGAGGTGGTGTGAAATGTAATTGGAGATGATGTGTATTTGTAGTAGCACGAGCGGTTTTGTATAATAAAGGGCTTGTAAGTATGCAAGTTTAAAAGAGAATGATGTATTTGTAATAATCAAGAAATCGCACTGTTTTTAAAAAGATATATTCTCTAAGAGAAATTAAGTACTTTGAATATCACAATAAAAGCTTATAATAAATTCTTATAACTTAATACTGGTATAACTCTGATGCTTCCACCTTGATTTCTAGAACAAGTCTGTCTTGAAAAGAATGTTTTCTCTTTGTCCCTTCAGTTCCTCCCCTGTGATGAGAAGGGGGTAGTATAATGCCATCAAGGTTAATAAACTTTTCCAGTAACTGTTTTTTTATAGCTGCGTGTTCCTTTTTGCAAGGTAATTGTCATATAACTCGATATTTTTGAGTTTTTATAAATTAATATATTTCTATGTTTCTTGCATCCACCACAGTGGTGTTATGATTTGGGGAGGCATAAGATTTGACGGACGTTTTCAGACTTACATATCGTGGAAAATGGGACGTTAAATGCCCAGAAGTACCTTGAAGAAGTTCTTCAGCGATATGTTATGCCAATTTCTGAAAGAGTCGGTGATGATTTTCTATTAATACAGGACAATGCCAGATGTCACACTGCTCGAGTTGTGCTTGGTACCTACAGGATGTTGGGATTCGACGTTTGGTTTCTCCACTGAGGAGTCCAGACCTAAATCCAATAGAACACCTTTGGGACACAATTGGAAAACGGCTCAGACTTCGCCTGATTGCAGCCGTTCGCCTGATTGCAGGCTCTCAGGGAGCTACGTGCAGCAGTTATTAAAGAATGGAATGAGATTTCTCAAGAGGTTATCCAAAATCTAATCTCTTCAAGGCCAAGGAGGCTTGCTGCAGTTATCAGAGCAAGAGGAGGTATCACTAAATACTGTTGCAAAAAAAAAAAATGAAGAAGTGATAATAAATAAGAACCATTTTAATTTTTAATTTTACAATTTTTTTTTGTTTTGAGCTTTATTTTTTATTCTGTGCAATAAAACCAGGTTTTTCTTAAATTTGTAGTAGTTGTTCTTTTTTTCCTTTGGATTGGAGTTCAACAACATGAATCCATAAAAAAAAATACGAAAATACCTTCAACATCAAATTGTAATATTTTGAAATTTTATGCAATACTTTTGTCCAGCAGTATATATATACGTGTGTGTGTGTGTGTATGTGGTGTGTGGGTGCAAGTATAATTTTGAATAGTATAACCAAAAACGAACATTTTCACGAAGATCAAAGTTGATATTCCTGTAAAGAATCGCCCGGTATTTCGACTATAGTATAGTTCAAGATAGTTTTTACAACAGTAGATCCAGTCAGAAACCATTTTATCTTCTTATTACTCAGCCAGTCTGTGTCTTTATATATCTCTCGCTACCTAACTTTTAACTAAACTGTGAAGCCCTTGTAGTTTGTGTGTTCTATTTATTATACAATGTTCAGCATATCTACTAGTTTATTTCTCTAAAATCCATTCTCTCTGATTTCTCTCTCTTCTTCCTCACATCTATACACATACAAGTATAACTTTTGTTTCCTAGAAACAAATTATTTTATATGTTTTCTGAGGCATTGAGGGCTTTAGGTTTCCATCTAAAGTAACATATCATGTTACAGTATTAAATGTTGAGGAGAAATAATTATCACTAGATAGCCGTGATAGCATGCTTCATTTTGTTTCAGAGCTTCGCCTATTATCAGTATGATTTGATAAACCGTATGATAACACAGAATTACAAACATCCCCAAATCAGTTTACACATTGTACAAGTATGAAATCACAATTTATCAACATAATTTTCATGATGGGCGAACGTTTCTAAAACCGGTCAATGAGCATAAAAATGGAAGAATGGTATTCCGAAAAAAAAAAAAAAATTCTGATGCAATTAGAATTACCAGGAAATGTGACATTTTGAATTTTTTCTTTCGCAATTTTCAATAAACAACATCAGCTATCAGCTCTAAAATGGTCTGGGAGGAATAAAGTTACCCTTTGGTAGGTGCCGGGGCATGTTGGCATTAAAGGGAATGAGATGGCCGACGCGCTGGCCAAGACAGGTGCTACGACCCCGCTTTTAGGGCCGGAACCTTTTTTTGGGGGGGGTTAGCGACCAGTTTCTGCAAGAGGAACTTAGGAAGGAGGAGGAGGCGAGAAGATCTCAACTCTGGTATTCTTCCCTGCCCGGTTTGCGGCAGGCCAAGATCTACCTGGGAAATTATAACCAACGGAGATCGGAGACCTGCATTGGCCCGAGTAAGAACAAGCTCTGCATTCTTACGGGTTTCCTCACGGGGCATTTGCCGACTTAGAGGACAATGCTGGTGAAGCTGGGTTTGGAAAGTGACAGCTCATGCAGATTCTTTGGGGAGTTGGAGGAAACTCCATTACATCTTCTAACAGACGGCGAGGTTGCCACTCAGAGAAGATTCAAGAACCTGGATAGCTACCAAGTTGAGGAGAGGGGATATACCCTTTCTAGAGCCTGTCAGGGTATTGGGATTCCTCAAGGATCTTAACGTAATGGAGGTTTTGTAGAACGGATGTTTAGATGGGACATTTGTTCGGGTGCTGTGGGCAATAACCTGCGGCACCCAGGGGGCATAGCACAATAGATCGAAAGGTCGCAGTGCACGGCCCCCCCTTCTAAAAAAAAAAAAAAAAAAAAAAATCAGCTGATTCTATAAACGATATATTTTCTCTCTTCTCTCTTTCTCTCTCTTACTCTCACTATTTCATCTTTGTTTGAAATTTATTCCAAGAAAATCTGTTTACAGAGTTTCTACGGGGGAACTGAACGACACACGCTAACTTTTAAAATGCCATTTTATTACATTGCAGTTGATTAGAAGAACTAAAATTTAGAAAAATTAACATCTATGAAGGAAATGTCAATCTTGATAGGCAGACGAATGTTATCGTTTTATTTATGCTTAAACTTTTAACTTTTATGAACTAGAAGAATTACATTATTATTTTTACTTTCTCTTACTCCTAGTAAGAGGAAGTGTTGTAATCGTGTCAAATTTTCGATATCGAGTTTTCACCGGAAATATCCGTTTTGAGGTCCCCTGAGTCCAAAAAAGTGGTTTTTAGCAAAATGGTGCTGTGTGTCGTGTGTGTGGTGGTGTGTCGTGTGAGTGTGTCGTGTGTCGTGTGGTGTGTATG
Source organism: Triatoma infestans (assembly GCA_011037195.1). Taxonomy (NCBI): domain Eukaryota; kingdom Metazoa; phylum Arthropoda; class Insecta; order Hemiptera; family Reduviidae; genus Triatoma; species Triatoma infestans. The sequence continues at coordinate 457,056 of JAAEAF010014304.1, forward strand.
TAGATGTATGTCGAAACAGGCAGTAGGCTCAAAAAAACGAAAAATAGTAGAAGAAAGTGACATTTGCGATTCCGTTAGAGGTCACCATGGATTGACTGTACCGTGTGATCTCGTAAAAATTCCTCAACCGGAAGTACCACTTTACTAGTTGATTTTTTTACTTTTTTGCGTTTTTCTCAAAAATGGCACCGACGATTTTCTTTAAACTTGTTATACCAACTACACATACAAAGAGCTACAACTTTTATTTGAAACACTTCTCTGGGAAAATTTATTTAGGGCACTTTTGGGGGAGGGGTGGGGTTAGGTTTTCATCTAAAGTGCTGTTTCACTTTATAGACAATTCTGCCATCTAAATAATGGTAATTAGAATTGAATCTGTTGTTGAAATTCCGAATTTGAAAAAAATCGGATAACCCTGAAGTACTTTACCACTTTACTAAATAATTCTTTCACTTTTTCGCGATTTTCTCAAAAATGTCTCCAACGATTTTCTTGAAACTTCGTGTATAAACTACACATACAAAGATCTACAATTTTATCTAAAACATTTTGGGAAATTTCGTTTAGAGAGCACTTGTAGGGGAGGGGTGGGGGTAGTAGAATTATCACCAAAGTGCTACCCTAGTTCATATACACTTCTATCATCCAAACCATAATGTAGAAATAAATAGATGGCTGAAATTCCGAGTTTCAAAAAAATTAGTAAACCGGAAGTGCGCTTTTACTGAACAGTTTTTTCAGTTTCGACGAATTTCATTAAATTTGGTACACAAACTATAAAATTTGTCAATTATCATTTTGAGAACTGGAGTAAGAGAAAGTTGTGTGAGTGTTTCACACCAGATTTTTTTTTTTTTTACGGTCTAACTTGATTGGTCAGAATTACTAGTACAAATTATATATACTTGTAACGATTTTCTACTTGATAAAGTGTAGATTGTGGTTTTCTTAAGCGGTAGTGATTGTATGTTGAGAGTAGTGATGGAAAGTGTGTATTTTATGTATGTATGTGTGTGTGTGTTAGTGTAAGTGTATGTTTGGTGTTCCTAAGTCAAACACTAAGCAAGAGTCAATTAAGAAGGGTGTTTGTATATAGTATAGCAAGGCGAAATACACACTCAATGTGACTCTGAGAGTTCAGCCTCAATTCCCCTTACCAATTCCTCCTCCGCCTCCTCCTCCTCCTTCTTCTTCTTCACGATATAAGTCCAACTAATTTGTGGTAAGCCACCAAGGTTGTTGTTAAACAATTCTAAACAACAATAATAAACAACTCCAACTAATTTAATTACTGTGAACAACTTTCTTTTTTTTATTTATTTATTGAATTTGTATTTTGTTATATATATATTTTTTTTTTAAACGAGTGTGTCACACAAGTATCACACTGCAAAGCATTATACGATTTGGTATGAGCAATTCACATGGTTAACAATCGTCAATTCAAAAGTTTACAATCGCTTCTGATACTTACAATACACCTAGTAAGAGGAAATATTGTAATCGTGTAAAATTTTCGATATTAAGTTTTCACGGGAAATATCCGTTTTGAGGTCCCCTGAGTCCAAAAAAGTGGTCTGTATGTTTGCAAATGGTGTGTATGTATGTGAACAGTATAACTCAAAAACGAAAAATCGAAGAAAGTTCAAACTTGATATTCCGTTTACTTATCACCATGGGATCCGACAGTGGGTCACCTGTCAAAATTCCTCAACGGAAGTACCACTTTACTAGTTAGTTTTTTTACGTTTTTGCGATTTTCTCAAAAAATCGCTCCAAAGATTTTCTTCAAACATGATATATCAAATAAAAATACTAACAGCTAGAACTTATATTTGAAACATTTCTCTGGAAAAATTCATTAAGGGCACTTATGGGGGAGGGGTGGTGGGGTTAGGTTTTCATTTAAAGTGCTATTTCCGTTTATTAGACAATTCTATCATCTAAATAATGTTAATTAAAATTAAATATGTTGTTGGAATTCCGAGTTTGAAAAAAATCGGATAACCGGAAGTGCGTTTACTTTACCATTTTAGTAAATGATTTTTTCACTTTTTCGTGATTTTCTCAAAAATCACTCCGACGATTTTCTTGACACATTTTATATAAACTAAACATACAAAAATCTATAACTTTTATTTAAAACATTTCTCTGGGAAAATTAATTTAAGGGCATTTTTAGGGGATTGGTGGGTTACAGCTTCCTGTAATGTGCTATCATAATTGATTATACAATTCTATCATCCAAACAAAATTAATTAGAAATTACTGAACATTTTTCAGTTTTCGACGAATTTCGTTTATATTTGGTACACAAACTATTACCGTTGTCAATTATAATTTTGAGAACAGGAGTAAGAGAAAGTTGTGTGAGTGTTTCATACCAGATTTTTTTTTTTGGAAAGAGATTAGCTCAGTGGTTGCGCGCTGGACGATAGAGGATAGAGTTAGTGGGTGAGGTTCACGTAACAGGGTAGGTAATAGAATCATTACATTGTAGTCCAGAAAAGAGTGTTAATAACTTTGATCTAATCTTTTATAGCATATATCTAGGTATTTAGAAAGTACACGAAGTTTGAGTACAAAATTCAGTAAAGTCACATTTCTGGATGACGGATTTTGCCCAAAACCTTCGTGTCAGATTCGGTGGATCATATACAGGGTGACCAGAGTTATATGCTCCACCCACTTTTTTTTTAAACGGCGGGAAATTTCGAAAAAATAGAAAACACGTATTTAATCATTTTTAGTCTAGTTTATTTTCAGTGATTGAACCATTTTTTTATACCCCAATATCCCGAGATACAGCATCCAACTTTTTTTTTTCAAATGGAACATTATATTTTTTTTTGCATATTTTTATAGTAATTGAGCCTCTAAAAAAATAAAAAAAAAAAAATTTAAAATCGGTTAGGTTTTTCAAAAGTTATGGTAATTTAAAATATGAAAAACAAATTTCAGTTTAATGTCAAAATTACCTTATTTTTTCTTTAAAGAAGCTCTTCAAACTGGGCACCATCAACGGATAGGCAAGCCAAAGCTCTGGACTCCCACGCTCTGTTTGTAGCAGCACTTAGGTGGCAAAGTCAACATCTAGGCAGGCTAGAGTTATTCGACGTTCCAGATCTTCGACTGAAGCCACGGGATTAAGGTTACTGTACACTTTATTTTTTAGATATCCCCACAAAAAATAGTCCATTGGGGTTAAGTCCGGAGGTCGAGGTGGCCATTGGATCGGACCATGAGTTCCTAACCACTTTTCGTGGAAATTTCTGTCCAGGTAACGTCGAACAACTCTCGCATTATGTGCCGGGCAACCATCTTGTTGAAAATACATATCTAACCGACGTTTTAGAGGAACATCTTCAAGCAAAACTGGCAAAATGTCTCTTAAAAAAGTTAGATACCTTTCACCAGTTAAGTTCCCTCTGTAGAAGTATGGGCCGATTAGTTGGTTTCCTAAAACTCCACACCAAACGTTTGTAGAAAAAACAACCTGATGGCGTGTGGCGAAGGTAACTTGTGGATTTTCTTCAGCCCATATTCTAAAGTTCCAACGATTAAGAAGGCCATTGTTGGTAAACATTGATTCATCAGTCCATAAAATTGTGCATTTTTTGTGGGGATATCTAAAAAATAAAGAGTACAGTAACCTTAATCCCGTGCCTTCAGTCGAAGATCTGGAACGTCGAATAACTCTAGCCTGCCTAGATGTTGACTTTGCCACCTAAGTGCTGCTACAAACAGAGCGTGGGAGTCCAGAGCTTTGGCTTGCCTATCCGTTGATAGGTCCAGTTTGAAGAGCTTCTTTAAAGAAAAAATAAGGTAATTTTGACATTAAACTGAAATTTGTTTTTCATATTTTAAATTACCATAACTTTTGAAAAACCTAACCGATTTTAAATTTTTTTTTTTTTTATTTTTTTTTTTTTTTAGAGGCTCAAGTACTATAAAAATATGCAAAAAAAAATATAATGTTCCATTTGAAAAAAAAAAGTTGGATGCTGTATCTCGGGATATTGGGGTTTAAAAAAATGGATCAATCACTGAAAATAAACTAGACTAAAAATGATTAAATACGTGTTTTCTATTTTTTCGAAATTTCCCGCCGTTTAAAAAAAAAGTGGGTGGAGCATATAACTCTGGTCACCCTATATAGTATCTAAATGGAATACCAAGTTTGAAGCTTTGAATGAAAACTCTTAATAGGAGTAAGTGAAAGTAAAAAGGAGATCCCAATAAACTGGAAAATTATAGTGAAAATTCTTTTTCAGGTGGCCACAGTTTTCTAAATATTAAATCAGCTGAGAAAATATTGCTAAATAACCAAAATTAGCATAAAAGGGGCAAATGCATATTTCAGTTCAAACATGGTTAAAAAATATCATCAAGAATTAGCAATAACGACTAATAATTCTCGCCCTGTGTCTCTGGCTCTTTGAATAATAAATATAATTCTTGCCAAATTTATAATATTGTTTCAAATTAAATATAGTGTATAGCTTTATTCAAACAACTATAAAAACAATCAACAAATCCTACCATTAAATAATAAGCTATTTAATCAGCTGTCTGCAATCTGCTCATAAATTATACTGAACTCGTATAACCTTCTCTCTTTTAAGCGGCGTTTACACGATCAATAATATTGACAATACTTTAGAGTATTGACAATAATATTGATTGTGTAAAGTAAAAAAAAATGTATTGATGGTCGGTATTGACAAGAGTATTGATGAAATTCAGATTTTCTATCAATACTGAGAATTGGAGGGGATATCGACAATATTATTGGTCAGTTCAATAGTTTTATCGAACGTTGCAACTAACCTGTACAAAACAAAAGCGATACTATTATAATAGGTTAAAGAATTCTATGTAATGAACATCTCCTATAATATATTAAAGTTGACTGGCCCAATTAATTTAAAATTTCCATTTTAAGAAAACATTTCAGTTTGAACTCTGACAATTGCACTATTAGAAAAATCGTATGAGTGTTTCGCAGTTAATTTAATTTTTTGTTTCAAAAAGGGTTTTTATATGCCATGCTGTTTAATATAGAGAGAAAATAGGCTTCTAACTTTCCTTCCGAATGGTAGGCATATTAAATCACTACATGTCTACATGAAAAGTCAATCAAACAATTTTCCTTGTTTATGCCTGATTTTGGTGGAATGTTAGATAAAGATTTAGTATTTTGCCTTCTAAGGTGTTAATAAAAAATAAATGTATCTAAAACATGCAACACAAAATTACCAGAATTATATTATATTTTATTAAATATATCATTAGGATAAATGTTTATTTTCGATGTTTTATAAAGGAATTAATTAAGAGTGAACGATAGTGGAAGTAATTTAAATAAGAAACATTAGAGCTGTCCCCCTTGAGTTTTCTATACAATATTAATAAAGTGAGCAGCAGGGTAAAGAGCTAACTATAACCATGGGCCAAAATAATAGCTACGCAAGCTTTAGAACGATTATTCATTTTTTAAAGGTTAAAAAAAAAACAACTAAACTGATGAGTATAAACACGTAAATACACTCTCCTAGTGGCAGAAATAGTAAGTAGTATTGACAATAATATTGATCGTGTAAAGTAATGAAATATTGATAGTGGTTAGTATGAGTATTGATGGAAATATTGTCAATACTGGTATTGACAATAATATTGATCGTGTAAACGCCGCTTTAGAGTGTTAAAACAGATTCAGAATGAATAGAAGTCATTCTATTTTAGTGAATCTAATTAATATCAAATTAAAAACAAACAACGACACGAACTATAAATAATAATTACTAGAAGAGAAATTGTTTATGTCGGCACTACTAGAAAATTAAGAAAGATTATTTTGATAAAATTCCAAAATACGTGGCATACGTACATAACAAGCCGGCACTCTATAGCAGTATTTGTTCGCAATTTTTCATTAACTATCTTGAAGAATATCTAGCGAACAAAGGAAAGAATAATACCGTCAGCATCAATCAATCCAAAAATAGATGCAGACGATCTCATCTCAACTTTTTCTTTAACATTTTAGCAAAGGCAGAAAAATGTTAAAATCTTTCGAAATCCTCTGTAATTCGAATAATATAGTTGTGCTGAATATGTGTATGGGTCCACAATGGACGGATAAAATCGGGTATTTTATCCGTCGTAGATGCATATTCATTTTGTTCCTGGATCAGTTTCGGATTTTCATCCATCGTCAGAGCAAATTCACCAAGTTCCTATAGAGAGTTCACATCAACGTAATGTTTCTGTTACACCACACTTGTAGGTCCGTTCGTCGTATATATGTGGGGAGGTTATAAGGTTATGTTACCATGTGTGTGTGTGTGTGTGTGTTTTTAATGACAAAATGGAATTGTAATAAATTATAATTAGACATTAGTACAGTATACTTATTAGTACAGTATCCTGAAATATCTTATCGCCCCCTGCTACTAAAAATGACTTGATAAAACACTGAGCATACTTAACAACACTATCAAAATTTAGTCAAAGTATTCTTCAAAACATGCTATTTATTATACACTATTTTCTTATTTGACGAAAGGTTTCTCACTAGAGTGGTTTCAAGTATCTATTTCCCAGTGTGATATAAAATGTTTCAAGTTGGGTTCTTACCTGTATGGTTAAAACCTCTTTTTATATATAGAAACCACGAAAAACTATTATAAGAAAAATTTTGATAGGCTTGAATGTTCTTTATACTTAGTAATGTATTTGATGTAGCTAAAAGTAGATTGGATTTAGAAAGTCATCACTTCACCTGAACGAATTTCTGAATTCTATACTTAGAGATGCACTTCTTAGTCTTGGAAAATCCCAGTCCACGAGGGGAGGTTTTGTGGTTTCCTGGAAGTTGTTGTGAAGAGCATCAAAGGAGTTCTGAAGTTCTAGATGTTGTCATGGATCAAAGTAGTACAGCATCAGATAGAACAGATCGGGTATTACTTGAACACAGCGATCTAATCACACCGATTGACACTGTCGAAGCAGCCTGTGGAGAGCTTTTTAAAGGGACACTATATATGAACGAATAATAAAGTCATTAGAAGTGCTGTTTATAAACATTCAGCTTCTGGTTGGCTTCAGCAAATGAAATATCTTAAATGTACTAATTTCATATTGTTACGTGCTCGCGGTGGGCGTACTTACTAGCTAGCATGTCTAGACTAATAAACCTAATTAGTCTACAATAAAAACCACTCTAGGGCTATACCTTCCAATATCTTTATTTCAAACCACTAACCTATGTACACAATTCTACTTAGCTTTTAACTTCTCAGAGTACACACCCAAAACAAATACTCTCACCTCAAACACATAGATGAACCAACCCAAAATCGTATTCCTTTCTCCACGTCTTTTATTAATTATTTTATTATTTAAACTAACCATGTGTATAAAACACACATGATTCCAATATACCTATTTTGCCAGCTTGCCACACCATACCCTTCTTCATTTTGTTCGTCCCGAACAGATTCCATTTCCGGTAGGCCTGCCAAGCTTATTCTTGCAATTTTCGTTTTTTTCTTCGTCTTCTTCTTCCTGTTCGCACCAACCATGGTGGCCGTAATTCGTCCACCTACCAACCTTGTACCTAGTTAGGATTCCATTTCCATTTAACTCACTGAGCTTTTCTTTCGCATCTTCATTTACGTTGACTTCATTTTTTTTCTTTTTCGTCAACATTATTGAGATTTTCCTCTTTGCAAGAGTTATTCTTTAGTAACTCTTGTTCGCCGGTTACTTTTAATTTTTATCGCTTCTTCTTCTTTTATCGATTCTTTATCTTCTTCCTCTTGGTCTTCGCCTTTACCAATTTCTTCATCATTATTATTATTCACTATTTTTATCGTTTCTTCTTCTTCAGATTCTTTATCATCTTCCTCTTGGTCTTCGTCTTACCAATTTCTTCATCATTATTATTCACTATTTTTATCGTTTCTTCTTCTTCAGATTCTTTATCATCTTCCTCTTGGTCTTCGTCTTTACCAATTTCTTCATCATTATTATTCACTATTTTTATCGTTTCTTCTTCTTCAGATTCTTTATCATCTTCCTCTTGGTCTTCGCCTTTACCAATTTCTTCATCATTATTATTCACTATTTTTATCGTTTCTTCTTCTTCTTCAGATTCTTTATCTTCTTCGTCTTGGTCTTCATCCTCCTCAATTGCTTCCAATTTATCTTTTAAAGATTCTTCACCCAGCCATTATTGAATTTGTGTTAATGAATCACCTGTTTCGGAATCTTTCATTTTTTCGACATTGTGTCGAAGTGATAGAGGTTAATATTTTCCTGTCCCACTAGTACTCTTCTCTACTACTATTAATAGTAATGCGTTTATTTGTTTATCAAATTCTTCGCGACAATTTTGAAGTAATTTCGCAATTCTTCATGCCCGATCATGTTCCTACGTAATAGCAATATTATTTAATATTCAACAATACCTTCTCCTGGATCTGCCAAATTTATCCCACTTCTAACACCAGTTGTTAGGTGCTCGCGGTGGGCGTACTTCAACTAGCTAGTACGACTAGACTAATAAACCTAATTAGTCCTCAATTAAAAACCACTCCAGGGCTGTACCTTCCAATTATCTTTATTTCAAACCACTAAGTTACACAATTCTACTTAGCTTTCAACTTCTCAAGAGTACACACCCAAAACAAATACCCCCACCTCAAACACACAGATGAACCAACCCAAAATCGTATTTCTTTCTCCACGTCTTTTGTATAAAACACACATGATTCCAAATATTCCTATTTTGCCAGCTTGCCACAATATTATTGAATTAAATCTAGTCTTTAATACCAGTAATGAAATTGGATCATCCGAGTTATGTTTTTTTATTACCTTTCGCGTCATGATAAAAATTGTAATATAATTTCTTAAAACTGGCAAGAGGATGTGAATTAAGATGGAGAAATAGAGAAAGAATTGTATTCATCTTTTAACTATTTTTAAAAAAAAATTATTGGAAGGGGGGTTTCCTGGTACTAAATAATTGATCTATTATGGAATGAGTTTCAGATTAGGATTTTGAAATGTGGGAGAAACCAGAAATATGGCAGGTGTTAGTAAAGCAATAACGTCACTTTGATTTTCTATTGCCCGTTTTATATACGTACATGTAGCAAAAATGATATATGTTAGTATATTTGTAACTTTGAAGGGCACCTCCTGCTGAGTTGAAGAGAATGTGAGAGATCTGAATAAATACCGACTATGTCCTGTACACCAATCGACCGAACTGCATATAACACACTAGTACAGTTACAGCAGTAGAGATGTTGTTGCACAGATGTGACTCCCATTATAGGATTATCTGTTTGTGTACACCAAACAATGAACGCTGCAGCAAAGACGGATGGGGTAGGCTAGAATTAATGAGTGTGTACGCTGGTCATAAGAAGGGTAGATAAAAATTCCGGCAGATTAAAGTTAAACCGGTGTTGGTGTAGCTGGGTGCTACTCTCATATATATACAAATCTCTCTAACCGACCTTTACAAACATATGATACTTTTTCTATGTGTTACCATTTATAAAATACCTTCTTATCAACTTCTATTATCTGCGCTCTTTTCACACACACACACACTCACCCACATTTACTCATGCGCTCTTTTCTACATACGTATATATTCATTAGCTATTTTTTACTTTCCATTTTTTTTTTGTATTAATTTTTAATCTCTTTTCATGGGTTTGCACGTCTGCATGCAGATATTTAAGATTTAAGATTTAGTTTTTAGGACTATTGAGTCCTGTTACTCAGTAGCATTTCAGATATAAAAGCTTATAAATTTGGTGAAGATTTCGGGCATAGATATCAAACCCAAAGTTTGTCTGCAGACAACATCAAAGATGTTTTCCATGATAGCCTGCTTCATTTCGTGGTCATCGATTAGTTTCGAATATAAGTTCATTTTCAGTGATATCATAGATTAGAAAGAATAAGATCAGTTATAAAGTATAGATTAAGTTGTTCTAGTCCTAGTTTTGTGGGTGTTGAATTGTATAAAAAGATTCATAGACATTAGAACAGAGAATTAAAAAAAATCTATCAAAATAATCCCAACTTTAAACTCAAAAGATTCTCAGACTTGACGGCTTATCTGTTTCTGCTTCGCTTTCGTCCAGTGTTTCGAAATGTTGAAGAAAAGAACGGATAGATTGGTGTTTCCTGATAAACTATCAAAATGAAGGCTGGGCTTTAGAAAGTAAATAAATAACAATAGACATCAGAGATATTTTCCGTGATAGCCTACTTCTTTCTGTGGTAATCGAGCAAATACAGTTAATACACTCAATGAATTTGCTCTGCGAAAATCTATGTTATCACCCCGTTTGACAAAAAGCATCCTGATGATGGACCAACGCTCGAAACCGGTCGATGGCAACAAAAAAAAGGAGCAGACTATCACGGAAAATATCTCTGATGCTTTTCAGCTCTGCGAATTGTCCACAACAAATACGATAGAACTTTAAAGTGCCATCAATACTTTAAATCGAATTTAACTTAGAACTGTACTTTGCTATACATAAGGATAAAGGCATATATGACGACTTAACTGTCAATATATAAAAAATAAGATGAAAAAAATCGATTTTCTGGGCACGACTATAATCAACCACAAATCAGAACTGGTTCTCTCTGGAACTACAACTAGTGGATAAGTTCTGCTTCAGGTAACAACTATAAACTGACTTAACCGACTTGTCAGATTCGTAGTTAGTTAAGGGCTGTTTAATTTATAAGGGTTTCTTTGCTTTTATAGAATTACCTGAAAGTTTCGGAAATGTTTTCCCGTCATCTCTCTATTGCCATTTAATTACCAATTTTTTTTTAAAAAAAGGCAAAGGCCTTTGCCAAAAAAAAAAAAATCAATAAAATATACCACTTCTCTTAACTGACGCTTCATTTTAATTGTACGCTTCATTAAATGAATTTTGTGCATTTTATTATGCTTCTGGTATTGATTAAGCCAACTTTTGCTCCCAATTTAAACTCCCAGAATCTGTATTGGATAAGATGGAGCGTCACCTTAAGACATTTTCTTCAATTTCCACAGAATCTGTATTGGATAAGATGGATCGCCACCTTAAGACATTTTCTTCAATTTCAAAACTGCTTCTTCGCATACAGTTTTAACAAGCCCGTTATGAGTTACCACAAGAAGGCAGCGAATTCTCCGTTGAGTTAGAGAAATATTTATTTCCAAGAATGCTGACGTAATACCTTGTTAAATTTCTATTTAATTGTTGCCATGTTTTTATTCCATCGTAATCATTCACCGCTTAATTTGTTTAAAATAAATAAATTGACGATTTATATTAATCACTAAAATTTCGTTCTTTCTGGTTAAAGTAATTTCTTTGGCGCGAAGTACCTATTCATAAGAAGTCTTTGACAGTTATCCCTTCTCAACTTGTGAGTAAAGTGCAACTCACTTACATTCTTTAGAAATTAGGCCAATAAATAAATTGGAAGCAAGGAAAGTATAGAACCAGTTAAAAAAAATATAAAGTAAAATTAAATAAAAAAGATAAATAAATGAAAATACTAAATGGTAATAATTTAGAATTAAATGTATTGTGAAATACGTGCAAGTGATGTTGATATTGGGGACGTTAGGAGAGGGAAGTGGGCAATAAAGATCAGTGCTGGGGCAATATTGCTAATTTAATGTATGTATTTATTACAGTATTATTGAATGGGTGGTATCTGGTGGTTGTACCCTCCATCGGCCATAATTTCACCCTCTGTTATGTCAACAGTCGCATCTGTCACCAGCACTCCTACAACAACCCGCCAAATATTCTACAAAATTTAACTTCTTTTTTTTTAAGAATTTAGTAACATTATATTGAGTATAAATAAGCGGATACTTTGTCTAATCGGAATGATTGTTGAGGTTTAATATAAACTGGTCAAAAAAAGTTTTGCATATTTCAAGATTTTGTATTTCTGAACCAAATATAATACAACGTTGTTTATCTTATAATAGTGTACAGTACAAGCAAACAAAAAACACTTTATCTTAGAGATAGCACGGAAGCCAATGTGAAAAAAAAAGAAGAAAATTTCGTCATACAGAAATGTAAACAAAAACTCACGTAATCCTTAAACCACAAAAGTCAATTTTCTGTGTAATCAAGTAATGTGTGTGGCCTCCATGAGCCCTGCTTCAGGCTTGGAGGCGGTCTGGCATGCTCAATACTGGGCTATCCAGTACATCTTGCGGAAGATTGTCCCATTCCTCTATGGCAGCAGGTATAAAGTCTTGTAGGGCTCGTGGTGGTTGGAAATTACTGTTTTCAATCATCTCCTACATGTTCCACGTAATGCAAATCAGGAGACGATGGTGGCCAGATGATTCTTTGAATACCATGGCTTTCCAAGAACCTATTCACACACTGTGCGCCATGGGCACCAGCATTGTCGTCCATCAAAGTGAAATCTGCTCCAATGTAACTCTAAATTCGCGAACAATGGGTTCAAGGAGTTGTTCTCATATTTTTGTGACGGTATATTGCCTTGGATGTGGACTAGTGGTGTGTGGCGTCCCATTATCATTCCTCCCCAGAAGAGTGCTGAACCACCACCTTGCTGGTAGCGTCCGACAATGAAAACTTCATTTTTACGTGGACCATTTGCCCTCCAGACATGAATACTTCTGATATCTGGATGCAATGAAATGCCTAACTCATCTGTAAATAACGTTTGGATCCATTATTCCCGGGTCCAATTTTCTTATCTTCTTAACCATTATACACGCTGAAGTCTGTGGCGATATTCGAGGCGTTGTGCCCTGAAAGTCCTACATTGTGGAGTCGATTTCAAATAGTTTGTGCAGACACATTGACTCCTATAGCCGCTCGAAGCTCCGTCCGTAAGGTGGTTGCTGTGCTCCTAGGTTGTACGGATGCGGAAATACAGATTATCGGTCTTGAGCAGCGGTTGTTTTGCGTGGGTGACCTATCCTAGGCTTATCAGCTATGGTTTGTGCTATGTTTGGAATTTCCGCCAAAGTCTGGAAACGTAACTTTATTGCATCGCACCACACTTCGGCTTGTATCATTTGACCATGTTGCATTAGAATCACTATTCCAACTCTATCTGCTGTTGAAATCGTGTGCCGTGGCATTGCTGTTTAAATTTACGGTAAAATCACTTATTTTTCAACTAAAAGCAATCAACAAACAATTTTTCAACTACACGCAATCAGCTCAACTGATCAAAGTCTCTAAGAAGTAGTGAATGAATGAGCACATTTTCAGGAAAACAAATGTAACGGCGTTTCAAAGGTCTCATACAAAACAAAGAAATGCAAAATAATTTACCGAACAAAGTTCACAAATACAAAATCATGCAATATGCAAAACTTTTTGACTACGGATTTTTCAAAATGGGTCTGCGGCCCATAAGATGTCGGTTGAAGAGCCACGCACAAAAAAGATGTAACTTGGAAATTTCATACATTCCATTGGAATAAATAATGAAAACAACATACAGACCTGCATTTTTAAATCTACGAGGCATGTGCAGTAAGTAAGTGTACTGAATTTTTGTAGGATACAAATTTTTATTTGAACAAAAAAATTACCTGGTTACATTAGTACATATGTATATGTAAGCTATTTTTCGACATAGTCACCATTCCTCTCAATGCAGGTGGTGAACCGGGGTATTAATTTTTTGATGCCTTCCTCGAAGTAGTTTCCCGCCAACCCCTTCGTCCACTTCTCCATCTCTCCCTTCACCTCCTCGTAGGAGGTAAAGAGGTAGTAATCTGAAGGTACTAGGTTAGGGGAATGCGCGGGATGGTTCAGGATATCCCGTCTGGCATTGTCGTGCAGCAGGCAGGCTCCCTTTGTCAGTATGCCTCTCCTTTTGTTCTGAATCGCCCTCCACAATTATTTTAGGGTCTCACAGTAGCTTGCAGAGTTGATGGTCTCCACTTGAGGCACATATTCAATTAAAATTATGCCTTGACAGTCCCAAAACACGGATGCCATGACTTTCTTGGCTAAAATTGTGGTTTTGAACTTTTTGGCGGAGGGTGAAGAGGTGTGACGCCACTATTGAGACTGCCTTTTGGTTTCAGGTGTGTAGTGTGCCACCCAAGTTTCATCTGAAGTAATGATGGAGCGGCGAAATTCATCTCCATGGAGTTTGTAGCGTCTCAAAAACTCTTGAACGACCTTGAATATTTCACACTTGGCGGGAGATTGGATTGACATTTTTTCACGAAACGTATTGTCGCGTCGACAGTTCTCAACGTACTGACCTCGAACCGGTCTCGTTGGGGAGGGGAGGAATCAGGCTACACGACAGTGTAGCCAACACGTCGAAAACAAAATCCCTCCGGCTGTGAGAGCCTCAGTACACTTACTTTCTGGACATGCCTCGTATTATAATTCAAAGTAATAATACATATCTACTTATAATTTTTACTTTCTCTTACGCAATCGTATCAAATATTTTAACCTGAAGTGCGACTTCTCTGAATGATTTACGCGATTTTTTTCGAAAACTGCTCCAACGATTTTCTTTAAACTCCATACGCTATCTACACACATAAATACTTATCACTTTTATTTGAAACATTTTGTCGGGAAAATTGATTTTTTGGTGGGATTGTGGGGGGAATAGTAGCGTTATGATTTCCTTTAATGTAGTACTTCAGTGCGATGCATAGTTCTACCATTTCTATAATATTAATATTCATTAGAAACATTGCTAGAATTCCAAAGTTGAAGAAAAAAAACGTTGAACGCAACTGCAATTTTACAGAATATGTTTCTAAGATTTTTTGCAATTTTCTTATAAACAACTGCAACGATTTCCTTTAAACCTGGAATACTAACTGCACAGTTATAATTTTAACATTTTTTTTTAAGCATTTGTGGAATCTAGATTTTTTATTTTTTTTTTTGTATTTAAGGCGCGTCAATATCTACGGAGCCTACTCAGTGTACTCTCATTACAGACAACACTGTCCATCTTCGGCCAGTGAGCTATAGCGGCTCCTAGAAAGAAAAAGTCTAAGGGCAGCACAGCTGTACTCGAACCCGGGAACTCCGCGTGGGAGTCCATTGCACTAGCCACTGATCTAATCCCTTCCCTGAATCTAGATGTTAAAATTCTAATGTGTTTGTTCAATCTTATTGGCTTTTCTACAATGTAATCATTCTCTACCTACCTCGGTTAGTAGTTTGGTACTTATCCCCTTACCATCCCCCCCCCCTATTTATGTAGGATAAATGAGCAAAATTCAAAATTGTCATTTTAAAATATAACTATATTAAGAGGAGTCGTGGAAAAGATAACGATATTAAAAGTCATGTAAGTATTCACACCAGATTTTTCGTTATTGCCGTTAGATGTCGGCCTAATCATAATTGAATAATATTCTTTTTCTCACTTGTGAGAATAAATTAATGGAATTTTTTATTTCTATTATTTTTTTTGGATTAGAAGTTCTAACTTCTACTTTTGCTTTAATAATATTGACACATTATTACACGATTGCAGAAGAAAAAAATATTTCTACAATCTCAATCAGTTACACTTATACGAGCTCCATAATTATTACATTTTTTTATATCTTTTTTTACTTCCTAGTAAGAGGAAGTATTATAATCGCATCAAATTTTCGATATCGAATTTTCACCGGAAATATCCGTTTTGTTTCTTTCATTGTCGGTGGGGAGGGACCAAGCCCTATGCTATTCAAACCTCTTCTGGGCCCATACAGCTACCCCAAAGTTCGGAGCCTTCTCAGTGCACTGCCGGCCAGCGGACAGTGTCCATCACCGGACTGTGAGCTGAAAGACGCTCCTAGTAAAAAAAAAAATCTAAGGGCAGCAGCTGGACTCGAACCCGGGACCGCGCTACCACTGAACTAATCCCTTCCTTATTTTTTTTTTTATATCTTAAAATCATTATAAACATTTTATACAATCAAACATATTCAAAATCAGTCTTGCTATGATTTCGCAATAAATGATTTAACAGAAATAATGTATGCAATTAAAAAATATATTATTTTAAAAAATAAACTAGTATTCAGCGTATAATTTTCAGAGAGCCTCTAAGTCATGGAGTTGCCCTCAAAAAAAGCCATGATACCAAAAAATTTGAGAACCACTGACTTATACCATTCATTTATTTTTTTGGTTTAATATTTGAATAATGAGTAGAATAAGTGTTGTGCAAAAGCTGCAGTCATTTAAATATATTTTTTCTTTTAATTTAAGGCGCGTCATTGGCGCCCGGAGCCTTCTCAGTGCATTACCAGACTCCGGACCGGTCCTTTTGTTACAAACAACACTTTCCATCACTGAGTTGTAGAGGCTCCTAGAAAGAAAAAATCTAAAAGTAGCACAGCTGGACTCAAACCAGGGTCCTCCGCATGTCAGTCCAGTACGCTAACACTTAGCTATTCCCTTACCTCAGTCATTTAAAATGAAATAAAATATTTTTATTTCTTTTGTGCTGAGATGTAGACAAATTAAAACCCCTAACCTTACGGCGTAACAGCCCATGAAGAGCCAAGGCTCGCCAGACGACGATTTGAATAGGGGGCGTGTGGTAAGCACGCCGCAGTTCCCACGCCGTTTAGTTCCGGCCTTCGCTGCCTAGGGCGCTACTAACCGTAGCTTCCCACTTTTTATCACGATGCTGGGTCAACATCGACTTTGCCCTCACGGAAATCGAACCCTGAATTCTTACACAAAAGGCGAGTACGCTAACTGCTAGACCAATGCAAGAGGGCAGACAAATTAAAAGCTGTTATAAATTGTAAGGTTAGATGACCCGTTTTCAGTTTCCGAAAAATTATTTTATTAAGACCGACATTTCAGCTTTATGGCTGTTTTCAAAAATTGATAAATTTAGGAAATGTTATTTGTTTGATAAATTTTTGAAATTTAATATTAACTATATTTAATAACCCCCCCTTATTATTATTAATAGAGGTTGATTAGTTGCATCATTGTTTTATTTCGCTGTTAGATGGAAGTGTATTTTTTGTTTTTTTTGAAAGATTCTTGCTTATATCAGAGGATAGTTGTATAAATATGTTAAGAAATCAAAATTTATTTATTTCCCACACCTTGGCATGAAACTATTATCATGATTATCATTTACTAACTTTTTTAAATTGTTCAAAACTAGTCTAAAATAATGGCTTTTGTGATCATATTAAAGATTTTGTCAATAGCGAATAATTTCCACCCGGGGATTTCAGCTAAAGTCAAATTTTGCTACGACTAAATTTGTTTTCGAGATATTTTTTGTAAAAATAAAAATGATAACAGAACTTATATGCCTAAAGTTTTACACACAGAAAACTGCTCAACGAATTTTTGTAAAATTTACTACTCACGACTTTTATTTGGAATGCTATCCCTGGGGAAAATTTATTTAGAAGGGAGAATTGTGATGTTAAAGAGCTTCTCTCTAGAGTACCTTTTCATTTTCTGGGTCCAATATCTGCATAGAATTGTATGCAATATATTGTGGGTGTTACAACTCCAAGTTTGAAGAAATTTAGTCAAATTTACCGTAACAGAATGTTTGTGAGTATTTCAAGTGATGCGATATGTAATAGATTGGAAATAGAGAAATAGAGGATGCTGTGGACATCTATATTATCTACAAGATTAAAAATGGAACATATTTCTCAGTATAATTGGCAATTTGCAGCAGTTAAAGGAAATAAAACTTTTTATTAATATGATACATGTTGAGTGAAATGAATTAGAAGACATTAAATGTATTATTGGATGATGTGCATTGTTAGCCAGAAAGAAACAAGTTCAGTGATAATGATTGTGAAGGAATAGAAGCGACATGTGGCCAAAATAAACATGGAAGCAGAAAAGGAATCGTACAATGAATAAAAATACTGTATAATGTGATTAGTAGAAACCGCTTAGTGTTAATTGTCCTTCTTTGTATTGTGTGTGTGTGTGTGTGTGTGTGTGTGTGTGTGTGTTTTGTGTATATATGCGTGTATGCTGTGACTAATATTGTCGAGGGAGATGGGGTTAGCCAAGAGAAAAATAGAAACTATTTAGAGGGTAACAGATTAGAGAGGCTTTGGTTTACAGGGGGAGGGTCTCCCATTCTGTCCTTATGGTGCCAATTGTTCACACAATTGTCACTTTAACTATCAACAATGCGACTGAAACATTCTCCAACACTTCCACTTTCAACATCTTCTCATTCTTAATAAAGTTTCTCTTTTTATTTCTCTATTTAATGATCACATTTTACATCACTTACAGCCAGCAGTAAATTAAGTCTCATTAATTTAAAAGTTGTTTCTAACTGCTGACCAAGCTCGGACAATCAAGCTGTGTTGAAAGCGCTGAGTTCATGTGTCTTCACTTCCAAGTTAGTGTTCTATAAGACTGAAAGAGCTTTCTTCTTTTAAGGTTGCACTTCTAGTCTTGTAGGACAAGGTCATTTGGGAATCTTGGAGATGAGAAGGTTTTCCAAAATAATCAGAATTTCAGACATTATGAATTTTCATGTGTTGGAAACATAAATAATCCCTGACGGTATTCACAAGCCGTTCTTCCTATTCTCATAATCAGTATAAACCGCTTCATTGAAGACTTGATCTTTGCGAAATTATTAACTGAATTTCATTTAGATTTTGTACTGAAATATACCTGTTTTTAAGGAATAGTAATTAACTATTTAGAAACTGAGTGGCGTATCGCTTTCTCATGGATAAAGTAGTGGTCGCTAAAGATTATATGACGGCCAACCATCAAACAGACTAAGTAGCAAAGCCTAATATTTAATAACAATATCCTGGGATCACACGGAAGTTGAGCATCATCCTCCCACTGATGGTGTATTCCGGCTCGGTGGGAGAACTCACTGACCCCTAAGATGAGTAACAAAGAAGATTAGCTCAATGGTAGCGCGCTGGACTAGCAACGCGGAGATCGCGGGTTCGAATCCAGTATGCTGCCCTTAGATTTTTTCTTCTAGGAACCTCTACAGCTCACTGTCCGGTGATGGACAGTGTTGTCTTAGCTAGAGAACACCAGCAGAGCACTGAGTAGGCTCCAGTTTTTTAGGTCGCATTGCATATTCCCTTAGAAAAAAAAAATCCGTAATAGACATTAAAATTTATTGTAACAAATATGTATTTAAAAAACAACTACAAACACCAACAACTACAACAACTACTTGAAGGAATCAAGAAAAGAATAAATGACACGATAGATTGTAAGCTCTAGGGTTTAGTTTGGTTAAAAAAAAAAAATGTAAAAAATAAACTCAATTTAAAGATGAAAAATAAAGAAAGTTCTGGTTGAATTCGTGATTGTATCCGAAATGGTCTGTAATAGTTAAGAATTTGCGCCTTATCTCAACCTGTATTCCCTCTTCCAGTTTGAAATTCACCCTTTATTTCACAAAAATAGAAATATAAGATGTTTAAAAGAGAGAGAAACTGAGAAACTGAAACGGAGAAAGTGTCAAAATAAAATAATAGGAAGGAAATGTAACAGCAACCAAAGAGAGTAAAGAGCGAAACCCAAAACCACTCTCTCGGACAGGAGTGGGAGAAACTCTATAAATATAGCGACGGACAGTCTATAAGGACCACAGTTGAATTCAGTTCAATACATCCAATTACTACAGTCATTTTCATACGACTCTACCTTAAAACATTTCTCTATTGTAAAATCCAGGCAGTCTATGTCTCTTAATTAATATATTAGTTAACCAGTGTAAACCAAGTCTTCTTTTTATATCATAAACCAGACCTAAATACTCTCCACCTAACACATCCATTATAGAAGTAATTAAGGGAAATTGAAAAACATCTTTAGATGGAGGACTGGTAAATTTAGAAAGAGGATAGAAGTTGGAACCTCTTTGAACAAGATTAATTTAAAAGTATTCTAAACGAATCCCATTTTAGAGACCATAAAAAAAAAAAAATCAGTTTCGAGTAGAAATATTCCTAAACCGTTTTATAAGATGTTCATGCGTTAAACTAAAACGCTAATAAATTGATGATAATTTTTGCCTTTATTTTTTAAATATAGATAAAGAAAAGTTAAAGGTATCGTTGGATAAATAAAAAGTGGACAAATTGGTCAGATAGTAAGTACATTTAGAGATCTTTCCCTCACATGTTTTCCAATACTCATACAAGTGAAATTTTTCGCTCATATAGGATAGAATGTGTGTGTGGCGTAGAAATGAGAATATGTGTGCATGTATGTTTTTGTGAATGTGTAGTTGCGTGTTTGGCGCGTGTGTACGTAAAGTAGGGTCGGTTTTGTCAAGTTTTGGATGATGAGGAAGGTGGGGTAGTTGTCGGTGGGGTTTGCCCAATTGATTATATCATGAACAACGTCTGGGGCTTTCTACTCCCCATTTCACGACCCCCTTAGTTCACTTGTATGTTGTATGTGACAATCATCTCTTGATTGTTGGCCGCGCCGCTTTCTCTTTTCGTACGTTCGTTCGTTCCGTTTACCTCTTATACACACACACAAACGCACACACACATAAATGTTAGCGCTGCTAACTCCTCTTTAAATAAAACTGAAAGAGACGGTGTGTGATCTTGTTAGGTTGGCCGTCCCCGTGTTGTATATATCCTACAGTCATACATAGACAGATGGAGTAAACACTGTCGACAACTCTTGTTTACATATCCCATCTGTTCACAAAACTGCCTTCTCAATATACTATATCAAATAGTCCACTGTCTATGGTTAAATGGCCGCTATAAAGTAAAAGTACCATATAAAGAAAGATATGTACTTTTATTTCTGCATCAAACATTTTTTTTTTTAATTTTAGGTATTATAGCGAATCCTTATTCCCTTCAAAATGTAAGTTTCATTTTAGCAATTTTCTACAACAGTTAAAACTTGTCAAAACGGTCTGATACGAAACATATGATTCTCTGCAACAAGGACTGGTAATACTGTTCTAAAGAACTGCTATTTTATTAAGCGAGTGTTATAATAAAACGTCAACACTTAATGGGATTTAATGCTTTGAAGTAACCACCTAATGGTGACTCTACTAAAATGATAATTATAGAATATTATTGTAAGACTCGAGGCTATTTTCCGATAGGTGGATATCCTAGAATAGAGTGGGATTGGAATGGTTCAATTATAAATGGCTACATAGGCTTCTGGGGATGAATAAAATTGGCAAAATCGGAATATTTCTCTGGGTTTTGATTAAGTGGATAACAAAATTGGATCCATATCAGGGCGCATTAAGGCGTACTATAATTACTGATTGTAAGGATTGGGTTCGTATTTAAAATTCGTAAATTTAATTTGGTCTTATGAATAAATATAGTAGTCTTTGGTTATTTTAAAAAAAATAAAAAATAACTATGAACAGAATTTTATATGGATGTTGAATTCAAGTTGTCATCTGAATTCCAAAATGGATGGTTAGAGAATTATGTTAGAGATATTAGTAATCCATAAAAGTACCGAGTATGGTATATTCTGCTGTATAGAGTTATCTGTTATGGAAGGAGTCCTAGAATATTGTCTTGGGAAAACACTTACCGTAGTAAACAGTGCCATGATTTACATGAGATTAACGTTCAAAAAAAGTAGGACGTAGGATAATATAATTAGTCCTATGGAAGATGCTCTCAATACAAACGGGGTGTCTGATGGGTAGTGAATGATAAGCTCTGAATCCAATTGATGGAGAGAGACGTTAAGTTCAGTTATCATTGTGCTCCTTTTTAGGACTAGTTTTCCTAATACTTTAGCAAAGACTGATAGATATATAGGATAAGATAATGTCTGGATTATTTGGTTTTTGGACCATTTCTATTCGGGAGAATTTCCTTTAAGACCTTATGTTTGGTAGCGCAGAGTTATCTGTAACGAGAGAAATCTGGCAGGAAGCCTGCAGCGTTTTGAGAAAATTCCTGAGGAAAACCATAAATGTTGACGAACCTTAATTTAAAACAAAACAAAACAAAACAAAAGTCGAAGGCCCCCAGATATATAGTACATCTGGTGAGGCGATAAAGGATCTGTTTTTGTTAATTTAACTCAAATTTGTACAAACCCCGATTTCTGTTTTTAATCATTATTGTCTTGCACAATCTAAACATAATGACTTTTCATAATGAGTTATCAGACTTTTGACTAAATTTAATATTTAGTCATTAGGGATGTTGCAAATTCTATCACAATTATAGTCCGTTAGTCAGAGTACATTTCGCCCCATTCTAGTAAAGACAATATGGAATTTGGCTGTGTCTGATTGTATGATTGGTCCATTAAAACCCTTTCTTAGGAAATGAATATTTTCATAATCACCTAACAAATTAAATGCAATTATTTCTAAAAATTGATTCGAAATGAAAGATTTTATTACACTCACTGTAAACCATATTTGGAAAAACAATTGTTTTAACACCGGGTATCAAATATTTAATTTCTTCAACTCAATCTTTATTTGTTTTTTATAATAGCTATTTTGCATACACCCACAACTAATCAGTGTTCTCATCAAATAAATTGATAATAATTATTTGTTTATAGAAGCCCATCATAGTCTGCTGGGAAAGACTAGAAGGCCGAGGACAGCGTTCACTTCACAACAATTATTAGAATTAGAAAAACAATTCAGACAGAATAAATACTTATCCAGGCCGAAAAGGTTTGAAGTAGCTACATCTTTAATGCTCACAGAAACACAAGTAAGTTTAGAGTTTTCTTTTTTTTGTTTAAAATGTAAATAATTTACAGATACATATCCCACTTTATTGAAGGATTAGATAATCAAACCTTTCATGAATAGGGATTAAAAAAAAAAAAATGAAAACATATAATACTATTACAATCTCCTCTTGGATTAGAATCTGCCATAGTTGGCAATTTTCAATGTGATATCATTAGCAATGCTAATCAAAATATTTACTGATTAATTTAGGTAAGAATTTAAATAATAATAAATTAAATTAGTTTATTTTTCTTAAGGTTACATTCCATCCTCATAAAAATTCTGGCTAAGTTTGATTCTCGTGACGGCAAAGACGGTGTTGATCCAGTAACGTGAGAAAAAAGTGGGGAGCGAACCTTGGTAGCAAAGGCCAGGTACTAAACCGCGACGTGCTTATCCCCCTCGCCTCAATAAAAATCAAGTCCCTTCTTCTTTTTCTATTATTACACAATTGAAG
This sequence comes from Triatoma infestans, assembly GCA_011037195.1. Taxonomy (NCBI): domain Eukaryota; kingdom Metazoa; phylum Arthropoda; class Insecta; order Hemiptera; family Reduviidae; genus Triatoma; species Triatoma infestans. The sequence continues at coordinate 480,307 of JAAEAF010014304.1, forward strand.
TACCAATGACTTCATCCTCGAAGAGAGAAGAAAGAAATATACTTCAGTGAAGCAAGGCTGCTCAACGATGTTGAGCTGCTAGATGACACAGCGTACCAATCAATCGAGAGACATGTGTTTAAACCATTTGATTATTAAGTAAAATATCCAATCGTAAAAAGAAAATAATTTCAGGTACCTCATGCGAGACTGAAATAGTCAGGATATTACAAAGCAAAAACATACTTAAATATATGAAACATTTTCAACCGTGCAAGTGCTGGGATATTATGCCCAGGGAGTCAACAATAACGCCCTCCACAATCCGAAGCAAGTCATCAAGGCTGATGCCAACACTGCCCAAAAAGGCGGACGTCTCCGTTGGAATGACACCTCTCGAACCATCAGTTTATACAGCCATAGTGCAGATCAGTAAGACTTCTTTATGAGATGCTACCACTACTATTTAGTTCCTTACAGACCGGGAATTCTGGCGGTTACCATAGGAGAAAATTAAACAATTGAACGAAATATTCCTTTACGTAACATATGCAATTGCAATTGCAATTCCACACAATTCCAATTGTTTATAAACTTGCATTCGAAATTGCCTCATTTACAAATGTGTACTGAGGACAAATGATTACATTTTGAAAGCTTTTTTTCCTAGGTTGCTAAAGTTATGCATGCAGTGTAATAGGATCCGAAGAGAGGGATCTAAAGCAGAGAGAGAAACACAAAATTGAGAATCTCATTCGCTACTTAGGCCAGATTAGAGTGTGAGAGTATGTACAGATACAGCTGCGCTAGCCCTACAAGGGATAGTCTTAAGAACAGTTTATACAGCAGCAACCAGCTATCATCTTTCTCTTTCCTGAGTCTAAATTTCTCGCTACCTAATTTCTATTTACATGTAAAGTCCTGGCAGATTTGTGTCTCTATTTTACTTATATAGTGTTCAGCATTCATTCTAGCTTATTTCTTCAAAATCTGTTACTCATTTCTCTCCTTCTAAAACCTATTAAACGCAAAAACCTTAAAGAAAATTAATAAAGACTGATCCTCATTTGTAGAGACTGAATGACTATATTAAGATTTAGGCAAAAAAAAATCTAAGACTTGCTTCATATTAAGGGTTACCAAACATCTCTGCAATATATTAATTACTTTTTTTACCACTTTGCATTTTTGACGACTCCTACTGTTCCGTTTGGTTTCATTTTAGGGAGATAAGTTTTGGCGGAGAGCATCCTCCGTCTAATGACAGGGGAAGACGCAGAAATATTTTTCAGGAAGTGATTAAGAATTTTGTCTGAGATCATTTAAGTTTTTTTTTTAAAAAAAAGTATATCAAAAAAACACTAGAATTTCCGGGTTGAGATCGCGTCAGTGGTTTGCAAAAAAAAAATACGACATTTCGCCCATATTGTGAATAAGCCTCTTCAGGGACGTTACACCTTGAAATCTAATCAAGGTGTAATGTCCTTCAAGAAGCTCATTGCAACATGGGCGAAACGTCGGGGTTTCTTTTAGCAAACCACTGACGCGTTTCAACCCGGAAACTCTAGTGTTTTTCATGGAAATGGCCGCGGAAACCTAAAAGATCAAAGTATATCAAATAAATTTTGTAAATAATTGCTCAAATGGTAAATATTAATATTTTTCATTGCGTCTGCCGTTCCTATCGCCGACTAATTCTGGCCTTTGTTATCTGGTCCTGCTAAAACTCCGCAATCTTACTTCCGATATGGGTAAAAATGATTCAGATCCACAAGAATCAACATCCTTGCCTTGGAGGCCAAAGAACTCATAATTATGTAAAAACTGAATTAAAATTTGAAGCATAATTCCTATTTTTGTTTGCGTGATTAGAAGTCGCTGGCCAAGGAAAATGAATGTTTCAGTGAGTTGGCGGCTCCTTTATCATTGGTATCTTCTATTGCTTTTTTTGCCGAATTGTTGAAAGAATAAGAATAGAGATTTTGTTCTAATCTACTTCCTACGTATTTCAATTAAGTTTGTAATAACATGGCAGGGTCATAGCAATGTCAAACCTTCACAACACATAACAAAGAAAGAATAATTTATAACTAGTGGCCTAGCCGGCTGCTGTCTTCAAGACAAGGCCGCGGCCAAACAAACAAAACCAAGGGTCAATACTTTACATCAAAGCAAGCAACCGCTAAGGCTGGCCACTGACCTAAATCACTGGTCACCGAAATAACCAAGGTCGCACACTACGACACATGCCTTGGTGTGAGTGTTGCTAACACTAATATATAAACTTCGTCCCATTAGAAGAGGGGATGATTATATGAATATACTTCAGTACGTCTTCAAGATCATTATACAAGCAGCAGTTTCCGCGTCCCTATACAGTTTTTATTTATACTTATTTCCTTAGTTGTGCATCTTAGTTCATTTATTTTAATCATTCTAAATTATTAGTTATTTATCTCCTATTTATTTCTAAGTATTTCTTGTTAATAGTTACCATTACTCACGTTTAAATTATTGTACAAATACAGTCTATTTTTATAAATTCCGTGTTAATAATTCGAGCACTAACTACCAAAAATCTCTAAACTAACTTCCGCCCTCTTCAAGACATCTACTACATACCTCAGGAATCACAATAAACGATTCCACTACAAGTTCATAACATTTTGTTTTTTTTTTTTGTTTTTTGTCTTCATGGCCCACATTTAAATGATATTCAATATTTTGTTGTAGGTAAAGATCTGGTTTCAGAATAGGCGGATGAAATGGAAACGAAGTAAGAAAGCACAAGCAGAAGCTAAAGGTAAAGATGATGAAAGTAAACGAGAAGGTTCGCCACAGACAACCGCCCAACAGCAAGTACAAGGAAATCAGGCGCACGATTCTAGAGAAGAAACATTGTATAGGCCTTACGTTGGTTAACATTACCATTCCATCCATTTACGGCACCCCTTTCCCTCCTCTATATCCGGATAATTTTATTTTTTATTTATTTTTTCCAATTTTCTCATTTCCTGTGATTTATTACATTTGTCGTCAAGACATTAACCGGATATATTTGTAAATAGAAAACAATTTTTTGTATTTATATAAAAAAAAAAAATTAAAAAAAACAAAACAAAATGACGATGTAAATATAGTAGTTATGTTGTAAATATATTTTATGAAAAAAATAATTAAAAAAAAAAATAAACTTACAAGCCAAAGATGGTCCAATGTCCTTGAAAATTACTTCCGAACAATCAAAATTTAAATAAAAAAAAGGATAATCCTGCAAATTAAATTTATTATTTGCCTTTTTATCGTATTTGTAAAATATAAAGTTGGAAACATTATTGTATACGTAATCGGGAGTAAAAAAATCTCAAAAAGTAGTGGACCTGAAAAAGATGTATTATTTGATAAATATGATTTGTATAAATTATGTAATTATTATTAATAAAGAAATAAAAAAGAAAAAAATATATATTATAAATTAAACATTAAAAATATTATTTAAAAGAAAATATTTATATTTTATTTAATAGTTCCTTAGACATGGATAACATCCTTTCTTGATACCCTACCAGTTACATGATCTCTACAACATAGGTACGGCAGTCGATCGGTGGCCTCATGAAGTTGGGTGTCTTGAGCAGGCATCATTCATTTTCTTAGGCTAATCAGGCTCTCATAAATCTCCGTTTATCATCTTAGACATGGTCGTACAATGCGTTGGATATTTTTTTTTTTTTTGAGGGGAATTTCATCTAGTTTTCCAGCCGATGACACCCGTTCAGTGAAGTGATTCTTGGGAGAGGTGAGTACAGCACTAGTTTAGTTCACCGCCTCCAAACCTACTAAGAACGATATACTTACTTACTCAACGGCACTACTGGTCTTGTTGATCTTTGGCCTTCCAAACCAACACATTCTTGTTCTTCCTCTCTCTCTCTCTCCGGCAAGGTCTTCCACTTTCTTATCCTAACCTTCTTGATATCTTGATCCACTAGATCAGCCAATGCATTCGTGGTCTTTCTCTTCTTTTTTACCACTGATAAAGACCTTAAAAAATTTTCATTTGCACCCTCCATTCTATTCTCACAACATGGCCTGCCCCCAGCTTAATTTGCATAAAATTACTACATATATCTTCTATTATCAACAATAGTTGAGTTTCCTGATTATTCCTCATTCTCTTAATGACCCACATTGTTGGGGTTACCCCCCCCCCCAGAGATAGAATAGATTCTTTCTACTATTTTCCTTTTATTTATTTGCAGAAAATAGGCAGTAAAGTTTCTGCACCGTAAGTCATTAAGTAGTCTTTGAGAGTGTTGTATTGATGGAGTTTGATTTGGTTGTTGTATTGGACACAGCAAGTGTGATTTAAACAATTTTTCGTAGATTTGCAAAATAGGCTCTTATCCGGTCAACATTCTTTTTTCTATTTCGGGTTCATTTTATTTTTCGCTATAAAAAAAAGAATAATGTGAAACTAAAGACACTTTTAAACTCAAAATCCTGTAAGAAGATCTCGTATGTGCGGATCATTGTTGACATTTTTATGTATTTTGAATCTCATTCAAAAACAAGGTATAATTTGAAATGCCTCCAAAAAAAGTCATTTCTGTTCTGGATAGAATGACAAAGTCGTCATCTTCGTCCGCATTTATCTGACAAGTTTTTATTAATTAATTATGGTGGCTGCTTTGATGCTTCTGTAAACCACTTCATGAAAAGCTATATTGAAAAGTTTTTGCAGATAATGGTCACTGTATCATATGCCAGACAAGATTTTTAAAGGCATTATCACAAATTTGATTATTGTTCATAACTTTAACACAGATATTATTTAGTGTCATCAGGTAACAGTTTAAATGGTGTTCAGTTTCTTATAAGTACGCCAATCAGTGGATTGTTGTACAATCAACATTGTTGTACACCTCATAAACATATATTCATGTGAATGTATATGTTGAAGTACGTGAACATTTCGGCTTTCCTTCTTTACTAAAAAAAATATTTAAGCTACCTATGTGTACACCTAATTATATTCTATACACAGAAACCAACTTGCGCCCATTACATTTGTACACTTTCAGACTGCATAATCGGTACATTATTAAAGTTTTGTCAATGCCCCCTACTCGCCTCCCTCGTATTTTGGCCTCAGAAATTATAATAAAAAATTTGTATCTGTATAATGAATATAAAGATTTAATTTAGGAAATATGGAATCGTAATGTCACATACCCTGAATGATCATAATTTTGAAAAGCTGTCAGAAATGTTAAAAAATGAATTTTCAGAAAGCTTAAATAGCAGTATAAGTAAAGCTAGATTTCACACAGTGAACTGAAGGCGATATCGGAGCTGACCACATATCAACAGTAATGATGTGCACCTAATTAGTATAATACTGAAAGTGAAAGACGAGCTACTTAGCCTGAATCACAGTGTAAGCAGTGCAATACGGGTGAAATAGAAGATACTATTCATTTCATTGGCAGTTGCCCTGTGTTGCGAGAATTCCGAATTAGGTGGCCGGGCTGTCGCTTTTTAAATAAAGAAGAGGTTATTAGATATTTGAATGATGAGTACGGCTGGAGAAAATTTTAAAATTTCGTTCGGCAAGCGTGGCAATAAAGGTCCCTGGCAGTGAACGAATTTAATTTCTAATGTGTTTCTATTTTTTTCTTTTTGTTTCGTTTTCAGGAAAATTTAGTTATCTTTCCTAGCCGTTTTAAAATAATACACAGCCATTTAATTAAAATTTTATTGTTTAATTTATTTAAATTTTATTTACTATTTAGCATCCATGTTGTTTGCAATGTTAATTTCTATTTATGTTTTCGAAAATCTATATTTTTGTTCTCCTCATAGAGTGCTTTATGTTTCTTTTATAAATAATTATACTTCCTTTGTAAATATTTACTTATTAGAAGAGACAACTTGGCGGACGGACTAAGTCCATGTCCTAGTGTCTTAATTTATGTACATACGATTGTATTTATATTATTTAATAAAGCACTATTTATATTATTACTCATAACATTTCTCGATGGATTGACGAATAATAAAGATTTGATCGGGGTAGTATCTCTAATATGACGGAAACCACATTAATAATCTCCTAAAATTTATTCAGGATTGGTGTTAAATCTTCTCAAAATTATATTGGAGTACTCCGACAGCGTTAAACCTCTTAAAGTTTGAGCACTACTCTTTGCCACCCTTTTTAAAAATAAGTATTAAATCATCAATCGATTATTTCATTTTACAAGAACCTTTTTTTTTTTTTAATTAATTTTGCTACCAGCCTAACTTCTCCTGGAGCTTTATAATTTTTTTTTTTTTGAGGGAATACTTCAAATTCCTCAATTGTAGGTTTTTCAAATAAAGGTTGCGGATAATATTCATTTCCTTCATTTATCATTTTCCTTTCTAGTTTCAGTCATATTTTCATATTTATTGATATTTAAAGAGCTCCACAAAATATTCTATCCATCTTCTGATTAATTATATATTCCAAACCATGGACGATATCATTCTTCTACAAATTTGCTGTCCAATAAAAGAACTCACACTTTGATAAAGCATTTTTTTTTTTTCTAAACCATGGCATAAACTCCAAATTAGTCCGACTAAGCGGCAACTTTCTTTCACTTGTGTTTGAAAGTAACTTTTTTTTTTCTCTCTTTTTGAAAAAAGAATTTCAGTGTTACCTTTCAGATTCGGCAAAATATTATGCTTGGGACAGAATTATTGACTTGAAAACTATACATGTAAAAGTGGTAACTCTAAAATGTAATCTCTTAGTGTGTCATACAGATAATTATGGTAAGTTCAGTCAAAATTATTATTTAATTAACTTCCAATTATTGTATCACGTCTCTTTGGTTAGACAGTTCAATAGACAACTTATAATCAGTAATTTCTAAGTTCTATTTCAATCAACTAACATAGCACTATTATTTAGTCTAATGAACCATTAGTTAAGTAAATGGTCTTGGATAGGGTGCTTTGTGTAACCGCAAACGTTAATTCAAAGTTGACTATATCTAATTGTAATCAAATCAAGTAACACATCAAATACACGCCAGGATCTCTCTGTATTTACAGTGAATTTCCCAAACAAAATTTATTATATTTATATATTATTGTACAAAAAAAAAAGAGAAAAATTTAACCCTTTCAAATACCTGATGTGATACATTTAAATAATCTCTAAAACATATGATCAACATTAGCAATTAAAGTTTTAAATTTCCAATTTGGGACATACTGATTAATGAATTAAACACTTTAGAAAAAAGTATAATTGATTTTTTTAATGAGTGATTTTTTTTTTGGTTGTTATTGTTTTAATTCTTTAATGGGATGATAAATTTGAACTTTAGCCAATAAGAAGGCTGTAAAAAGGTTCAAATTTATCATCCCATTAAAGAAAAGTATAATGTTCTCAGCTCGTACAAAAGAAACAGTCGTTAATTTATTTATTTATTTTTTTCAATTAAAGCACCGGACAGAGTTCTCTCGCTACAGACAAAACTGACTATCACTACGGCAAGCCATACAATGACTACATTTAATGACGCGCATTTACAAAAATTAATTAAGTACGAATAAGTAATCTCAGAAAAAAAAAAAACATCTGTGAATTTTGCCGAAGACCAAAGAAAATATAGCTATTCTCGCTACAAAGCGAGCAGAATTTATGGATCATTTGTAATGATGAAAATTCATATAAAACGGCTAGTATTAACCACCAACAAGATAAATGTTGTATGATTCTAGTAAATGTTTGTATTTAGTGTTAGAATGTTGGTTATATGCTGGTGACAGATAACATATGTAGTTACAAGGTGGCCATGATGGCGACATGGACCATTGCTAAACAGGGGTCCTGACATCACTTTCTATCTGTTCACTAGATCCATTCATCTCTCTTACTTGATTTCAAAATCATTCTCTTCACTATAACATCATTAACATCCACTATAATTCTCTTTTACATATCCATTCATTCATCAGCATAATAATGTGTTTTTATTTCTTTATATGTACTTACTTAATTATTTTACGTTACGTTTGGATTCTCCTTTCTAAAATTATTATTCTTCCATTCGCTTACTTATAATTATTGTCCAGCCGCGAATCCTTGCTGCCATCTTTGTGATACCCAATCTGAATATCAATATTGAACATACTGTGCATATATATACATGTATGTGTGTGTGTGTGTGTGTGTGTGTGTGTGTGTGTGTGTGTGAGGAGATTTATGTGCGTATGATTCTTCACACCCATTAGGAAGCCTTAAAATTTATAAATTCAATTTCCATAATCTGATGCGATATATAATATTTCCTAATCTTGCAGTAATTGAAATTAATAATATTTGGAATTTGCGGCCTGAGGGACAATACTGCCATAGAATAGAATAGAAGCGGGGGGGGGGGAGCCTCATTCCACTGCGACTACAAATTGAGGTCTATTGTGGATCCCCTTAAGTTACAAAACAGCCCCCAGCTTTGCCCTCCTAATCAATCCTAGCAAGGCTGCGAGCGGCTCCGTCATGAAGCTTTCAGCTTCGGGATTGCCCGTCCCCAATTGAACAAACCTAATCCTCGCCAGACGGGCGCACTCACAAAGGATGAGCGCCGGGGTCTCCTCCTCTACCTTGCAGAATCTGCATACCGCACTGTCCGCAAGTTGTAGGTGGTGCATGTGTCTATTCAGCCTACAATGCCCTGTTAGTAGACCCACAATTAACCTTATATCCCTTCGGGTTTGGTTCAGTAGGTCTTTGGTAAATTTATGCAAATGTCTTTTAATGAAGAGCTTTGCCTGCCTCTGTCCTGGTGTTCCCTCCCACCAACGCAGACACTGATCTTCTATCCACCCCTTGATAGAAGTTTGAATGAGGCTCCTGGACAAGCCGCAGAAGGGTTCGGGGCCTATAAAGGTATCCTGCGAGCCCTCCCTCGCTAGGGTTCCTGGGCAATGTCCCGGGGGCAATGTCCCACCCTGCATGTCCCGGCACCCAGGCGATCAGTTTATTCCGAGTACCCACCTCGGTGAGGGCAAGTAGGCAGTCCCATACCAGTCTTGAGACTATTTGGTGTGAGGAAAGTGCCTTCAGGGCTGCCTGACTGTCGGAGTATATGGCCACTTTTCTACCCACTATCCTTTGCCTTATAATCTCCCTAGCGAAGAGTTGTAACGCCACGACTTCAGCCTGAAAGACCGTGGTGTACTTCCCTAGGCTGGCCTTAATTTTAACTTTGGGCCTGCCCCTGTAGACCCCAGCTCCGACCCCAGTCAGAGTTTTGGATCCATCTGTATACCAGATCGAGTTACCGAACAGGGGTGGGTCGCAGCCCCATTCGCCTCTGCTCGGTAACACTGCCATGTAGCAGTGTTTCTGAAGTTGTTAACACAAAAATCCACTATTAAACAAGCTATGCTAAGGTTCTTGCTTTCATTGCAAGTTGTCCGAGTTCAATTCCCATGTGGGCTTTAGACAATTTATGCCAACAGTTCCCAAATGTGATTTAACTTTGGTACCGAATCTGAAATCAGTCAGTGTTCGTCTCACAGATGGACTCAGCTGTGATCTAACCAACTGGACGTTCTACCTTCTGTTAGAAAGATCTCTGCTGAAATAAAACTTGTTGCTACCCAATTTTGCTCATTAAAGGTATACAATTTTAAAATATTGTCTTGTTTACCTGAGGAATAGAAAGGAAAACTAATTATCCTTTAATAAAAAAAAAAAAAAACTTGATTAATATAACCTAAAATTTTTAGTAATTTTACAATTCTCTGGAAAATCAGTGATTCAAAGATATTATGATGTAAAAATGAGAAAAAAAAAATTTTTTTTTTAAAAATCACACGATATACTCTTTTCATTTAAAATTTTATTTTTTGATTGAAAAGTATTCTTTAAATCTGGATTTATTAAAATATATATGTAATTGTACTTATTATTACTAAGTTATGAACTATAAAGATATCAGAATGGGATTTCCCGCAGACAATAATAGGTCCAAGAGTAGATATATATATATTTTACACGTAGATAAGTAATCTTGAGGCGCCACGATAACTGAGTGGTTTTATATGCGACCCGCTAAGCTGAGGAGTGTTACGTGATAGTGGGTCCGATTCCCCAGATATTGGCCTTAGATATTTTTTTGAAGTATTATGAACAATTTGTAGTCAATTATGTTATCTGTTTTAATCCTTGAATCAGATAAGCAGATCGGTGAACATCAAGAGCCCCTTCCCCCCCCCCCCCAAAAAAGATGTATTACTTTATATAGTATTACAGAAGATTATAGGAGTGAATTCTTTAAATCCAAAAAAAAAAGAAGGGACAAAAAATGTTTCTGAATAATTATATATCCGTCTGAAGCATCGAATTGATTGTTAAAATTTCCTTTTTGCTACGACCGTTGAATCATGTGACAATTATTCCACTAAAATATTGGACAAAGTTATTATTATCGGAAACGGGTGCCCAAAGGCGCGGACCTAAGCCTATATGGCTCTTATCCCCCCGATACCCCCCGTAACCCCTTAATTAGTCTCCCCCGGTAACTTGCCGGTTAATCTACAATATCTCAAGATATCCCTATACTCCAACTCGCCTAGACAATCCTGCGAGAGTGGTGTCCTCCCAAATATACGAAACCTAGTTCCAGCGAAACGGGGACACTGACATAAGTAGTGATACACCGTTTCCCTAACTCCGTCATCACAGTTCTGACAAATGGGACTCCGCGTCTTTCCTATGTTAAACAAGTGACTGGACACCCAAGTGTGTCCAGTCACTATTCCTACCAAGGTCCTCAAACCCGTCCTACTAAGAGACAGGAGATACTCCGAGATTCTCTGCTTACCTGCCTTTATAAATCTTTTAGCTTGGAGGCACCCCTGCGTGTCCCCCCAGCGTTTCTCCAAAGCTCTCATCTCCCAAAGTCTAATCTGTTTGTCGCGAAACGTCTTTGTAACGGCCAGGGCTGGTTCAGGACCACAAAATGGTAATGATGATCCCTCCCTGGCCAGCCGATCCGCCCTCTCATTGCCCTCTATTCCCGCATGTCCGGGTATCCAATAGAGATGCACCTTACCCCTCCGAGCCAAAGCGTTGAGCTTCCTCCGAAATATTGGACAAAGTTTTATTTTTAAATCTTCATCTTTTTAAGTTGCTATCATTAAATAAAATATTTTTTAAGGTTTATGTGAAATTGCTAAAATGTAGCAGCAATAATATTAACATAAAGTAGTAATTCTTAAAAATAAAAATTTGTTTTAACATTTTGAAATCAATTTAACAAATAATAAATTAAGTATCAGAAAACAGAATATAATTTTGCTTTACTTTAGGTGTATATTCTTCATTCTTTCTGAATATAACATATCATTCCATTTTTTCAATGGATGTTCTATTCTTAGAGGTCTTACCACTTTTATATTCTGTTTAAAATAGTTTTAATTATTACAGAAAAAATATATATTATTTAACATGAGAGTAAAGTACTTTTACAACACTTGTTCTGGATAAATCAGAACTTGAATGTGTAAAAAAAGTGGCACTACATTCTTACTGCGGTAAGTATTGTAATCGTCATATTTTCGCATAAATTGGTGTATGTATATGTGCATGGATCAGCATAAATACCCTTATTGCTGCTACCCCCAGGGGCTGTGACAAAAAAGATTTTAGCCAAAATCGACCACTTTATTGAATAGATTTTTCAGGTTTTTTTCTCAGAAAATAACTCAAAACAATTTTGTTTAAACTTAATATAATATCAACTAAGCATTAGAAGAGTTATAACTTTTATTTGTAATATTTTTCTGGGTTCATTTCAACAAAGAAGTTCTGGAGAGGAAGGTTCACTTTAGGCTTTCCTCTAAAGTGCCATTTCTATATATGTGTATATTATTCCGATTCTATCAAAATTACGAGTTTGAAGAAACAAGATTTACTAGATGTTCAAACTTTTCTTTATTTTTTGTTAAATATAAAAAGTGACTGAATGACTTTGAAATTCGAAGGATTTTTGGAGACATTATTATGGAGCCCTGAGAATAAACTGTAACTCATCTGTTTCTTATTCAAATGTTATGACTAAGTTTGTAAGAGTTACTAGAACAATTTCAACTAGTTATGAATGAATATTTTAGTTTGTATAGTAAATTCCAAGCTCTTCGAAACCTCAAGCTTTTAAGAGCTTAAAAAACTCCAGCTATTTTGCACAATTGATCAAAAGAATTCTAACTTATGTCGAAAATTATGTTTACTCATAATACTCTTAAACAAACAATGGGGTTATTAACAGTAATGTAGGAGCTGTAATGACATGGAAAGTCATACCAATGTCAAAGTGGTTCCAGCCAGCTGCTATCTTAACAAAGGATGGCAGTAATAAAAGAGCAATTTATAACCAGCGACCTAGCAGGCCGCCGTCTTCAAGACAATGCCGGCCAAACAAACAACAAAGCCCTTTTCAATACTTTACATCAAAGCATGCACCGATAAGGTTGGCCACTGACCTAAATAAGGTCAGCAAACTACGAAGGTTGCACAAGGTCGCACACTAGGACAGATGTCTTGGTGTGAGTGTGGCCAACACCAATATATAAACTCTATCATATACAACGAGGATCATATATCATATATGACTATACGAGCACCTCTATATACACGAGCAGCAGTTTACGCAACTATAAACAGTTTCATTTAAACTTATTATCTTTTAGTAGTGCATCTTAGTTCGTTTATTTTATCATTCTAATTTATTACTTATTTATCTTCTATTTATTACTAAGTATTTTGCTAGTTATTAGTTACCCAGAATTACGTTAAAATTATTGTTAAAATACAGTTTATTTTTATAAAATCCGTATTAATAATTCGATGCACTAACTACCAAAATCTCTCAACTAACTTCCACCCTCTTCAAGACATCTACTACATCAGGCATCACATCAAACGATTCCATTACAGAGCGCTAAAAAATTCAACTTTTTCAGAGTTTTATCCATTGCTCAAACGCATGCGTTCAGATTTGATTGAATTATTCTGCTTTGGTCAAGAGAGAAAAAAAAAGAAGAAACCTTGCCTCAAATTTCAAGTAGGATAACCACAAAAGTCCATAACATAAACTTTATTCTTCTCCTTTAATGATCTACAATAACAGTTATTACTTCACAGTTTCCTCATGGTATTTTTAAAAATATATACATAAATAAAAACAATATAATACTTCTCCCGTTCTAAAAAAAAGGCTATAGTGAAACCTTACTCTCTATGTTCAATTATACAGAGTACTTAATCCACATTTGTTTTTCTGAAGGAAAATTTTTAATAAATATAAAATAAAATTAATTAAACAGTCTTTTATTTTATTGGTTTGTTTTTCATCGATAATTAATTACATTTATTGAATCCGATAAATATTTATATGATCAATTAGTTCATGAAAACATTAAGTATATCGCCTTATAAAATAATGGATTTATTCAACTACATTATATAAATCTTCATAAACTTCTTTCAACAGATATCGATAAACAAACAATCTATTATTACATTTAAAAAAAAAAAAGAAGATAAATTAAAAATTATTTGCTCCATATAGAAAATAAATGAATTGTAAGAGGAAATATATATACTACATTGTTTTGTTGTTGAAGAAATATTTCCCAGCCTTATCGATAGAGAGTTTAATATTTTCTATAATATTGTCATAGGGTAACAAACAACCAGTACCGATCTTGTTTGTTCTGTTTGTCTTCTGTACAGTATTGGATAGAATACTGGCCAATACTCACAGTACTTTACACATTCAATTAAGTTTTAATTAAACTTTTCTATGTGCGTCACTCTGTGGGTATATGTTTGTGTATGTGTCTCGTCTGTGTGTGTGTGTGTGTGTGTGTGTGTGTGTGTTTGTATATATATATATGTATATCTGTATAACATCAACAATCATCCCTCCCCCACTATTCACTGTGTTCCTCAATATATACAGCGCTGGATATATCTTCTTCTTTTTTTCCAGTTTCATTGATCACTGATCTATTATTCAATTAAGATCACAACTATTTTCTTTAAGATTATTTATTAAGTCAATTCTAAATGATAGGAAATATTTTCCTTTCGTCGGGCTCCCCCCCCCCCTAGACTACAGGCATCTTACCAATGATGCTTGATCTTTTAGCTTGCCATCTAAAACTTCGATTCGAGTCCGTTATCTGCCTGAACGAGCATTTCTTGCATTCTCTTACCCATTTCATTGATGTCTCTGTTCCTTCGTTTCCATTAAACAAAATAAATTCTCGCCAGCGCTTTCATCTTCGTCATCCCTCTAGATGTGCCGTATACATATCTGCTAGAACTCTTTTACATATAAAAACTGGAAGAATAAAACTAAGCGAGCGCGCTATACTATCACACGGAAGTTCGAATCTCTTATCTCTGTGCTAATCCCTTCTCTATCCTTTTTTTTTTTTTTTTTAATTAACAGATCTAATGACACGCCAATAATATTAAAGTATACAAAATTACGCATTAATAAGAATAATATTATTTATTTAAACACTTGTTATTTAGTACTTAATAACATTTGATATGTTTATTTAGTAAGATCAATTACATTGATAATCGATCATGATTTATATTGTCAATAATCATTAAACAATCTGTGATAAGGAAATTAGCGAGCATTTAGTTTATATCAAGTGTTTATTTTTTTATAATTTGTTTACTACATGTTATCTAAATCGTTTATTATTATTATTATTATTATTGTTACACTTACAAATAAACATGTAATATACACATGTCTGATAACGGACATTCTAAATGGGTGAAAACCTAAAATTGGATACAAAATGATTCAGTCTTTAAGGAAACTGTAAAAGTACATTAATATGAATGTATTTTACGTTCCTATGGTAACGGTTTCCTGACCGGAAGCGGTACTTCTATTGTTAACTAGATATTCTTTAAATTCTATTGCTAACAATTCACTAGAATAATGGAAACCGGAAATGATGATTGGTAATATTGAAATGAATAATACACTTGATTGACAATTTATATTTTATCTTTTTTGAGTGACGAGCAAAAGAGAGAGATTTAGGCAGAAATGAGTGACCGAGCAAAGAGTGATTATATTGGTGACTTACAATGGTAGCGTTGGCTTGTTGACCAGTGTAGCCAATTAAAATTCTTGCTTGTTCTAACGGTCAGATACGGTTACCTTGATGAGAAAATCTTTGGTCCGGTAAAAGAGGTAAAAGCATTTGTTTTACCATTGTGTTACCATGTTTACTTCATGGGAACTGTGGCTTTATGTTACACTTTAAGACTAGTTATACCTCTGATTGTTGGACAACGTTGTTAAGATCGTGATTGCTTGTTTCCAGATTGGCAATTCTTTTTTAAAAGTGATTTTATACTTATTGAAAGTTAATTGTTTGTTATAGGCTTGTTACCGTTTTTTGTATATATATATATATATATATTTAAAGTCTGCAGGAAATCCGTTAAAACATGTTTCATTTTTGTGATCATCGAGAGAATACAGATATTCACTCGTCTTAAAAATGTAACCTCACAAATAACAGTATAATAATATCACAGACATCCTTGAAAATAGGTGAAAAATCTTGTATTTTGGTCGATGATTACAGAAAAGAAACAGGTCAAACTGAAAATATCTCCGCAGACCCAGTCACTAAGGAAGACATATTTCCTGATTTCTCATTAATATAGAATGACTGACAATTAAATTAGCCAAATTTGTAATAAGTTCCATCCATATGCGTGGGGGAAATTCCTTCTTGTTGTGGTGGTTGGTTCCGCAGAGCTGGAAAGCATCAGAGACATTTTCCGTGATAGCCTGCTTCATTTTGTGGTCATGGGCCGGTTTCGGGCGTTCGCCCATCTTCAGGATGCGTTTGTCAGACAGTGTGATAACACTGTGTGATAACAGAATTATCTAATAAATTGAAATAGCACGTTAGATAAAACCCTAACGCTACCTCTCCCCCAAAAGTGCCCTTAACTGAATTTTTCCGGGGAAATATTTCAAATAAAAGTTGTAGCTCTTTGTATGTGTAGGTGATATTCCAATGAATAAGTAGAGGTAGTAGAGAGTCAGTGTATAAACTGAATTTGCTCTGTGCAAGTCTGTGTTATCAAACACAGAAGACAAACGCATCCTGAAGATGGGCGAACGCCCGATACCGGTCGATGACCACAAAATAAAGCAGGCTACCACGGAAACTGTCTTCGATGAAAATTCCATCTTTTACTCTGTTCTATTACTAGGATTATGTTACTTAAAATTACTAGATTAAATGAATGAATGTTATTTTAAGTTTTTAATGTCAAAATAACAAATACCATCTGGGAAAATTGCAACTGTTTCTATGAGTGCCATCTGTATTCCTTCCTGGCCAATTCTAAAAACAGCTATATTTTATATAGGCTGGAAATGTGTTGATGAAGCTGGGCTAATTCACTGATATCCTTATAATATTAAGAAGATATAGTGAGATAATGTATTTTATAAGTGGGGAAAATGGCAGAGCAATGTTAGTAGTAGTGGGGTGTGGCATACACTGCCAGATATTTAGAAATAAGAGAGGAAAGCGAGTATGGAAGTATAAGAGCATAGAAATGGTCTGGATGGTATAAAGGCTAATTGGAGCCAGATTAAAGTAATGTGGAAGCTCACCATTAGGGTACAGTTAGGGGGCTTAATTAAAAGTGTAACCTCCCTCTAGCTGTCAAGAGCTGCGCCCCCCCCCCACCCACTCCTCGCATTCACTCACTCTCTCGCAACCCCTCTTTTGTTGGGTGTAGGTACTTCCGCCCATGCTTACTGTATATAATGATGAGACGGGTAGGTAGAGAAAAACCTCACTGGATTAATGGCGTTACTGAAGGATAGAGGGCGTAGAACCGGGCAAGCTACACCCCTCAACCCCGCGACTGTACTGTATCCCTTCAACTTCTCTCTGCACAATTCGCCACTCTATTCTATTCATTCACTATCTCATTCTCACACGCACACACTAACTATACTAACCAACACAAAAACATTACCGGAAATTCTCTACTGACCAGTTAGGAAATATTTTTATATTACGCTTCTATTTATTTAACTCTTCTCTTACGTAATTTTTTTTTTTGTATAATGAATGTGTTTCTATTCTTTTATTAGTAATAAACATGCTAGTAAATATTACAGTCATCAATGAATAATAAAACAAACAAAAAGGGGCAAATCACTGATAGATTTTTCTTCCGTTGAACGGTTTGAATAGAATGGGTTTTCTCTGATCAAAGAAAAAGAAGCATTAGTTTGGTTGTCTTCTTCGACCTTTTACAGATATTTAGTGGTATTCTGATTTCTTTTACAAACTGAGATACTTCATCCTTTGCACTTACTTTTTTATTCCTAAATCTTTTTTTTTTTTGCTAAACTCATGCCTCCAGGACTAACAGGAGCCTGAATATTTTTCTAATCTTCTTGGACGGGGGGGGGGTCCCTAAGAAGGTAACCCAGGACTTATTATTAAAGCGTTAACACATTTTTTTTATTTTGAAGCGGGGGGGGCCAATTCCCTGCGACCTTTTATCCGGTCTATTGTGCTATGCCCCCTGGGTGCCGCAGGCTTGTCCCAGCTGAACATCCATTCTACAACACCTCCATCAGTCTGAGATCCCTAAGGAAACTCAGTATCCTGCGGGCTCTAGAGAGGGTATATCCCCCACCTCCACCTGGTAGCTAACCAGGTTCTTGAACCTACTCTGAGTGGCAGCCTCGCAGTCTGTTAGGAGATGTAATGGAGTTTCCTCCAGCTCCCCACAGAATCTGCATGAGCTATCACTTTTTAAACCCAACTTCACCAGGTGTCCTCTAAGTCGGCAAATGCCCCGTAAGGAAACCCGTAAGAACGCGGAGCTTGTTCTTGCTCAATTCAATGCAGGCCTGCGATCTCCGTCGGTTATAATTTCCCAAGCAGATCTTGGCCTGCCACAAACCGGGCAGGAAAGAATACCAGAGTTGAGATCTTCTCGCCTCCTCCTCTTTCATAAGTTCCTCTAACAGAAACTGGTCGCTAACCCCCCATAAAAAAGGTACCGGCCCTAAAAGTGGATCGTAGCGCCTATCTTCGCCAGGGCATCGGCCATCTCATTCCCTTCAATGCCAACATGCCCCGGCGCCCACCAAAGCACAACTTTGTTCCTCCTGCCTAGATTATTAAGTTTATCTAGGCATTCCCAAACCATTTTGGAGTTGATAACTGATGCACTCAATGCTCTAATGGCTGCTTAACTATCGGAAAGGATAACAATCTCCTGGTTCCTATATCCCCTATCGAGGTTAAATTTGTACACATCTTCCAATAGCGTATATCTCCGCCTGGAAGATGCTGGGAAATTTACCCATGGGTTCCGAGTGCTTGATCCTTATTAACACATTTACTGTTACCTTAAGGGCGAAAAGGATGTCACGATCCTAATGTTCGCAGATGACGTGGCGATAACCTCTTCTTATTCTTGACATGAAGCACAAAATAAATCGAAATTGCTGTCGGATTACTCTAAAGTAAATCAAATCAAAGTGAATTAAAAAAAAAAAACGGTAATGCTACACAGTCACAAAGGCGGTAGAACGAAGAAATTAAGGGGATATTTTATATGAAAGAAGTAAGCTAAGTTTTGTGAACATTTTCCGCCTACGCCAAGTTTATCTTAGCCGCCAGTTTGTAAAAAAAAAAAATGTTCTGTCGCTCTGTCTTCCGTTTTAAATCTCATAACCAGATCCGGTTGTAATTCTTGGAGGGATAAGATCTTGGCCAGTGTGGTTTCGGTTGTTTTACTCTATTGTTCAGAATTTTGGAACCCTAATTATTTCGATCTTCTTGAAAAAGTGCATTTAAAATTCCTAAAATCGCTACTTCATCTATGTGGTAATACGCTTGACGCTTTTGTAAGTTTGGGAAGTAATCGGCTGCATATTAAAGCTCTAATTTTTAAGCGTACGTTGGGATTCTGGTTAAAAATCCTAAATTATCTAATGATAGTCTACCAATTGTCTGCTATAACAGTTTGTTCGAAATGTCAGATACTTTTCAAATGCCTTATAATTGGGTAAGACTGTTATATTTCATAAGTGGCGACAATGGCTTCCTTTAATAACTATTTCAGAAGGAAAAGCTTTCTTGGTCTGCCTGAACCATACATCCATTTAGGATGTAATCCCAAATTTATTCATACTTTGTCCCAAATCCACCTAATAAACAAAATCAAACCTACAATTTATCTAAATGTAACTGTTCATAACTTCAATTCTGATAATATTTGTCCTGTTTGTAACAGTTTTCAAGATGAATTTGCACATTTATTGTTAGTATGTACAGCATTATCTACATTTAGGGATACTTATTTAAGAAGTTATTTGCGCTCGAATTTCAATTTTCAAGACCAAGTAGAAGATCTTCATTTTGTTGACAATTTAAATAAATTAAAGAGTATTTATTTCTATGTTTATAATGCTATCTTAGTGGGTTGATTTTTTTTGTTTAAACACAGATTTCATTGCATTTCCTTCTTTTTATTTGTCTACTTACTTTCCCCAGTGTGATAATTATTTGTTAATATATTATAGAACTGTATGTATTACTGTATTGAGTGCTATATGTATATAGTAATGTGTAATGGAGATCAATTCTTGCTCTGAATTGTATACAATTTAAAATCAATAAATAAATAGATATTAACATCCCTACTATCTTCAAAACTTTAATGTAAGCCTTAAAGATTTCCCACTTTTTTTTTTTAGTGCGTAGTCACTTGTGATTGTGATCTGAAGAGATAAACCACAAGACAGATAAAAAAAAAATGATCCGTTAACAAGTTCAAACATTTCATTAAAGGAACTGTTACCATCTAACTGATAATTAAATTATCCTTTTTTACAGATAACTCGGAATACCTCTCATTGTGCTCTTTAAAAAAAAAAAGAAAAAAAAAAGTTCATACAGAATATTGTATTAAACTGTACAAATATTGTAAATTTATCATTATCTTAGAATAACAGGCTTTAAATTCTGTAGCTACTATGTTGGTATGATTTCTAATAAAAATAGCCAAACTTGAGGGAATTGTAGCTAGGCAATTCACCCCACTTTAATGTTAATGTAAACCAGCTTATAATAGGTTTGAGAAGAAGAGAATTTGGGTTAGATAGATAAATAAACTAGAAGTAAAGCTGAACACTGTATAATAGAAAAGTAGCACAAACTGTCTGGACTTTACACTAAAATATCTATATACGATATATATAAAAATTCAATATCCGTATGTTTGTGGCCGCAAAACTCGAAAAGTAGTCGACGGATTGACTTGAAATTTTTACTTAACGTTGCATTTCTATATAAGAGTGTTTATATATACTTTTTACTCCGATGTTCCCATGGAAACGGGAACTTCTTCAAGCGTTTCGCGTGGTTGGCAGAAATAGACAGACTCAGACGCTCTGCGATGGCGGCTCACTCTCTGAACCTCTTTTTCAACTACTTATAAGTACCTCTATTCCGAAGTTCCCACGAAACGGGAAAATCCGAGCTAAAATCCGTTCAAACAGCCATATTACGTTAGTACTTGCTTCTTCACGTATTGCTGTTATGTTGATGGAAGGAGGTAGAACAACGCATGACTTAAACATGTACTTCACAGAAAACCCAACATGTAACATTTCTAAAACATCAGAAATGGGAAAGGTTCTTCGGGCGTGCCAAATCATTGTATGGGATGAGTGTACAATGGCTTATAAGAAGTCATTGGAAGCATTAAACCATACATTGAAAGACTTGCGAAATAATCAGGTTCCATTTGATGGGGCATTGGTGTTATCATCCGGTGACTTCAGGCAAACACTTCCAGTGATACCTCGCTCAACACCTCGCTGATGAATTGCATGCCTGCTTGAAATATTCAGCTCTTTGGAGCACAGTAAAAAAAATTCATTTAACGATGAATATGAGAGTTCAACTTCAAAACGATCCAACAGCTGCCATATTTTCAAGACAATTACTCGAACTCGGTAACGGCACTGCTCTTACAAATCCGGAAACCGGAAAAAATCACCTTCCCATCTAATTTTTGCAACATTTTTACATTCAAAAGAAGAATGATTTTGGGTATTCCAAAGCATCGAAACAAATTATCAAAATCACGCATGGTTAAGCCTAAAAATCAGACTGAGCTACAGCGAAGCGTGGTCGGGTTAGCTAGTATTATATAAAATGGAGTGAGACATTAAGAGAAAGGTAGATGACGCGTTGTGACTGCTGTATGAACTCTGCTGCAAAACTGTCGGTAGACTCCTCCTATGGCTGACACAGCTGTATTTAAACAGTTTCTCCCTCTCTAGTATGGTCTAAGCTAGAGAGTGATCCTGCCTCTCTCTCTCAGCTTTGGATCCCTCTCATCGGATCCTATAACAAGCTTGAAAGCAGGCGGAAAATTATATTTAAAACTAAATTTTACTATTAAGCAATTTTCCTGGTTTATTTTCTGTTATTGCGGAGGATGATTTATTATTGGATGCTATCACGTTTTGGAATCTGAATTTTTAGTGAAATGAATGAATTGAGTCCTACTAAGAATGAAAGAAAGAAGGATTTTAGGAAATTGCCAACCGGCAATAGATTTATGTAGCCATAGATACTTATCTAAGAACGTATACATTTCTCTATTCGGATACCACCTGGAATCCAACGCTAACATTAAGTTTTTCAATTTTTCACAATTTTCATGAATTTTCATTGAATTTGGTTGACGTCCTCAATGCTGGGTAATCTCAGATATTTTGGTATGCTCAGTACATATGCATAAATCTATCAAATTTTAATTTGAAGTAGTTTTCTTTTGGAAAATTGATTGTAAAAGGCCAGGGAACCTAACTAGGAACTCACAGTTGAAGAACAGCCGCACAAGGCAGAAGATAATGATAGAAAGACTTATTGAAAAGGCCAAGACACAGTATTGCATTGTAGAGGTGCTAATGATGATGGTGGTGATGATCTTAAGGGAGTGCTGATGATTAGGACAATGCAGTGTTATGGTGCACACAGTATTTAACGCTCACATATGTCAACGATCGAAACAGCGTCCGTGGTTGCAATTCCAGGGTTCGATTTCCGTGTTGTCCGAGCATCGTGAGAAAAAGTGGGAAGCTATAGTTGGTAGCACATCTAGGTGCCGAAGGTGAAAACTATAAGTCGGTGGGAAGCACGACGTCCAATAAAAATCACTGTCTGACAAGTCTCATGGTCCTTCATGGACTGTTAGGTCATAGGTTTTTTTTTTAATTTTTTTATTTTATAAATCAACGAACTCATACTGCTATCTATCAAGACATCTTGAAGATGGGTGAATGCATGAAACTGGTCGGATAGATCAGCGGTCGCCAAAACGGTGGTCCGCGAAAGAATTGTTAACGAACGTGAATTTCTTTAGTAGCGTCAGTCAAATTTCCCGTCTTCCCACTGATGTGAAGTTATCCGCTACTAAAAGTCATGGCCTTTTCCGAATGTTACGTTTAACAGAAAACCTTGTGGCTGCTCCGACAAATTCAGTGGAGGCGGGTTGGGTTCAGGTAAAAGAAAAAACGGCAAAGCTCCGTCCTCAACAAGTTTATTTTCAAAACACAAACAAAAAAATCTGAACAAAACAAACAAGTAAAAGTATACTAATTCAGCAATTATTATTATTCGAAAGGAAAGCTTATTCGAACTGACATCCGACGATAATCTCAAAATTAAATTTAATTCAGTTATAACAAGAGCTCACTTTTGGTATACTGTCAAAAATGAGTATCTTTTGATACTCATTGAATGAGTACCTTTTGGTATTAAGTCAAAAGGCTATTAAAATATTATGGCCATTCACAACAACATATTTGTGCGAAAAAATATTCTCGGCAGTTGTGGCAATTAAAAATAAGTACCGCTGTCGACTTGAACTGCAAGCAAGCCTTCGTGTTCCTGTTAGTACAATGGACCCTAGAATCGAAGAATTTTTATCTTTATCTAAGAAGCAGCAACATGTTTCACACTGATTGAATATTGAATATTATTCCTTTTATTGTAATTATTAAGTAACTTTATTAATTAATCATTATCATCATTTGACTTTTCTTTCACATCTTTGGTTTGGCCATGTTAAATAACAATTTCATTGAAAATATACAGTGTGTTCATTTGAAAAACTTGCCATCTTGAACAACTTGTTAAATTAGTACCATTTTTAAAAATCGCTGAAACACGTCAATTTTGTTTTTGGAGAGAGAAACATTTAATAATCCACTCTAATCAGTAAAAATGGGTTAATGGTCCACGAGATTAAATTATTTTCTACTTGCTGGTCCGTGAGGATCAAAAAAAGGTGGGCGACCGCTGGGGATAGATGACCGGACTGGGATAAGAATGATTATTGAATATTACTGGAAAACAACTCTGTAGTCTTTTACCATTGTGAATCCAAACCATTCTTATTTTTTTTTTCTCTCTTATTCCATAATAAGAGCAGATCTTGACAAATTTATGAAATCAAGTTTTCATCGAATATATATGTTTTCAGGTTTTTTTCTGAGATTGAAAAAAATGGTTTTTAACGCATGATCTGTGTACTGTGAGTGTGTATGTATGTGTAAGTGTGTGAACAAAATATCTCAAAAATGAAAATTGACAGGAATCTCAAAATCTATTAACAGGGTAAGCAAATTTAATGAATATTTTTTTTTTATATACTTTTTAACGATTTTTTCAGAACAACTGATCGAAACGATTTTCTTTAACAATGAATGTATCATTCTGCTGTCATCTATAATACGATATTAAAAAAATATGCATTAAAAGTATTGCTAGAAGTTTAAATTCTAGGAAGGAAATCGGTTAACCGGAAGTGCATGTTTATTGAATATATTCTGTCTGCGCGGCAGACACCCAAGGCGAGATGAGAAGCGGGTGACAAACAAAATGTATAATAATACAAAACAAATGAAAACGAGACTTACCCTTTGTTGATGGTGAGTGATGAATCGAAGAAGGGTTGATGAGACAAATATCGGACTGAGAAAGGAAGATGTGGCGTGTGGGTGTGTGTATGTGGTATGCGTGTAGGTGTGGGTGCATGAGTGGCGGCGAAAGAAAGGAAGTCAGGTGAGCGTAGAAGGATTGGAATGTTTCTTCAGAAGCGGATGATGCCGCTGTTGAAGCGGCAGGTGATGGCGAGTCCACTAATGTGCAGATGAGATAGCCTCGAGAAGATGATGGCGCGTAGATATGAGTGTTGTTACACACCGCAGAGTCAATAATAATTAACACGGCGAATAGGCGCGTATAAGGTGACACTAAATTCCAAGGCGAAATTAACAGACTGTCAGCTAGTCGGGCGACAGAAGAAGAGAACGCCACAAACACTATAGCTCAGGCGAGATACAGACGACAAGTGATAAAATTTTAGAGGAATAAAAAAGATTTGAAGGGTGTGGGAAAATAATTAACGCGCGAAGTCTGGGAGATGAAAGTGCCGACAATCCCACCACTACGAGAGAGAGAGAGTGAGAGCAAAATGCGGGGAAGCGTGAGAATAAGGCGGACGATGAAAGAATAAACAGGAAATAATAGTTTGGAAATGGCAAGGGATTAACAGTAGTGTGGTAATAAAAAAGGGTAATAAAGGCGAAGCGGGGTTAAGCTGTCAAAAGTGCCGCGACCTAATATATTCTATTTTTGAATTTTTTTTCGAAAATTACTATAATGATTTCCTTTAAAACTTGGAATAGTGAATTGCAGTGATATATAAATCTATCCATTTTTATTGGTACACATTTTTCTGAAGAAATTTTTTTTTTGGGGGGGGGGGTTCTGTGTGATATCTGAGATGTTAAAATTCCAATATGTTTGTTCAATATTATTGGCTACCGGTTGGGTTGGTTGTTATTATTATTGGCTGCCGGAGCTATAGTCAAATATTATTGTAATAACATAAATCCAGTGTCAAAAACTACATCTGTATCTACTTAAAAAATCCTTATCCTAAAACATCGTAATTAGCTGATAGTGCATGTATATCTTCATATTTTAATTTTGTAGAACACGCTCACATATTCTTTGACTTCTATAACTTATTTAAATTAGTTTTTTTTTTTTTTTCATTCTAAATAGTGTATTATAATTATAAATGGGGCTGTCAACTATGTAAGAACGATCTTATACAATTATATCTTTTCATTGTATGTCATATTTTTTTTTTTTTTGATGCTCTAAACCAGTGATGGCGAACCTATGACACGCGTGTCAGTGATGACACGCGAGCTCATTTTTGGTGACACGCATCTTCAAAGATAAAAAATTTCATAATTCAAAAAAATCTTTTTTTTCTGATAATGTAGCTCATATAGTTAGCAACTCTCTCTGTTTACTACATATTTTGTGTTTAGTTTGTTTCATGGAAATTATAAATACCGATTAACATTTTTTTTTAATTTTATCCCTGAAAAAGACAATAAATTTGTCGAAACGTTGGAAAAGATTTTAAAAAAAGTGTACATTTTATTGACCGCTCCTCGAGATCTTCTTTAGTTGTTTTGCTAACAATTTTTTCATCCACATATTTTTGTGAGACATTGTTCTCAGCATTAAATAATATTAAGACAAACAAACGGAATCGGTTAACAAAAGATGAAGTCAGTGGCGCTTGCTTGGCCTTGAAATTACTAAGTATAAACCCGAAATAGTAGATTTAGCAGACAAACTTCAGCACCAAAAAAGTCATCAGAGACATTTTCCGCGGTAGCCTGCTTCATTTTGTAGTCATCGACCTGTTTCGGGCGTTCGCCCATCTACAGGATGCGTTTTTCAGACTGTGTGACAACACCGACATGCACAGAGCAAACTTAGTTTTCACACTCAAGTTTGCTCTGTACAAGTCTGTGTTGTTGCACTGTCAGAAAAACGCATCCTGAAAATGGGCGAACGCCTGAAACCGGTGTCGATGACCACAAAATGAAGCAGGCTACCACGGAAAATGTCTCTGATGCTTTCCAGCTCTGCGGAATCAACCAACCACACCAAAAAAGTCACTAATTTTTCATATATATTTATTTTCTAATTGTATAAATTTATATTGTTTTTCTGTTTTTATTCAATTATATTTTATATATATATATATTACTTGATTTTTGTATGTTAAGTGTCAATGAAATATGTAAGACAAGTCTCTAAATGTAAACTATTGGTTTCATAATTTTGGCTTTTGTATTTTAAATGGCATTAAACAAATAATTAACTTGATGAGTGACACGCCACGAGAATTATGTTTCTATTTTTTCAAAATTTTGACACACCGAGCTCAAAAGGTTCGCCATCACTGCTCTAAACCATTCTTGTTCAAATCAAAGATTATAAAATATGGGAATTTCAATTTCAAATAAAACTGATTTAACTGGCTATAATATAATTTGTTCTTCTTTTATTCACTTTTATTGTGTGTAAAATTAGTGGAGTTGAGTGTACTATAAGTGGGATTGAGGTTAAAGTTAAGATGAGAGAGAGAGATATATATATATATGTAGAGCCTAGTGTTGATCTGATGTGATGATACTGTGCGATAGTCGTGGAGCGCGGGGGGCGGGGGCGGTAGGGGATAGAGTGCGGTTGATATGATGATGATGATGATGGTGGGGATATTTGGTGCGCCATTGATCCCACGCACACACACACACATACACACTGCCGCCTCTCAGTTACATTTATACAGTGATGGTGGAGCAGGGCCTCAATATGCCGACGGCACCAGTTAAGTTAAGTGGCCACCTCCATCTCTGTTCGCCGCCAGCACCTCCTACTCCTTCAATGCTCTGTGCTCATCACACTAACTTACTGATACCCAGAGCTCCCTTCTCTTATAGTTTGCCTTGCTTACTGTTACATATGTATGGATGTTACTAGGGGAAAGCCTCGTTCTATTGCTATCACCTAGATTAAAATTAGTACTGAAACCTTATCTTTCTTTTACCACTTTTATTTTCTATTACTCTTATTTCTTTTATACTAAACTAAGCACATAGAGAAAACTCCCCCACAAACACACCATAAACACTTTTATGAAAATTACTAACTAAAATTTATTTATATTTAATGGCCATTAAAATCAATTAGCTAAATACACTCTATAAATTATTAACCAATATTTCACAGTATACAAATCAATTTACTAAATTTATTTCTAAAAAAATGTAGATAAAATTATTTAGAAAACAAAACAAAAAAAAAAAAATCTGGTATGAAATACGCACACAATTTTCTCTTACACCAATAATTTTTTTTGTTGCTTGAACTTGCACATTTTTATTCAATCGAACTCCAGAAGATAGCGCCAATAACATTGACAAATCCAAATAACATTTAAATATATCTTAAAATCAATTATTTCCCCCACCCCCACCCCAAAAAAATGTTTGGTTAACATCACATTCCAAGTTTAAAGAAAATCGTTCTACATGTAATCGTGTCAAATTTTCAATATCGAATTTTCACCGGAAATATCCGTTTTGAAGTCCCTTGAGTCCAAAAAATTGGTTTTTTAGCAAATGGTCTGTGAGTATGTATGTATGTGAACAGTATAGCTCAAAAACGAAAAACCGTAGAAAGTTGAAACTTGATATTACGTTTAGGTATCACCATGGAATCTGTCGGTGGCTCATCTGTCAAAATTCCTCAACCGGAACTACCACTTTACTAGTTTTTTTTTTGTTTTTTTTTTTACGTTTTTGCGATTTTCTCAAAAATTGGCTTCAACGATTTTCTTCAAACTTGGTATATCAACTACACATACTAAGAGCTACAACTTTTATTTGAAATATTTCTCCAGGAAAATGCATTTAAGGGCACTTCTATGGGAGGTTATAGGGTTAGGTTTTCATCTGAACTACTATTTCACTTTATTAGACAAATTCTGTCATCTAAATAATGTTAATTAGAATTTAAATATATTGTTGAAAAAAATCTGAGTTTGAAAAAAAAATCGGATAACCGGAAGTAAAGTAAAGTCTATTTTTTCAGGCGGGCTTAACGTCCAACTACCAAATTAGGTGTCGTGGACGGGGGCGGCGGAAGCACTTACTTTACTATTAACATTTTTTAAACAAATATAAAATTTAGTTATACGCTGGACTCGAACTGGGGTCCTCCCACTTACAAGTCCATGCCATAACCACTACACCAAACCCGCCCCGATAACCGGAAGTACGCTTGTTTTTAACACTTTACTAAATGATTTTTTTTTTTTTTTTTTTCACTTTTCGCGATTTTCTCAAAAATGGCTCCGACAATTTTCTTGAAACTTTGTATATGAACTAAACATGCAAAGATCCTACATCTTTTATTTAAAACATCTCTCTGGGAAAATTCATTTAAGGGCACTTTTAGGGGAAGGGATGGGGGGTTACAGCTACCTCTAAAGTAGTATCATAGTTGATTATACAATTCTATCATCCAAACAAAATATAATTAGAAATAAATAGATGGCTAAAATTTCATGTTTTAAGAAAATTATCAGTAAAACCGGAAGTGCACTTTTACTGAACACAGTTTTTTCAGTTTTCGACAAATTTCATTGAATTTGGTAAACAAACTATAAAATTTGTCAATTATAATTTTGAGAATTGGAATAAGAGAAAGTTCGGTGAGTTGTTTCATATCAGAATTTTTTGTTTTCAAAGAAAAATATTTGTAAAAAAAGGTTATATACGTTTCTATCTATATACAGCAAGCATTCACAAGTTTACAGAAAAACAGAATCCTTTCAAAAATTTTAATGTACCCAGGAAAAAAAAGTTTCAAATAAAAGTGATAAAATATTAATAATAATTATTAAAAATTATTGTGGTGGTTGGTTCCGCAGAGCTGGAAAGCATCAGAGAACTTCATTTTGTGGTCATCCACAAAACATCTTATCTTTGCATGTTTAGTTCATATACGAAGTTTCAAGAAAATTATCGGAGCCATTTTTGAGAAAATCGCGAAAAAGTGAGAAAAAAAAAAAATCATTTAGTAAAGTGTTAAAACAAACGTACTTCTTCCGGTTGTCCGATTTTTTTCAAACTCGAGATTTTTTCAACAATATATTTAAATGTTTTGTGGATGACCACAAAAATGAAGCAGGCTACCACGGAAAATGTCTCTGATTAATAAAAGTAATTAAAATAATTCTGACTTGACAGTGGTGTTATCATACAGTCAGCCATGTAAGCATATGCCACTATCTGTTCCTAAAGCTAACTTGTGTAATTTACTGCTTTCCAACATCTACATAATAAGAGCAATTAGATTTTCTTTTTAGACAATACTAAAAAAAATCTGGAATGAAACACTCATTCACACGACATTCTGTTTAAAACTGTCGGCAAATTTTTATGGAGAAAATCACCAAAAAAAAAAAAAAAAAAAATCTGAAAAACTTATTCATTCAGTTAAGTCATACTTCCGGTCAATCGATTTTCTTCAAACTGGGAATTTTGGCAACTTATATAACTCTAATTAATATTATTTAGTTGACACAATTGTATAGTACATTGTTGAACTGAAATAGCATATTACAGGAAAACATAACCCACGCCTCCTCCGAAAGTACCCTTAAAATGAATTTCCCTGCAGAAATATTACAAATAAAAATTATAGCTCTTTATATTATGTCTAGTTAATATACGAAGTTAAAAGAAAATCGTTGGAGACTTGTTAGAGAAAAATAACAGAAAACTGGAAACAACTTTCTATAAAGCACAATTCCGATAATCTGGATTTGTTTCTTCAAACTCAGGATTTTGAAAACATATTTAATTTTAATTAATATTATTTAGATAATAGAATTGTGTAATAAACTGTAATACCACTTTAAAGGAAACCATAATTCCACCCTATTATATAAGTTTAAAAAAACTCGTTGGATTTTGCCCGAAATCTTCATGTCTGTTGCGGAATATTAAGTTTAAGATTCCTGCAACTTATCGTTTTTGAGATATTCTTTTCATACACACACACACACATACATATAGAACATTTTCTTAAAAAACAGTTTTTTGGACTCAAAATATCTCAAAACGTATAATCTTCAGTGAAAACTCAATTTCGTAAATATGACACGATCGTAATACTTACTCTGCACTATTATTAGTAAGAGAAAATAAAAAGGGTAAATATAATATAAACTGAGACATCATCACCATCATCAACATTGGCAATAACAAAATGAACTTTACCCACTTCTTTAATAAACACAAAAATTTAACACGATTAATTAAGCGATTAATCTTAAATACTCTCTCTTTGTATAATAGAAGATGGTCATGATGAAGAAAACAGACTAGAAATATGGCCGCCACTAGGTGAAATGTCCGTCCACCTTAACGTCTAAAGTAATTATATAACAAAAAGTCTTGTTAGATTTATAGCAGGTTAGTTTTTATCAGTGTAGCCACAAGTACACAGTGGCAACTGAAGGTAATCACCCTACTCCCTCCCCCCCACAAACTGACTACACTAATTGGATCTTCTATATCTTCAAACTACTTACATTAAATTTTACAAATAATTCTAGATATTTCTTTCTTTTTTTAACAACATTTAACAATTTTTTTTTTTCGCCATCATTATTTATTATTTACTTTTATTCTAACCTTTATATTATCAACTTTAAATTTTTTCTTAATACTAGAAAGGAAATGTTGCGATAGATTCCAAACAATTTTAAAAACCGGATATACATGTCTTCAGATATCTGTTTATGGCATTGATTTTTAAATATTGCATACTAACCTCACACATATACAGGGTGTAACAGCAACCTCTGGCAATACTTCGGCATATGGTTTTTCACTTTATTTGGAATAAAAAATTTGTAATGAACCATGGTCCGATTCGTTCGCCTTCAAAAGTTATTCTTCATTTTGGAAAATTTTCAATTTTCCTACTTTTTCTCATAAAATTGATTATATCTCAAAAAGTTTTTAACATAAATCATATTCAATTACATCTTTGGAAAGAGCATTAAATTTCCTATAAGAAACAGAAGTTTTATCTTAATTGAATTAATTATAAGGTTTTTCAGAGACATTAAACTCAACTCTATAGCGCTTCGACTGTTAAAAACCATTTTTCAATAGTATTTTCTTATAAATTTCTTTAAGGCTAGCGTACGGTCCGGTTACAGACAAAATATCTACATTTCACCAGATTTTCAACGATAATAATATCGTGGGGTTTCTTTCTTATTTTCTTAAAGAATATGCGAAATAAATGTAAAAAAAAACACAAAATGAAAATTGAGAGCTGTTACAAAAATATCACAAGTTTAATTAATAATCCTGTAATGAACTTTGGAATTGTTATCTCACGATAGAAATTCGTCCAGTTCTAATAAACAGAAACATTTAGTCGTGATTTAGCTGGTCATACATTCAAAATGCCAGATTTCTTTGTCATAGAATAGCGAGATATGGTTTTTATTTGTGGGTTTTGTAACGGCAGCGCGGAAGCTGCCGCTGAGTATGCTAGCCGTTGGCCTAACAGGAAACCATATAAACAGCGTATTAGAGACTAGGGGAAACCGGTTCTGTGAGAATAAACTACCGAGGAAACTTAATCGTTCTTACGAAAATTCATGTCAACGCATCTTGAATGTGTTTGATGACGATTCTACCCTTAGCACACGCAGAGTGCCATTGTCGCTAGGTTTGTCTCATCAGACTGGTGAAATGTAGATATTTTTTCTGTAACCGGACCGTACGCTAGCCTTAATGAAATTTATAAGAAAATACTATTGAAAAGTGGTTTTTAACAGTCGAAGCGCTGTAGAGTTGAGTTTAATGTCTCTGAAAAACCTTATAATTAATTCAATTAAGATAAAACTTCTGTTTCTTATAGGAAATTTAATGCTCTTTCCAAAGATGTAATTGAATATGATTTATGTTCACAACTTTTTGAGATATAATCAATTTTATGAGAAAAAGTAGGAAAATTGAAAATTTTCCAAAATGAAGATTAACTTTTGAAGGCGAACGAATCGGACCATGGTTTATTAGAAATTTGTTGTTCCAAATAAAGTGACAAACCATATCTCGAAGTATTGCCAGAGGTTGCTGTTACACCCTGTGTAGTCCTATCTGTTTTATATAGTTGTGAGAGAGCTGAAATGTACAGTTTTCCTTTAAAGTGCTACTTGAATAAAAAAAGTACGATTCTACATATTGCGAGTTACATAATTTTTCTTTATTTTCTTATTTTTCAAACATAAATTACAATAACTAGAGAAAATTTATTTGTACAGAGGGGAAATCTGTTACGCAAAGGATAGCAGGCCAGTTAGGATTCCTTGCAGTTGCACTCAA
Organism: Triatoma infestans; assembly: GCA_011037195.1. Classification (NCBI taxonomy): domain Eukaryota; kingdom Metazoa; phylum Arthropoda; class Insecta; order Hemiptera; family Reduviidae; genus Triatoma; species Triatoma infestans. Next base: position 512,760 of record JAAEAF010014304.1, read on the forward strand.
TGGCAGGAAACAAGATCGCGGTCATTTTGGCCAAGGAAGGTGGCTGTTTTGCCACAATCTGGTGGAACCAGTGTCGTATTTGGAAGCGAGAAGTGAAATTCAGCTTGCTGTTCGGACACGGATGGTAGAATTACAAAGAGTGGGTGCAGCAGGGAAGAAGACATGGGAGCGCTTTCTTCAGAAAAAGAAAGTTCCAAAAAAATCCTTTCAAGTGATCTCTTAAGAAAAACCTTAGTGGCATCATTTAGAATGACTATTTAAGGTAGCATCTGAATAGGATAGGATTGAAACGTCTACCTGCCCTCTCAGTGACACGGTACAACCAATGGACAGGGAACACCTTCTTTCGTACTTTGCCCCACGCTTACATATTGACGAGCCTAATAAGTGGGCTAAATTGGAAATAATTTACTGGGCAGCCAGAACCAAATTGGATTTGTTTTCTACTTATAGGCTGGCGTAACAAAACAAAGAAAAAGTAAATTAAGATTTATAAGAGGAAGCATTTTATATTTAAACAATTTAATGGTGTCAGCATTTAAATTAAGGGATAGAGAGAGAATATGATACAGAAGGAGATCCTTAGCAGGTAGTCTAGTAGTTACAATCACTACTTGGTAGATGATGAAGGTAGATGGTATGAAGGTACTAAGCTGCCCTGGTAGTAAGATAAGTAACTAATTGTCATGGAGCCACATTAGTAGTAGTTACTAGGTTCTCAGTTCCAACCCTTTTGATATCCTCTACAACATACAGCTTGACTCGTTAAGGGAAGTAGGCAAGTGAACAGTGGAAACAGGGGAGAGTATGAAGCATCATCATGAGATAATGTAGAGTGGCGGGAGGCGACAGGCAATTATAGCCCTTATCCAACAATGGCCGCCATCATTGCCTCAGCCCACTTAACTCATTAGCAGGCATGGTTGAGAGATTTCCCAACGGAGTCTTCCTATCTATCTTATTGTCTCACCCGCCCCTCACTCTCTCTGTCTCATTCCCGTCAGTTCTTACCTCACTCAGTTACACTTAACAAAAGTTTACCAGCTTCAACTTCAACAACTCATACTCCTAAACTAACAATTCACACAAACACACACACACACACACAGACACACACACACACACACTCAAATGTCCACATTGTTACTTTCTAGCTCGTAAGAAAAACAACATCTACATAGATATCATTTAAAGGAAATTGACCTATTCCTCTTTAATTGCAACTAATAACCAAGAACTTCGGTAATACTCAACACCACTCCTAAATTATAATAACTTATTGTTTAGAATAAGTATATGTACTTTGCATAAATTACTTTCGAGAATTTCTTATTTATTTGCTAAAACTTTTCACATTTTCCTCCATGTTTTTCTAAACAATGTTTTGTTCATAGGTGTTCTAATCTATTCTGATGGCTGCGGCCCTCCCAAAAATACAGATGCCTCAGGCCCAAACGCCTTAATACATATTTACTTTTTTTCATCTACCATATCTAACCTTTTTGCGCCCACAATTGAAGACTGTTCATCGCAAGTTCATCCTCAGCTACGCATTGGTGTTTCGCTCCTACTCTAACATTCACCTGGATTTGTCAGGATTTTACACCAACACGTCACATTTGATCTGTCATCAATACTTCAACATTTCAAACTGAATTCTTGTTCAATTCTCGGTTTTTTTCTAGATGAGACAATGTAAAAGAATATTTCTCAACATGTTCAGACAAACCACACTTACAATATGATGGCAATTTTCAGCCATAGTTTAAAGATCTAACCCCCACAGCTTTCACACATTCTTGTAAGTCTGGTTAGAAATGATAATATATCGTACTATCGTTGTTGTGGTGGTTGGTTGCGCAGAACTGGAAAGCATCAGAGACATTGTGGTTGAAAGTGGCGATTTCATTTTGACGCCTACTTTTTACTAGTGTATTGAAAACTATTAAGAAAAATGCCGTAAATTTCACTTCAATATTTTAAATCATTACCAAGATATTCAATCATAAATATTAAATTTTGGTCGTTTTTTCCTATTTCTCTGCTTCAAAAACTAAAATTAAAAGCGAATAAATAAGAGAGTTCAAATGCTGATAAAATTTAAAACCTATTTTACAACTATAAGGGACATAAAAATCAAATAATACATCATTAAAACAAAACAATTTTTCAGTTTATTTACAAAAATCGATAAAAAAATATTTCCTATTTATTCAAAATTACTTCCTCAGCTTAAACAGTACAAGTGCAGTTGCTGCCCAATAGATGAAGTTGCTAATCGTATTATGTCTGCCGGAATTGCTATGCACGTTTGCATTAAGTCTTCTCTAAGAGCTTCTGGAGTTGGTTGGTTCCTTGGCATAAATTTTTTCTTTGAGATATCCCCAAAGAAAAAAATCAATAGGGGTTAAATTTAGCGATCTGGAAGGCCAGCTTACCGGTCCCTGCCTCCGGATCTAGAGGTTCCTGAATATCTGTCTGTTAATGTTTGGTGAGGAATGATTGGAGACAAAACTATTGGCCTATACTTTCCGCCAGGTACCTTAAATGGGCAAGAAAGGCTAATTTTATAATTTACTGTTACGACAGTTGCTGGAGGATGTGCCATTGAATGTCAGAACAAGAATATGGTTCCAACAAGATGGTTATCCCGCGCATTATGCCTTAGTGGCGAGGAGAGAAGTGAAGAGATGTTCTGAAACCGCTTGTTCAGGAGACTGGGACCCGCTCGGTTTGAAATATTGAAATGAAATTAACGACATTTTTCCTCCTTTTTTTAATAGTTTTCAATACAATAGTAAAAAGTGGGGTTCAAAAAAGAAATCACCACTTTCAACCACCGATTTAAGTTGTAAGGCGGCAATAAAATCAAATACCAACACCATCATAAACTAGAGCGATTGCCTGCTTCCGTGATACCCTGCTTCATTTTGTGGTCTTCGACCGGTTTCGGGCGTTCTCCCATCTTCAGGATGTGTTTGTCAGACAATGTGATAACACAGACTTGCACAGAGCAAATTCAGTTTACACCTTACAGTTTACATTTTATTTTGTGTAAACTGAATTTGCTCTATGCAAGTCTGTGTTATCACACTGTCTGACAAACGCATCCTGAAGATGGGCGAACGCCCGAAACCGGTCGATGACCACAAAATGAAGCAGGAAACACGGAAAATGTCTCTGATATCGTGATCACTGTCATACTAATTGTGGCGACATAAAAATGTCGTTAATTTCACTTCAATATTTCAAACCGAGCGGCTCCTCGCCACTAAGGCATAGTGCGCGGGACAACCATCTTGTTGGAACCATATTCTTGTTTTGACATTCAATGGCACATCCTCCAGCAACTGTCGTAACACTTGACGTATAAAATTAGCGTTTCTTGCCCATTTAAGGTACCTGGCGGGAAGTATAGGCCAATAGTTTTGTCTCCAACCATTCCGCACCAAACATTAACAGACAGATATTCAGTAACCGCTGGATCCGGAGGCAGGGACCGGTAAGCTGGCCTTCCAGATCGCTAAATTTAACCCCTATTGATTTCTTTCTTTGGGGATATCTCAAAGAAAAAATTTATGCCATAGAGGCTCATAGGAAGAAAAAATATAAGGGTAGCACAGAGCTATACTCCACGTTGCTAAGGGTTTGATTACAAATTTACCATATGTAATGGTGGTTGAGAGAGATGAGAGAAGACCAGTAGTGCCATCTATACAATGTCACTATCACAATATTTATTCAGAAATTGATAATGTTTAACATTTTTTTTTTTTTTTAAATTTAAGGCGCGTCAACGTCTATGGTCATTGGCTTCCGAACAGTGTACTCTCCATACAGACAAACACCATCCATCACCTGTGAGCTGTAAGAAGCTCCTAGAATGAAAAAAATCTAAGGGCAGACAGCCGGACTCGAACCTGGGTCCTCCGCGTGGGACTCCAGTACGCTAACCACTTAGCTATTCCCTTCCCTTGTTTGACATATAAATAAAGGTCTATTATATGTATATCAAACAGTTCTTCGAGAAAATTGATCCTTGCTTCTCTGGACGTCGAGTTGTCTCTACTCTGTACTTTTTTTATATTGTACATTTTCCCACCTTTATATTATTAAAGCCAATTATATATTTTGTAAAAATGCCAAGATGGAATTTGTCAATTGAAATTGTATGCTTTAAGAGAAAGTCTAGTGAATAGTATTTCACACTAAGTTTTTACTTTGCGTTTCTGTCAGATTTTTGATTTTTTTTTTTTACCGTAAATAGACAGCACGAAAACATTTTTTTAATGGCTTGTCCGTGTGAACCAATATAGCCAAAACTAATAATTGAGGGTTATATATATTTAATTCCTATCAGATTTTTAGTTGCATTTTACTATTACTTTATCTTACTAAGTAAAGTATTGCGTTATATTAGATTAGTGTTAAGTGAATTTCCAGAAATCAGAAATATGAACAATATCCCGGAGAATACTACTTTTTATTTCACCAGAAAAATAGGATTCCATCCTTGATGCTCTGTACATTCGTATTATCCATGGTTATTATCTGTAGCTAATGCAGGCAATTCTTTTACTATTAACAATTTCAATATTGTCTCCTACGTATAAGATAATAATATTTAACCTTCCTTAGTTACTTACTAGATAACTTATAATGTATGTTAGATTAAATAAACAATTTTTTTGTCCCATTGTCTTTCAGAAGCCAACTCACAGGTTTCATATAGATCCATATGCTTTCCAAAATTATCCAAATTTAAATTTATATATATTTAAATTACGGAATAACATCACTTTTAGGAAAACAATAAATGCACTATGACACTGTTCCATCTATCAAAACTTTAGCAATATTTGAACATTAATATTGTTTCCAAATAATAAGGAGTGCACCAGCTGGATTAATTCAAGTAAGCTAGAATTGCTCAGTAAAGAATAGATTGTTCAGTAAAAACCTCATTCATTTCAAAGTGATGCAACATTTACATCACTTAAGTTTAAAATTAAATTAGTTTTGGCTATCAACCTAACAAATAGTTTTGGCATCCATTACTTCGGTTGATCCGGACAGTAGTTCAAACAGAAGGAACAAAATATGTAAAACAAATGTAGCTAATTTGAAAATAGTTCATTCAAAAATAGGCACAATACATTCTCCCAATACATGGGCAATAAATTGTAAGAATTCTGCCAAGATGACTGACGGATTGAGAATTCTTTTCTCAGTACCCGCTATAGATGCAATCAAGAAACATTTTTTTTTTACATAATTCAAACAAGTAGAACAATTCAACTGGCACTATTGTATAATTTAAAAACTAATAGGATGTATACCTTTTCTAATCAAATCAGATCTCTCTCTTATCATGTACATGTGTACGTATTACCTCCAGATACTAGCGATACGTCTGTTACTTCTAATACAAATTTCTTATTTTGCCACTATATTAACACCAAAATTTTGGAAATACATTTTTAAATAACCAAGTAGTTAGGACATTTGTTTTATTAATAAATGCTGGTTTCATATTTATTTCATAATTCCAAAATGTCATCTCAAGTACTCAAGAAGAGTAGTGTCTTCAAAAAGTATTATTCAATGGAACAATTGTATTAAAATAAATAAAATTGGATAAAAAGGTTATTTATTTACTTTAAAGAATCAAAGAAATTACTGAAACTAGATAAGAAAGTGTTAGTACAAGAATTCACCGCAAGATAAAAGTACAAACCACTATCAGTACATTTCTAGTTATAAAAATTGCCATCAGTTGCCAACTACTCTCCAGTAAAGCAATTTTATTTCGTTATAAAATTTGCCACTAGATATCTCTACTTACTAAGAATTATATCTTCACATTTATGAAAATTAACACAAGATGTCCTCACTTACCGGGAAAGAAATAATCTGCTGCGCTTTTTAAATTTATAAATAAATTTCTTCCCTTTATTACTAATTATCTTACGCCTTACTTAAGTGACAGATATTTTTGCGTCAGAGAGAAGACCGCTTTGTCTAAAATCTATCCCATCAAGGCTGGTGTCCCACAAGGAAGTGTATGAACTCACACGACATACCACATTCATAAAAGACTCTAACGGCAACCTTTGCAGACGACACTGCCATTCTTTCATTACATGGCAACCACTTACAAAAACATCTTGACGGCATTCAACAATGATGCAATCAAAATGGAGAATCAAAATTAACAGTCTAAAATCTACACACATGACATTCACACTACCTAAACATACATGCCCAACAATTCACTTCAACGACACACCGCTCCCGGAGAAAACTTTACACGCTATCTTGGACTTCACTTAGACCGACGATTAACTTGGAACCCCCATACCAGACCTAAAAGACAGGCTTTAATTCAGAATTCGACAGTTATGATTGTTAAGATGGAAAATTAATCGACAACCACTCGTACTAATTTACAAAACTGTAATGCGACCTGTATGGCTGTTGCAAACTTTAGAGTTCTACCATATCATCCAACCTAGATACAGCCTTTCCAATCTAAACTTCTACGACACATTACTGCCGAACCCTACTACGTCTCATACCTTACACTACACACTGATCTCAACATACCATTCGTGACAGGCAGCCATAATCAAATACAAAAAGTTTCACGAAACACCATCACAACATAACAATTCTCTCATCACCAAATTAAGCTTGCCACAGAATACAACAAAGGAAGTGACGTGGGGATACCCTTCGCAAATGAACTCCCTAACAATGCCAGGAGCGTCATCGATGGATGATCCATTCAAGTTCCTCAAGCCAATATATCAGCATTGAGCAATAGCAATTATTGTTATCTGATTTAACAGATTTTCCTTATACAATAAACTAAATATTTAAAAAAATAAATAAACGTAAATTTTCAAGATTTGTATTAGGAGTTCAGACTGTCATAGGAACTCAAATAGATTTCAATTTACAAACACCTGAAAAGTGCTGCAATATTGCGACCATTTTTATGTATGTCATATGGCACATTTGAATTTCTCACATTTCACATACATACTACTTGAAAGATGTTCCTGTCAGATTTTTACTTTTTTTTATTATTACATTCTCTTACACCTAGTAGGAAGGACATAGCGATCGTGTCATTTGAGACCCTTAGATTTTCTCTTCCTAGGAACCTCTACAGTTCACTGTCCGGTGATGGGTCGTGTTGTCGGTAACGATAGGACAGTGACCGGAGACCGGCAGTGCACCGAGAAGGCTCCGGGCGCCAATGACTAATAAATGTTGTTGTGACTTAAATTAAAAAAAAAAAAAAAATTGAAATTGAATTTTCTCCGAAAATGTGTTTCGAGGTACCCTGAGTTCGAAAAAATGTTTTTAGCGAATGGTCCGTGTGTGTGTGGAGTATGTAAACAGAATATCTCAAAAACGAAAAATCGTATGCAGCTCAAACGTAACTGGTGAGTGTGGTTGATGTGTTTGTAATGTAAGTAGCACGAGCTGTTTTGAAAAGAGGTAGTAATTTTAGAAATTTATGGAAGAATTTAGTGAGTAAGAAACTTGCAATTAACCATGCTTTAAAAACAACTAATTTAATGACTAGATATTTATTCATAAACGAGCTAACCAAATATAAAACTAGGATAGATAAATAAATCAAGAGAGCGACGTAGTAGATACTTCTTGTCTACGTGAATAAGACTGAATGTAGACGACTGATAGTATAGCTGCATGAATATGACTGCATCTAATTAACTTTTCATTTTCAGCCTGATATTATATTAAATTGCCGCATCCCAAAGAGGGTTACATGAGAACAGGTTTATGAGAATCGAACCGCAAACTACGTCTCTAGCTAAACGAAGACAGAGAATAATAGATGTATGCAACTCAGTTGAACCCGAATCTGGTTCTTTGGCCGTATAGGATACTAGGCAATTTAATTTCTTACAAGTTCCACGGGCGGGGGATTATTAATAATTGTAGTTCTGTGTTTTCAATCACAACTCGTAAAATATTGCTTACAGAAGAAAAAACTGTTCAAGTAAATTTTACTTTAAAAAACTAGTGGAATCTATTTCTGTAGTGAAAACTTCCTATTTGAAAAAAAGAACTTGATGCCTGTATCTCGCTTCTGGCAGCACAAAAAAAATTGTGCTCGCTAATTTTGGATTTCTAACGAAAAATTAAGAGGACATTTATGTTTTCTTTCTAGCTTAGTTTCCGATTAAAAGTCGATTTCCATGTATCTTGGGACACCAAGTATGTATATTATATTTTATGTAATATATAATATGTATATATATTGTTAATAGCATATGTTTTCATCATACCCCTGCGCTGGAGATGCAGTTCAATCGCTCTATACCTTTACATCTTCAAATCTATACTGTCTACATATGGTATAATTTAGGTCAAGACCTCATCATTTCATATCTAATTTTTAGATAATTTAAAACAAGAATTCATATACTAGGGTTTTTATATGCATTCATTCAGGTATTGGTATTTTTTATTTATTATTATTACATTTAGTATTTTCAATATTTGCAGTTTAATTAATGTTCGTTTAATATGATTATTTTGTTTTTTACAAATAGTAATTAAATAGTTCTTCTGACAGATGAGAAAGTAAAAATCATAAAAAAAATTAAATTAAAAGAAAAGAATAAATTATTGGATAGTTTGTTCTATTTTATAATAAGCGTATAATGTATTTACAAATATTATTACAGAATTAGAATATAAAGGAAAGCAAAACAGAAATATTTTTAAATTTTTGTTGTTATCATCTTTATGGTAGATAAATTGCATTTCGTCGATATAAATCCCACAAAAGAATAACGATATACTCAAATGTAGAGGTAACCCTCTTATCCATGAGAGCAAGAACAGAACTGAAAATAAAAATTATATTAAATTTATTTCCAAACTTACTGGTAACCTCTTAGGCGTAAAATGAACTAATATTTAAATAAGAATTAAATCAGAATGAAATTCCAAATCTTACAACTGCTAAAATTAAGACCAATTTGCCGCTTTCTAACATGGATACCAAAGGCAAGTGTTTAGACATGGATATTATATTCCCCCCAAATTTTAGTAAACAATCAAATCAGACATGAAAATATTTTCTTTTTCATCAATGAAATCTTAATCTTCTTCTTTTTGCATCATTTTATAATCAACAAAAAACAATAAAATGATACTGATTTCTATTATCAGCGAATGTAAATCAAGTAATTATTCATTCATTTATTTTAAACTGGAATTTAAAAAAAAAATTGTTATTTCCCAAAAATATTTTAATCCTCTCTGAAAAAATTCCGCCTCCACTTTTTATGGAGTAAAAAATTTGATGAATTCAACAAATCCTATGAGATAAGAGATGTCCAAGAGGTTTCCTGGGTTCAACGAAAGAAGCCTGATCTCATAGAAAAAAGAAAACATTGATAAAATAACTGGAAGAAAAAATGGTATTCAAATCGTCAGTCCTTAAAATTCCAATGAGATGTTTATACGGCAATGGCCAGAGGGGTTTTTAAAGAAACAAAAATTTCTTTGTTGCTCTACGTTTCGGGTACCATTGGTGCCCTACTTCAGGAGCTCTGAATGATACCAACTGACAGAGCACTAGAACTGATACAAAAAACTGGACATTTATTCAACCCCTCTTTACCACAAAACATTTTTCTCCATACCCTCACTTTATCTTGCAAGTCCGGTTATTTTACATTTATGCACAAATTTTACCGTCAAATTAATGGTCTGGCAATGGGAAATTGCCTGTCTCCAGTCATAGCTAACATAATCATCAATGATTTAATTGACTCTGGGCTTCCTGCTCTCCAAAACTCTATTTCTTCCATCTTCAAGTACGTAGATGATTTGTTTCTCACCATTAATCCAGACCACACTTCCACTATCCTTCAAACCTTCAACTCTTATAACCCTTGCATACAATTCACTTTAGAAACCGAAAATGACAACAAAATAGCCTTTCTTGACACACTCATCATTCGCAACCATGACAACACATTCACAAACAACTGGTACACTAAACCCACTTACTCTGGAAGACTGCTACACTTACTTCCTTTCAGACCATCCTTTGCACCAAAAAATAAACACCATAAAAAACCTATATAACCGTGCAATCCATTTATCGGACCCATCGTTCCACCAGGACAATATCAAAAAAATAAAAGAAATACTGGTTAAAATGACTATCTTATTCATCTAATTCTCAAAACCATCCAAAAATACACAAACAGACGTCCAACGCAGAACCCTCAAAACATTCCAAGAATACTGAATCTCCCATTTACCACTCGCTCACGGAAGAACATTTTGATTTTGCATTTAAGCATGCAATGAGCATGACATTTATGAACAACTCTTTAAGACAAAATTTCTGGATTTGCAAGCAACTTTGGCTCTTATTCAAATTTACATTTTTTAAGTTAATTTAAAAAAAATCGCACTATTAAATCATATTATTTAATTTATGAAACAACACATTTCACATAACACCAGAAAAGTCACGCCCACAAGCTACCACTATTACTTTTAAATTCCTCTCTTTTATTACAGTTGTTCAACCTTTTTCAGACCAGCATAAACGCAATATATAAAAAGATAATGTTTACAACAATGACAAATTTGATAAAATATAAATCATCATACATATTATACCAACATCTACAAAATACAAAGAATGTATTTATTTTGTTACGTCGATTCTTTTGTTCAATTTTAGAAGTAGATGTTGAATTATTTATTGAGGGTTGATGACAGTTGTTTTATGTTTTTATTTTTGTCTCGAGACGTTTCGACCTATGGAGGTCATATCAGTTGAGTTATGCTGGTATATTATTTTTGTATTGCTTTTTACTTGTATGGAGTTGATGTGACATTGCGGTATAGGTTTGGTATATCATTTTTCTGATGATATACCGGACCTGTACCGCAGTTTTACGCACACAACTGATGATGACTTCCTTAGATCAAAACTTCTCGAGACAAAAATAAAGACATAATACAACTGAAAAGCTTACTGTCCCTAATTGTCAAGAGAAGTTTTATTTTGTTTTTCGGTCAAAACTTCAATCCATTCCTTGTGAATGAAAAGCCCACTTTTCATACTTAATTTATTACTCTCTGCGAAAATGATCTCTAATTATTTCTCCAGTCGGAAAGAAGCTCAGAAATCTGACATTTCTAAGAAAAATTGAGTTTAACTCAAAAAACCAAAGAAGTTCATAATGCAATTGGAAAACAAAACAGTTGCAATAGAGTCATGAGTGGCTTATTTTATAGCAAATAATATTATCCAAATTATTCAAAAATTTTATAACATTTCCAATTTTATTATTTTACAATAATTAAATCAATGAAATAGTTAGTGGTTGTACATATAAACAAATTTTCTTAAATTATCTTACAAATTGTCTTATGTCAAATGAAATTATAATAATAAGAGTATAAGCTAAATTAGTAAAGGTCTGAATAAAATTACATCAAGTTTATAAAGTTGGCTTACCAGCAGCGGCTAAAGAGATATTCGGACCAATAGCTTCAAGTAAAGAAAAACGTAACGGTAAGGATGATGCAAGAACATGAAGTAACAATGATTGCTTCAAAATAAACTTTCCTGTTCTTAGGATGATTTCGTTTGGGTAGCTAATCATCAAACATGATGGCAATGCCGCTATTGCTATCCAGTTCGATATGATAGATACACTAGTTCTGTATACTTGATAATTCTCAAAAAGCTTTATATTTCCAAGAATATAAATGAACAGTATTATTCTTGGGTGTTTTGATGAAAATAATACTAGTCTGAAAAATAAAACGTTAAATTTCACTAGAAATTAACTTAAAACTAAAATTATAAATTTAATTTTACTTTTGTCATTAAAATTATTAGTGGTATGAAAAGGATATTGAGGTTCACTCAAAGAAAACTCTTTTTTCAAATTTTCACCGAAGTTTCGGAAAAAATTTTCCGGCAAATTTTTTGGGTAAAAATTTTCCTGTTTGAATTTCTTAAACATTCCAGTTTAACTTGTGATATACCATCACCAACACTTGGCGATTCAAACAGAAAAATTTTTACCCCGAAGAAGGTAATAAATTTGTCGAAACGTCGGTGAAAATTCGAAAAAAGAGTTTTCTTCGACCGAACCTCAATATCCCTTTCACATCAAATACAGCGGTCGTAACGAACATCAAAACATTATTAGTGCTGAAATTATCAAAGTATTTGTTACAGATGGCAAAGTATTGTTAATCTTCCTGAATAAAAAAGAATATTCAGTGCTTCATTATTATAAGTTAATTTACTAAAGATTTATCATTTAGCAGAGGAGCTCTTTACTATATGGCTGGAACCAGGGCTGCGGAATCGGCTTTGATAATTTCATTTTTTATTGAAAGAGAGGTAATGATTACCCATTCTGACTCCTATTTTACTTACTCTTATTTTGGACAGTTAATCACGCGATTCCTCATTTTTTTGCTTATTTATTTACATTATATCAAAGAACGGCTTTGGCACCAAAATGATTGGTGAATACAATAAATACTAGGAAAAAATATATATAAACAACGAAAGATAAATAAACCGCGCATTCTGGCACAGGGAATGAAATTACCGTAAATAGCTCCGGATAATCAATACATTATTCAGTAGCTTCTTCAAGAAAATCAAATCAGCTCGTAATCTTTTAACCTCTAGAGTAGCCAAGTTTCCAAAGAATGAAAACTTCTTGTTAAAAACTCTTAACAAAGCGGGATTGTATGGCCTCAAGTCTAATAACATCCTTTTTACAGTATGGTCTCCATATTACAGATGCATATCCCATAATGCTTCTTACAATGAGCTGAAGACAGCCATCATAGCTTTGGGATCTCTAAGATTACAGTGTGCCTCAAAACAAAGCCCAAAGCTTCTAGAAGCCTTCCTCTGCAGCTCTCCTCATGTAGCTCTGAACGATAGGTCATGCCTCAACTTTACTCCCACGTCCCTCACATTATCGTTCGAGAAAGTGCTTGGCTATCGATAGTATATTTAAAGTAATTAAATTCTTTTTACGATACAAATAAATTATGTGTTATGACTGCAGAGGGTCGACCCAAAAAACCATGCTGTTTGCTTGAAATAACCCCTCTGAAGATTCTTAAATGGTCCAAAACAAGAATTACAAACTGCTTTGTCAACACATTCATAATACTATATGTCTGTAATCTTCAATGTAATTGGGGCTACTAATCTTAGGTATTAAAACAGAATAGACTTGCTACCAGGAGGTACGAAAAATACCAGATGACAAGGAGAGGTTAAACAACTTTTTTACAGGAACTATTAGAGGCAATGCACATTCTATAAAGAATTTAGCTGGAAAAACGTCCGGTCCAGGATTTGAGGATTTTTCAGAGCTAGAATTTTGTTAAAGCTAGATTTTATTTCAGTTTTTGGAAAAGTAACTGATGAGAGTAGAGGTAGACGAATACAAATGAGGTGCCTGACTACTAATTACTGAATGTGATGCAACGGATGGATCGCCGACTCGAAAAAATTAGCAAATTTTTTTAGAAATCGAATCTTGGTCAGATACAAAGGTACAATTATAAGAAAGAACTGAAGGAAGTGAGACGCCTTTCTTTTTATCTTTAATGTATTTCTGGAAGGAATGAACATTTATTAATTTTTAAACACAATAATATGTGTAACTAAATTATCAAAATTAGAATACACAGGTTTTGTAGACTGTGAGAGCTTAAAAAAAAATAGAAATGCTCTTTCAATGAAATTCAATCTTTCAAATTAAGGGTATAAAGTATGATTAAATTTATTCTTTGTTTTCTAATTAAATTGCGAATCTTTAATATACAAGCCGTTAATATAAGAAATCTTAGAACTTTGCTTACATGTTTGCACTAATTCTTAAGGTATTTAACAAAACATAGGATTCTAGATCTAACGACTTCATTAATGAGTTTATCTTTATTACATGTTTTCTGAAAAATATTTCGAACTTTTGAACCGTTTCAAAGTATAATGTATTTATGTAGTTTGATTGCAACATTAAATTATTGGAGCTTGAGCATTTATCTGCATGTCACAATTTTTTTTTCTAATTTAAGGCGTATTAACATCTATGGTCATTGGCGCCCGTAGCCTTCTCTCGCTACAGACACTGACCAATACGGAACAGTGAGCTGTAAAGGCTCCTAGGAAGAAAAAATCTAAGATTAGCACTGGACTCGAAACCAGGACCTCCGCGTGAGTCCCACGCGCTACCACTGGGCTAATCCTTCTTTATTAATAGATTACAAATATCAGTAACCTCAGTTATAACAGATTTAATAATTAACCAGCCTCTAGTCTGTAGGTAAATTACCTTATCCTAAGCTCCTTGTGGATAAATTCTTTTCAAATAAAATTTGTTTCAATGCACAATCAAAAAATTTTAAATGAATAAAGTAAAAAAAAAATACTATGGTACCATGGGAGTGTTTTAATCGCTTCTGTAGTAATGTACATTATAACATATGAAAGTAGTAGCGCAGAATGAAGATAGAGGCATTTCTTCTGTAATGACCAGTTTATTCTGAAATCGTGCCAGTTATAGTAGGTCTTAATCTTACCATAAGTATTTGTAAGCAAATTCTTAATGTTTCTGAAAAAACTGATTAATCTCGAAGGCATTATACCTGAAATGGAGCAGACATTGTGATTACCGCAACAAGAACATTTAAGTTTGCAGGGTAAAATTTTTCTATTCAGTCATAATTACTTTCATACAAGGAAGTATTTTTGATGTTTTCAGAACGATATTTCGCCCAAGTGGTTTTTTTTTATTACAATAACTCAAATAAGCTAAACACAAACTAATCAATAGATCACACCACGAACAATAGAAAACTTCTCTTAATAAACACAGCTGATATTTTGGAACATTTTCAGTTTTCTACCATGAAGAATCATTAGATATTAAATAAGTGAATAATATCCACAGCCCTTATCAAATTTTCTACCTTCTTTCATTTAAATAATAAATTCT
The DNA here is from genome assembly GCA_011037195.1 of Triatoma infestans. Classification (NCBI taxonomy): domain Eukaryota; kingdom Metazoa; phylum Arthropoda; class Insecta; order Hemiptera; family Reduviidae; genus Triatoma; species Triatoma infestans. The sequence continues at coordinate 527,822 of JAAEAF010014304.1, forward strand.
TCCTGAAAATAAAGATTTATATGGGCCTTTTTTCCCTGTTTTTGATGAAACACTTCCATGAATCGGTGTTTGGGTCTGCAATGCTAGACAATATCTGTGAGACAGCGTAGCATAGAATGCTTCTTTTTTTAATTATGTTATAACGAAATTTATTTTATATTCTGTTACTATTGAAAGATGAAGTATTGTCTTCGCATCAGATTATCGGTGTTGTCCACCGGAAATACATATCAATAATACATCTCGCTCCTATACTCTGCATCCAGTCCCCGTTCTTTCTCTGTGCAATTTTTTTTGCTTACGGATTTATGATCTTTCCAATATTATGTGTGGAAAAGCAAAAGCACATTAATAATCCACCGAGACACCATGGAACCGTAGGCGCTGCCGACTTGCCTTCTCCTGTTCCAAAAATGATCTATATTTCGGTACATGTGAAGTTTGTTAATATCAAAAGATAACTCAATAATGTTACTCCGTTTTAAGTATCATCAAGTGGATTATTAAAGTATAAAATTTCGGTCAAAATCCATGTATTGAAGTAGGGCTTCATTAATTTTTCCAATTTTTTTTCATAATGTACAGATGGTAAAACTACACAGCTTCCTGAAAAAACATTTCAAATCAATTTTGATGTTTTACATGTAAAAAATGTTTTTAAAAAAAGTTTGGTTTATAATATATAAAGTTAGTCAAGACTCGCTAGAACTTGCAGAAAAAAATAAATAATCTACATGGGTTCTGGCCGTAATCTTTGTCTTGATTTATCTGGGAACCAAGTTTGAGTTTCCCACGATTTATTGTTTTTGGGTTATTTTGTTCACTTTCTTTATATTCCCGATAATTTCGAACTCGTACACACATCTAAGCATGCACGCATATTCAAAGTCAGAGATTGTTTTGTATAATTTGACTAAAAATTATCCACCATTATACCTAGCTCGCTGAATATGTGATTGTCGCAAAGCTTGATAAGTCTGGAATATTATCCATTATAGTATACGCCTTTTTATTAATTCTGATCAGTTTCAGATTTTTCTCCATCGTTAATAGTCTGGTTCAAGTTGGCATAGAGGGTTGACATGAGAATTGATCACAATGATTGATTGTATCAATCGGTGTCTATCACCCAGTATTGTAGTAAGTAGAAGTCTTTTCTCTCATGAAACTGATGAACCACATTCAGACAATGTTGGAAAATCCGTACTGTCAGGTTTAATAGAAAGAAGTATACTATGATATGACGGATAAAATCCCATCGTAATAAAACAATTAGCATTTACTATAACTTGACATAACAATTAAATCATCTTTCTAAAGTTATGGTCATCTACGATTTTTTTTTTTTAAGTACGAGTTCTTCACCCGATTCCTTTAATTATCCATTTTCAGTGTTCGGTTAATCCAGAATGGTAGAAATCTTGATGTTCATTTTACTAAGTTTCTGACTAATCGATTAGGAATGTGTCGGAACCTAGTACATTGATATTCAATATTTCTGCAAAATCTGGATTAACTTGGCTTACAGATGAATAAATAAACAAAAAAGATGCATAGGAGTATGAGAGACATAACATCATCATTGCTGTCCAAGCAACTAATCGAAAATAAGCAAACCATTTATTTAGATGGTTTTAATTTATTAAATGTTTTAGGTAAGTATCATCACTATTAGCTCCAACAAAGAAGACAATTTATACAATTAAATATACAAACAAAAGCGAATTTATAATTGGAAAGTAATATTTATTAGCATCCTAGGCTACCAATTCAAAAGAAGTCATGGATCCTTTTTATTCCTCTTTAAAAGAAGTTTCTTTACATGTAAAAGAAATTTGGTAAATCAAAGAATCAATTTAATAATTTTATACATACTGTTATTAATGGTAAGTGACTGAGTGTTGTAAGTAACCTTTAAACACTTTAAAAAAAATTATAATATAATAATTTCCTTTTACAAAACTTAATAAAAAGTAATCACAAAAATGCCTTTTTTTATACAATTAAAAGAAAGATAAAAGTAATACCATATACATAAAGATTGTATACAATTTAGAAGATATAAAATTAACATAAAAGTTGAAAGATACTAAACAAAATCAATAAAAGTTGATACATCGCTCAATGAATATCTGGTGAAATCACTTTTTGGTAATCTTATGCGAAGTGTATCAGACTTAAGTAAATTAAGAGAAGATTTATCTAAAGGTGGGGAATATTGTTCTAATAAATCATTCGTTATACATTTACATTCAACAACCAAACTTAACCAAGCCAATGATTTCTTTGTTATTTCATTATTTAAAAATATCTTTCTTGATAATTTTTTTGCATCTTCCAAACGGCGTTCTCTCTCGATTAAATTGCTGACCACAGTACCATCTGGTTTGCGCATCGTCAGATACTGTGAATACCTGATTACCTTTAAAAAAAAGTAGTTATTTATTTATTACAAATTATTAAAAAATGTTAACATTTATTTTCTGCACCATTTTGGATGAGCAGGGTCTGCACCTCAAAAAATATAGATTTCAAGTAAGTATTTAAGGAAGTAAAGATTTACGTACAAAAGCGCTTGGCAAACAGTTTTTATCTTGCACCTCCAGAAGGAGTACATATAACACATGCACCTTGATACAAACGAAGGGGAAGTGGGCTAGTTACTTTTTCAGAGATTTTGGCCTACCTGCGGTTCTCCCAGACTAACAATGGTAACAGCTGATTTTGTAGAACGTACTAACACGAACCTCATAAATCATATAGTTTTTTAGATCGCAGCGAATTTGGCTTTTTTAACGTCAATGAGTAACGCTTTACGTCGGACATCTTTGGTGCAATATTTACTTCATAAACATTAATTTGTTATTAGCTGTTGACAATAGCAACTGCCTTCTCTTCTTAATTTCAGAGCTTTTTAACTTGGAAATTATACAACAAGCAAACAACATCGTAACACTATCTTTTCCCTCGTAGTGCAAGGGCATTAACTGAATAACGAAAGCCTAATTTATATATAATATATATTTATATAAAAAAAAGCGCTTGGCAAACAGAATTTAAAAATCTATATATATATATTTGGGTGGCTTAATGTCCAACTACAAATTAGATCTGAGATTATATCCTTAATAGCATGCTTCTTTGGTATGTTTCGGATTTTCCATCATCGTCTGAGACTGATTCATCAAGTTTATATAATGAGGACGACTTCCACTTTTAAAGTTTCAGTCATAATGGGTAAGTAAGGGTACTAAATTAAATGCCTATCTTGCTCCCTTTCACTGAGCTCGAATATACTTCTGGCGGTTTAGTGAATACTTCAAACTTGGGACTGATTCAGGGCATTCTTCCTTAAAGTAAGTTAGGTGGCTTTGTGTAGGCAATCTAAATTATTGTAAAAAAAAAAATACAAAATAACCAAAGTTATGGTATGGCGGTTGAACTTAAAATTTTAATATGTAAAACTTAAAATCTTGAATTGTGGATTGCTCAGATAAAACCTGAGATATGTTAATAAATGAGGCACCTCATTTAACTGATAGAAAGATCACATCTCTCTAATTCTGTATTTGCCGTTATAATCAGGTTTTTTATCTCTAAACAGAATGGTAGCATTCCTAACAACGTTGTCATAGCAATAGAAGGAATGGTCGTTGCTGCATTTTATGCAACTCTTCATAGAATTCTCTGTGCCCACGTTGCCCTGAAGGCACTATGATTTAAGGAGGCATCTCTATATTATATTTTTTTCCTGAATTCTTTTTAAAATTGTAAAAATATAGAAAAAACGCCCCTATTATGACTCGACTGCTGGGTTCTAAGCAATATGGTAAGACATTTGTCATATTACTACCTCGAAGAGAGCATAGATTCTATTTTATTCGGACAGCAGTGAATCAAATATGGGACTGTAATTTAATCTAACTCCGATTTCGTTTTTGTTTTTCTTTGGAGCATGCCTTAGAAACTGCTCCCTGTTAAAAAAGGTTCATTAAATTTAAAGCACCCTATCAATCCATGAAAAATGCACAACAATACCTGCTCATTACGCAGTATAGAATATCTGAAATTTCATTTTTATACATATTCTTAACTAAGATCTATATTTAACTATAAATGTTAATCCGATAATGAAAACGATCTTTTCATTAGAAAGATAAAGAATAAAAATATAGGATAAAGAGTCTAAGATCATATAACCCAAGGATTAATGGCAAACCCCAAGCATCCCGTTATCATTGAGCATAGAGTACATTCACTAACATTTAAAATTTCACATCTGAACATAGTCCATACATTTACCAAGATAGTATTTCGAATAATTTGAAAAACGACCTATAAGTATAGCACTCAAGATTCCCTTATCTCCTGGATGGAACTGTGAAGAAAGAAATGAAGGAGCACATCCCACTACCGTGGTAGACAAAATTCATTAAATATCGTAAAGATAGAGCAGATATTTTCCACCAATATACTGGTATAAAAGTAGGCACTTAGGAGACAATGGTAGCATTAATGTAATTATAGTGGGGTTTTCAGCCAGCCCTCAATTCAAAATGATTAATGTAAAACAAAAATAATAAATAAAATAATAATCAAATTTATTTGTATAACTGATAATTAGATTCTAACATATATTTGAAAGTTAATTTTACTTTAAACCCTTTTTTTTTAGATTTTGTTTTTGGCATTAATATTCCGACATACTATTAATACTATGAAAGGCATAATGACCGTAGCAGTTAAGTACATTAAAAAAAAATTATATAAAATATATATATATATATATTTTTTTTTAATTTAAGGCGCTTCAACATCTATGGTCATTAGCACCCGGAGCCTTGTCAGTGCACTGCCGGCCTCTGACAGTTTTCTCTCGCTACAGATAACACTGTCCATCACCGAACAGTGAGCTGTAGAGGCTCCTAGGAAGAAAAAATCTAAGGGTAGCACTGGACTCGAACCCGGGACCTCCGCGTGGGAGTCCAACGCGCTAACCACTTAGCTAATCCCTTCCTAGTAAAAATCTCCTATAAGAAGATATTAAAAATCACCATTTTGATTTCGTTATACACATGATACAAATATCTTTACAAAAGCCAAACAATGTACAATCACACAAACACATGTATACATTGAATATGCACTGATATTACCCAAACATGATAGAAACCTTTTGCTTGGTCTTATTGCATTTTTCTAAACTTATTGTATTTTTTCGACACTAACCTGCACTTATCATATACATATTTACAACTCATCGCCTATTCGTTTCATTCGCCTCGTCTCTAACCCTGCACAACGTCTTTTTAAAGAAACACATTGTTTGAATTATTTTATGTATATGCAAATCATGATTATAGGCCTAACTAAGAAAATAGTAATGTTTTATTTCGCACATATATTTCTGCACAATACATAAAATGTGCTAGCTAATCCCTACTCAATTTGTAAATTTTAAAATCACAGATCAAGTAATGAAGCACAAAAGAAAACTATATTTCTTAAATTGATATTCATTATTTTGAGGTTGACATTAATGTTCATTAATTGTTTTTCTATTAATATTTTTTTTTAAATGTTTAAATGAAATGAATTACTTACGCATAAAGAAAACACTTGGATATCCTCTTGCAAAGATGATGGGACAAGATTTAATGCAAGCGAAAGTAATCCGTCAATAAGCTCATCAAAAGGTGCAAAATTCAGATTGCGTGCATGATGTGCTGCAGCAGCAAATAGCATGACGAAATTTCTGTATTCAACGGGTCCCTGGTTCAACTTAATTGCAGAACTATCTATTGAAAAAAAAAAGAAGAAGAAGAGACCTTTCGTTTTTAATGTATGCATAATTCAGATGTTCACATATTAAATAATTTAGAGTAAAATGTTAATGTTACTCTTGTTATAATTATTTACACTGATGTTCAAATAACTATCACTAATTTGCTCTAATCTCTCCCTAGATATTATCCGTAGTGAAGATCTAGAGATTAAAATTGCTACAAAGTCAAATACCTCCGACCTAGAAGATCTATGATGGCTCCCTCAAGTGTCTTGATCATATATTATATAAAAACCTACATCAAGAGATAGTATACTCCATACGGATGACCCAAAGAAGAGGAAGGAGTGAGTTCGGATATACAAATTTATACGGGTTTTTCTCATAAGCCTAGGTACCAGGCCAAGATTTCTAGACAGAGCTAGATGCTGTAACTGTTGGTTGAGATATTAGAAGGAAGGCATAAGATAATGGTTGTCATCTTCTGTCAGTCGAACCGCTCTTAGTACTATCATTTCTTATCAGAACCATTCAATTTTGATCAATTCAATTCTTATGTTCTGCAAGGACTGAAGAGGGTGGGCTTCTCGATGAGCAAAATAAGGTTCAGGATTTTATGTAATAGAAGACTCCAGATCAAAGAGGCTAAAAAATTTATTAATAAATTTTCTGCAAAATTACTTAAAAAAAAAAAAATCCCCTATGAATTATGCTGCCTATTTACAATATAAAATATACCCATAGGCGGGCAAGTGACAGCCTTTTGAGTTTGGCGAGCAAGAATAAGAACGGCAGTGCACATGCTTTGTCATTGTGAACAGTTGGTTCGGATGTTGTTTCAACTTCAAGAAAAAGCCAACTCCTATAGTAAGCAAAGTCGCTCCCAAACTTTGATCAAAAAGACCCTAAAAATTTACTATAAACAAGTGAGTTCAACATTAGACCAACTGCGATCGCAGTAGAAAAAGATGATTTGATTTAAGCATTAAATTAAATCTTATTTTCTAATCGCCTGTAAAATTTAATTGGACGTAAGTGTATGATGTGAGCTACAGTTCATCCGAAGATAGGGTAAATCCAAAAGTGGCACACATCAATTATTTCTGTTATATCTAGTTTAAGTATAATATCAGGATAAGTATTGTTGCTCATATTAGGTCAGGAATGCTTGGAGTACTGTAGGAACGCCAGGATTTAAAATTAGTTTTAAAATTTAAAGGAAGGCAATTAAACACATTTAAAAAAATAAAAGTTAGAAATCTTCTTTTTTTTTCTTTAGCTGGTTACAATGTCATTATTTAGGTAAAATTCCTCTTGCAATTAATATAGAATTTGGCTCTTGTTTCCATAACTTAGAATGAAAAAGGGGAGGGCAAAGCCTCATTCCACTGCGATCTGCTTTGAGAGGTCTATTGTGGATCCTCTGGGCTTATAGCGCATCCTTCAGCTTCGCTCTCTTAATAAGGCCTTGCAAAGCTGAAAGTGGCTCAGTCATGAATCTCGTGGCTTCGGGATTACTTGTCCCCAGTTGAAGAAACCTTGTCCTCATCAGGCCGGCAACTCACAAAGGACGTGTGCCGAGGTTTCCTCCTCGGCCTTGCAGAACCGGCACAATGCGTTGTCTGCAAGTACTAACTGATGCATGTGCCTATTCAGCCTACAATGTGTTAGCAGACCCACGATTAGCCTTACATCCCTTAGGCTATGGCGCAGTAGATCCCTGGTAAATGTCTTTTAAACTGTTTCCATAACCTCTGCATTTTTATAAATTAGGCTTATTATTATTATTATTCTTAGTCTTCTTATTATTATTAATCTTAATTTTTGTAAATATAGTCTTATTATCAAAGAGGCACATTTCACCTTTACCAATGGCGTCAAACAACTGTTCTCTATATGTCTCATATCAGGTGAATATCATCACCACATGTTTCAGATCCTCCCAAACTACGTATCTTAGATATAATTGGGGATATTAACTTAAATAAAAGGTACAGATCTTACTTAAATAAGCTCTGTATATAACATCATTAGTTCGGATTCTGCACTACTTATTGTTACTATGAATTCATTGAATGGAACTTAAACAAACCAAGAGTCTATTTAATTTAGAATCTATCTAATTTAGAATTATTTAATTGCTTTTGCCACCTTTCAGTTAGGGAAGAATTATGTTTGATCAAAATCAATAAAAGGATTTTTTCTTTATTATTGGTAAAGACTGGCCACTGACAGCCGCTCCTCTGATCTACTTTATCATCATTATCTACTTTACCGGAATATCCCTTTAGCCAACCTATTTCTATAACTTTTCCCAAAATAAAAGCTATAGAAATTATTATTTAAAGATTCCATAATAGTAACAATTAGGTGGGTATCATATCATTTCAATTTCAATTTGGAAAAAAATTAATTTAATGAATTTTAAATGACTGATATCAAGCCAATTTCTTTCCTAAAACCAGTTGTCCATAAATCACTACAACCCAATGTTTGGTTTAGACCAAAGAACGGAAATTTGCAGTTATTGAAAATTCAATAACTCTTGTTAAGAATTTTGATAATCGTTTAAATTTAAAGAAAAATTCTCATTTTTCTAGCTTTTTTAATCCTTTTTTTTTTTATTTCTATTTACATAAGTAAGCTAATTTTTCACAAGAGCTTCTACTTTCTGTTTACTTAAGAGATGTGTATTTGGTTGTTATATTTATAAAATTTCTATCTCACAAGATATTTATCAAGCCAACAAAACATCAGGACACTATGTAAGTTAATTATGCATTTTTGATCAGAAATACAAGTTAGGACATTAAAATAAATAAACAATCTTTCTCATTAATGCAGTTTTACCACAATTGAGAAATTTAATGATGAAATTGAAAATGGTACGGCATTAACATTATGAAGTAACCAGATGTTAAACTGCACACTTAAAGATAACCTGCAAAGTAAGGCTCCAAAATCCGCACTCGATTGTAGTGATAAAGACAGAAATTTCCTCCTGCACAGCCCTTTAAAATTTTTTCACAGTGAAGAACCTTTCCAAATAAATTTGATAATGTTACTTTTTCGATTTACTGGACTGATAATTCTTGTCAGGTAATTTTTCAAAATAGAAGCCAAATATTTTCAAAACTTATGTAAAATTTGCCTTTTAAAATGTCTTTAAAATTACGATTTATAGGAACTTGTTTTTTAGGAAATGAGATATATTATAATCTCTTAAAGTTTCCGACATTAAGTAAAACAGATTACTTACCTTTATAGTATTTCTCTAGATAGCGATAAAATAATGTACGAAGATTAGATCCCTTTTCAGTGTGTCGGAACATTACATATAAATATTTACAAACATAATTAGCATTAGATGCATCAATCATCATATTTTTAAAAATATGCTCCATCATTTTTCTGAAAAAAAAAAAAAAATAGTTAAATTTATAAAAATCTAGAGGTCGTTTCTATGTTAGCAGTTCCAAGAGGCATTCATTCGGAAGAAATTTCAAGAGTAAAATTGAAAGTTTTAATGTTTGATATTAAATTTAATGTATAGCTTTAAAGGTAATGCAGAGCTTGCCAAACTCTGGAGAGGAGTCTAAGTGTTTTCTCCTTATAATTGAATATAATGTTTTGTTCAATAATAAATATTATTACTATTTTAAGTTGCTTCAAAATCGATGATCATTGGCGCCAGGAGCCTCTTGGTGTAACTTCGGCCTAGGACAGTGTTCTCTCATTACAGACAACACTGCCCATCAACGGACAATGAGCTGTGAAGAGGCTTCTATGAATAAAAAATCTAAGGGCAGCATTGCTGTTCGAGCCCAGGATCTCCGTGTTGCTACTCCCTCCAGTCCCACTGAGCTAATCCCTTCTCTAATATTACTTTACTTTCTCTTACTGCTGTAAGAAGTATTGCGATCGTTCAAATTTTTCGATTCAAGTTATCAACGGCAAACTTTCTACATTTTGAATTCCCTTGAGTCCAAAAAAGAAGTTTTTTAAATTGGTCTCTTTGTGTGCGTGTGCATGCAGTACAACTTAGTAAAACGCAGAAAGTTCAAACCTTAATACTCGTTTAAGTTCTAACAGGGATATGAAATATGAAGTATCACTTTATATATTGATTTATCAGTTTTTTGCTATCTTATCTAAAAAAGACCCAATAATTTTCTTCAAACTTGGTACACCAACTACACATATACGCAGCTGTAAACTTTATTTGAACGCTTTCTTCGAGAAAATTCATTTAAGGGGTTATTGGCGAAGGAATGAAGTTATATTTTCCTCTAAAACATAAATATTGTTATGTTAATTAAATATATGATTCTATAATGTGTATAATATTAATGATAAATATATTGCAAAATGCCAGGTTCGAAGAAAATCTATTGTCCAGTCGCTTAGTGAACAGTTTTTCAGTTTTCTGTAAATTTCTCCATAAAAATACTCGACGTGTTTCCTTAAATTTTGTATAGTAACTATACATACAAGACCTTTCACTTTTGTTTGAAAATTTTTTCTGATAAAATTCATTCAAGGAAGTTTCAGATTGAGTAGAAGTTATGGTTTCCCCCAAAAATGTCGTTTAATTAAATTTAGATTCTTCCATCCATACATACATACATTGATGATAAATAAGCATTTCGGAGACTTGAACAAAAGTTTAGTAAATAAATTTTAAGTTTGAAGAAAATGAGTTAATTATAACTATGTAAATTGCATTAAGAGAATGTCGTGTGAGTGTTACACAGCATATTTTTAATATTACTATAAAGGAGGAGTAGGCCAGAGGCCGGAATAAACTGGATTTTAGCATCCCATCCTATAAGATGAATGGAAGGGCATTATCTGAGATTGTCTGTTACCGTCTAGTTTTCTTTTTACCAGTTCCACATTTCATCCATCTTCAGAGGTAGTTATAATAACTTTGATGACGGGTGGACACCCGAATTTGCCAGCACAATGAAATCTAGAAGTAATGAAGTAGATGTAAATTTCAGATACTATCCGGTATTTAGACCCAATCACTACTCAAGAATGCTGCTCATGCAAAGGTAATCGATAGGAGATTATTTTAAACAAAACAACAGAAAAAAAATATATATATATCTCATTCAATGTGATCTATAGCTGAAACTTTGTATGAACTGGGTTACAAAAACCGCTCTGAAGATAAATGAATACGGAAAAAGACTTGGAAAACAGAAACTTGTTTAAGGAGACTGGATTTTCATTCTAGTCCCAGTGGTAGGTATTCTTTAGGGGCAGCTATATGGGCCCGAGGGGGCTTTGGATAGCGTAGGGTTTACTTCCCTCCCCTTTTGGGAATAATAATAATAAGGAGACAAATTCTCGAGAACAGATGGTTACTAATCAATGTAATGCTATAAGCAATTAACTGTACTCAACTCCAAATTAAGCCCTTTCAATGTTCAACTTTCTTAAGCCCTTTCTGTAAAAACTTTTATTTTAAACTTGTCATACTAAATTCAACTACACTTACTCCATGTCGATGTCGCTGCATCCTTCTCTAAATAGAAAAACATCTAACACCCTATAAACCACAAGATCTTCCAAAGGCCCAGTAAAAAGGAGATCTAAACGGGCTAATTTGTCCGTTACACTGGGTTTTTCTGGCAGCGACATTCCTGGTTTTCTTAAAGGAGTATCCAAAACTTCCTGAGGAACAAGTCTTCCTCTTCCTCTTCCAGCGGGCATGAACACTACACAGAAAATTAAACAATAAGATGTATAAATAGTTTTATTTTTCTATGAAAACTTTGAGTTTCAAATAATAATAAAAAGATTTCAAATACAAAACATAAAAAAAAATGTATTTCTTTATTATATATTATAGTTGAAATTTATCTAATGGTAGACAAAGACTCATTTCTTCCTTTTACTCTTAACTTTACTCTGTTAACTTAAATTTATATGCAGTTAAAAGGAACAAGTTAGCCAGTGAAGAAAAGTTTCTCAGTAAATCACTGAAATAAAAATGTGAACAGAAACATGTATATATAAAAATAAATTAAGCGAGATAAATAGTAATTTTCAATTTACTGATTTGTTATTCTCCAACTCACTACCCGCTTTTTATTAAAAACTTGTTTGGAAAATTAATACAAAAACATACTGATCCTAATGAAGAGATTATTTGCAATTTGAAGAAATACCTTTATTAGTAATCTGAGACATTTTAACACAAACTTTATTTGTTCAAACTGACAATCACATCACGGTATCAGACCAGTAGCCATTCTGAAGGTTTCAAGTTTTGCAAGGTTAACTAACTCGAATCATTTAGGAGTTTATAACGATCCATGATTGCAGCGAGTAATTTCATTGTTCAAATAATAAATTATTTTTTATTTATATGTATATAATAAATAGAATATATAGACATGATTGCCTTGGATAAATGTTGCCAAGAAATACAACAAACAATTCAATAATTCTTAAAGCAATATTACAATTCTTAAAGCTAATCTTTATGAAATAAGAGCTAAATAACATGATTTTTAATTTTTATTGCGTCTTTATACATTTACAGTTAATGACAGTCATATTCATACAGTAGTCACAATGTATACATGTGCATAATGTATACGTACATGTACTTTTTTTTTACCAACTTTATATGAAATATATGTGGCACAATTAGCTGTTTGCTATAAAACAGTAACATTTGCTTTATCTAAAGGAATTAGTTAGAATAATATAAATATCAAAAACAAAGTACCAACCTGATGCGACTTTCATATTCATACACACTACATATACTCATTATTCTCTAATAATTGTTTACAATTTCATCTCTAAAGACATTCATTGGTCAAATTACATTCAGTTTAATGTTTTCTATCATTTTTGGTGGGTCTAATTTAAATTTAAAAGTGAAAATAAGAAGAGGTAAAGACAGGAGTAGTGAAATTCGTAAAATCATAATTGAAAATTGGAAAAGAGGAAAAAGTTTGCGTGAAATTGGAAAATTAATAAATAGAAGCCATGCTACAGTACAAAGGATTATTAACCGGTACAGAAATGAAAACAGAATTGAAAATAAGGCAAGAAATTTAAATAAAAGGTTGCTCAGTGATTATGATGAACGATTCCTAGTAAGAAAAGTGAAAGAAAATCCTAAAAAAGTGCCCCAAGCTTAGCTGTGGAGATGAGTTTTAGGTTGGGAAGGAATATTAATCCTGTGACTGTTCGTAGAGCCCTCAAAAGAAATTCGTTTTTTTCCAGGACAGCAAGGAAGAAACCGTTTGTAAATAAAAAAAACACGGGATCCAAAATACAAGTCAATTTAAGGAGAAAGTAATTGAAGAATGGTAATTGAAAAACTTTACAGTTTCCATCAGATTGTAAAATGTTAATTTTAGTTTCGTCTGTAAATAAAACATTTTTCCAGAAATCAAACTGATGATTTCTGTAAGTATAAGCGAATTGAACCCGTGTTTTTTTATTTACAAACGGTTTCTTCCTTGCTGTCCTGGAAAAAAACAAATTTCTTTTGAGGGCTCTACGAACAGTCACAGGATTAATATTCCTTCCCAACCTAAAACTCATCTCCACAGCTAAGCTTGGGGCACTTATTTTAGGATTTTCTTTCACTTTTCTTACTAGGAATCGTTCATCATTATCACTGAGCAACCTTCTATTTAAATTTCTTGCCTTATTTTCAATTCTGTTTTCATTTCTGTACCGGTTAATAATCCTTTGTACTGTAGCATGGCTTTATTTATTAATTTTCCAATTTCACGCAAACTTTTTCCTCTTTTCAATTTTCAATTGATTTTACGAATTTCACTACTCGTGTCTTTACCTCTTCCCATTTTCACTTTTAAATTTAAATTAGACCCACCAAAAATGATAGAAAACATTAAACTCAATGTAATTTGACAAGTGAATGTCTGTAGAGATGAAATAGTAAACAATTATTAGAGAATGAATGAGTATATGTAGTGTGTATGAATACGAAAGTCGCATCAAGTTGGTACTTTGTTTTTGATATTTATATTATTCTAACAAATTCCTTTAGATAAAGCAAATGTTACTGTATCAGAGACATGTTCCATGGTAGCCTGCTGGCCTAAGGTTTAATGTATTTAGGCTAAAGGATTGCTGCAAATTTTGAATTAACAGGACTTAAACCAGACCGCTCGCACCGAAGGTAAAATATATTATATTAACGTAGAATACGTTTTTTGAGAGGCTCCTATTTCGTTAAAAGTGAACGTTTCTCATAATTTTGTACAGCAAACGTTTTTCATAGCAGGGTAGAGAAAGGTGGTTATGGGGGAAGGATTTTTGGGTGGTTCTGTGGATGTTGAAAAACGTATTCTACTTATTTATGTTACAATACAACTGTCATACATGATAGACACCTTTGAATTCTTTTAATTTAAATTTATTAATAATTATAATTTTTTTTAGGACAACATATTTTTTTAATTTAAACTATTTTAGTGATTTTTTTTTTGTAAATTGTTTTTACTTTTTAATGAGATGGTTTATTCGGCAATGGCCAGACCAGTTTTTTAAAGAAAAAAAATTCTTTGTTGTTCTATGTTTCGGGTACAATAGGTGGTGCCCTGCTTCAGAGCTGTTTAGTGTAGGAGAGAAATGGTACGTTGAGATTGAAATCTGACGAAAACAGAATGTTGAGATTTTCTTAGATTTGTAAAAATAATAGACTTTTATTCAGTTAATCCAGGATAATCCGCCGAAAATTTGTCCACTTGAGTTAATTAAACATTTTGTGCAATAAGAATTTTATTATAAGTAACATAATATATATACACATACACAAATACTCCTGGATAAGGTTACGATCGAGGAGAAAAATAATTATCCAGAAAAGGAGAGACCTATTTCTAAAAACATTCTTGCTCATGGGATACACACCTTATTCAAAAATTATATATGATCACAATACTTGCTTATCTTGGTAGTCGCACCCATCTTGGTTGTATGAAGGTATATGAAGGCAATTGAATTACAACTGCGACGAATAGAATTCTGCCCATAACTCCGTCAATTTTGCAGCAAAACCACTGAAATTGGCCGGCACAAACGCAGCACTAGGCATTGGTAAAAAAAAAATCTAAAAACGTGAAAATACAGTTTGTGGCCAGGCCAACTTGACACATTATAACCTTATTAATATTACGGCAGAAATGATGAAATTTAGCATAAGAACAACACAAACAAAACTGCTAGCTTTGGAAGAGAAAAATTGAAAAAACGAAAACGTATTTTAGTGGTGGCCCTGAAAAGAGCCGTTGGCGGTTTGCCTAGCAGGCAGTTTAATAGATTAGATTAGATTCTGTGCGGGTTAGCTCTCCGCCTACGCCTCCGCGACCTCTAGATTAGATTAGATCTCTAATCAAGCTCAAAAAATGATGATCCCCAGGCCAAAGGCAGGCGAAAACGTTCATTCATAGCTACTCGCCCTAACTGCAGAACTGCTCCAATTAGGCCGGGTGGCCATAAGAATAGCACTTGGCGTTCCCACTGGCCATTGTAGACTTCATAAGCACTGCACCACATGGGTCTGCCAACGGATAGCCTGTGTAGGTTTTGTCAGGAAGAAGAGGAAACAGCAATGCACGTTCTGTGTCAGTGCGAAGGGATGTATGGCTGAGGTTTCGCCTCTTTGGAGAGGAGAAGTTGACGCCTGCAAGCCTCAGCCAGGGGCCCCTCTCGGGTCTAAGGCAGACAGGATCGAGAGGGTGCTCTCTAATTACAATAACTTAGAAACCAATACTATAGTATTGCTCTTCTAGTTAATCTTTACAAACTTAGAGTTTCAACAATGGATTTAATGAACCTTTATATTATATAACAGAACTGCCCTGGCGACGCCTTGGACGGAGATGTGGAGTGGTGGAAGGTTTAAAACAACCTCCAAGGCTGCAGTGGGTGTGGTCATCATGGCGCCCGTCGTGCTCAGGCAGGCCAGCCTTTGAAAACTTCCAAGCGCCGCAACTCCCCCATCTGCAAGGCCTTTGACCACCACACCACTGCCCCGTGGATTACCATCGGCCTCACCACACTGGTATAAATCCACAGGGCCCTCTTCGGGCTTAATCCCCACACCTCCTACACCTGCTCATGGCGATTTTGACTTTATGTATGACAATGTTAATACAAATTTTATGTCAGCCTTTGGTCAAACATGACTCCCAAATATTTGGCTTCCATGGCAAAGGGGATCGTAATCCCTCCCAGCCTTGTAAATTTCTTTTCCTTGTAAAAGGAACCACTTTAGTTTTGTGGGGATTAATGGAGAGACTTTCCGCCCTACAGATTGATTTACAATATTGAGCGCTCTCTGCGTGCGTTCCGAAACGAAATCCGCGAATTGCCTTCTTACCGATTGCCAGATCGTCCGCAAATCCTAGGCAATGAAAGCTTTTCGCAGTTAGTTTGGCCAAGATGTCGTCGGCTAATAACGTCCTCAACAATGGCGACAAATCGTCCCCCTGCGGACAGCCTCTATTTACCCCGGCCTCTAGAGATGAGTTGTCTCTGGTGACTATATTAGTCCTTCCCAATAGATAATCCTGATCCACTGACAAATTGTTGGAGGTGTACCCATTCTCGTCAGTGCATCCACCAGTGACTTTGCGGACACATTATTAAAGACACCTTCTATATCCAAAAAGGTGGCTACCGCAATTTCCTTGTCGTCAAGCGACTTCTGGAGTAGCTTGTTTAAGTCATCCAACGCTAAGTCTACGGATTTCCCTGCCTGATAGGCATACTGACGACTGTTAAGAGGACTCGTCCTCAAAATCTCGTCCCTTATAAACCTGTCAATCATTCTCTCCATCGTCTTCAGCAGAAAGGAAGGGAGGCTTATTGGTCTAAATGACTTTGGCATTTGGTCTGCTGTCCCCTACTTTTGGGAGAAACACGATCTTCATTTTTTGCCATGCTCTCGGAATGAATCCCCAGGCCATACAGCTTCTGAAGATTCTACATAGGTGCGGTATTAGCACCTTATCTGCATTCCTTAATTCCATCCGCTCCTGGTACATTATAGGGCTTCAACCTTCCAATCGCCCATCTTAGCCTATTCGGCTGTATGACGCACTTCGCAATTTTCCAGTCCGCCCGCAGCCACGCCTTCTCAGCCTCTCCACCTCGAAGGGGGCCCTAAGAGGACCCTGGAAAATGTGTGCTCATAAGCAACTCCAGTGACTCCTCTACCGGGTTAGTGTAGGTTCTGTCATCTTTCCTCGGGAAACCTACCCTGTCCGCAGTAACTTTTCTTGCCAGGATCCTGTGAATTCTTGCACACTCTGGGGTGTCCTCATCGTCTTCGCAGAATCTCCGCCAGGCTTTGCGCTTGGCCTTCCTTATTTCAATATTGTACTGCGTCAGTGCACTTTTATACGTCGTGAGTGGTTTTGGCTTTATTAAACAGCCTTCTCACTTCGACCTATGAGGCCTTGTTTTCTCAGGGCAGTTTTTCTGGTAGGCGTCCAATATCGCCTCATTTGCTAGTGCCACTGCCCGTTCCAGACTTCCCGTCTCTCTTACATCCACCTTAAAGTCATTGAGAGATTCGCTGAGACTCCTAACAAGTCCCTCCCAGTGAGTTTCCCTCGGATGACCAATGGTGGAGTGCACATATCGAACCTAATGTGCCTGTGATTTGAGCATGATGGTTCACTTCGTACATGCCAGTGAGCTATTTTAATCGACATACAGCGCGAGACTAGCGTCAAATCCAGCACCTCCCATCTAACTGCAGACACAAAAGTTGGTTCCGAGCCTAAATTAGCCAAATGCAACCCTTCACCAATAATGAATTCATAGAGGTACCCCTTTGGTTAGTATCGACTCTCTCAGGCAGTAATATACGCATTGGCGTCGCACCCTAGCATTAGCTGCAGATTCCCTCTCCTGCAGTATGCGACTATTCCATTTAATGTGGGGGAGGGCAGTCCTCATCACCAGGGAAGTACCCGAGCTAATAACCAGCCTTTTCACTCGCTTTTCGGTGATGATAGTTAGGGGAGCTGTAACACAACCAGCGGAGCATAGCTCCGGTATTAGTTCGCAGCATACCTTGCTGCTATGTACTATACACGCTGTAGGTTTACTCAAAGACTTGTTATACAGTATCTTGCCAAATTTCGGATTTAATCCACAAATGATCCCTCCATGGCACCACGGCTCCTGCATTAGGGCTTTATGTAGCCCGAACCTTCTACTAAGCACGGCCGAAGCGGCTTTGCACCATCTTGATTACCATGTTAGGCCTCCGAAGGGGCTGGGACGTTGGCCCGGGACGATGACCGGGACCGTCCCTCGGCTTCCACAGCCACTGGTAACCGCTCCTGGCCTTTAGGCCTGTGGAGCAAACCGGTGCCGCTTTCGCCAGGAGACGCACCCACGAGAAGTCCCGCCTTTCCGTCCGCCCTGTCTTCCATCCGCCTTTCTCCTACGGGTAGAACTGCAAGGGCAGCCTGCAACGCCTCCATCTCTCTTTCCAGGCCCCCCTGTACTGCTTCTGGCAGATCTGCCTTCATAATGCTCTTGGCCTTGGGCGGATCCTCCTCCATCACCATCGCCTTGGCCTCTTCTGAGCCCTTACTTTTTGGGAGCTTGTGTCTGAAATTCACCCGTCCCCAACAAAAAAATGGGACATATCTAGCCTTTTCAGCTCTGCCAATGACCCCCTTGTCCATGGAAAACGTCCATATGCACCCACCCACCACGGATAAGCATCCCCAGGTTTGGTCTGGTATTTAGCCCCTTGTTACTCACTTCTAATCGAGAGAGTACTCTTTCGGCCTCTACCTTTTTACCTCCGACATGTCGGAAGAGCTCCTCCTGGCATGCGTCGGGAACTCCGTGCCTTATATCATGAAGTGCAGCTCGCATTGTCCGAGGCTTCCGCATCTGCCTCGGCGCCTTCTACTTCCTCCGCCTCCCGTCTTCTCATCATTCCCGTCCCCACATTTTCCGGCGATATCTGTCGCTGGGGGGGAATTCTGCGCCCTTTATCAGTCCCTAGTGATTGACCAGACGTCGATCACCTTCATTATCCCATCGGGGAGCTAGAAGGGCCTCCTCGCGCCATCATCGGAATATTTCGCTGGAGGAGGGTCAGTTCCGCCATGCCTCGCAAGCCTTATGCACAGCCTACGACAACCGCCGGCATTTTGCGGAAACCGTCATTCAGTGCCTCCTGGACGCGCCTGCCCAACCCCTCCTTTCTTCCGCGCAAAATTTAGAGCGCATCCTTGCGGGTCCCTTGGAAGCTGCTCACGCCTTACTCAAGGTAGCAGCTCCCGACCTCACCTCCTTCCTATTATTTTCCTAACTTAATCGGCATTCGACGCCCGGACCCGGGTAACTTTTGAGACGGCCGTCGAGTTTCCCACGGTAGCGGACGTCACCGCCTTCCTTCACCTGCGCCTGTGTGCCTTGCGCCTCATTCCCAGTTATCACGTCGCAAGCCCCCCGTGTCTCGCGTTTGCGATCCGGTCTACCCTCGCCTCTGAGAACGAGTGCCTCCCCCCGTTTACCCGCACCACACACGCGTCCATTCTCGTGCCGCCCCATCCGCCACCGCCACCGTCCTTCCGACGCGCTCGGCTTTTGCCCACTCTCAGTGCATCTACTGCCGCCGCCCGGACCATACGATCCGGCAGTGCGCGGCCTTTAAATCAATGCCAGTATCGCGGCGGCGTCCACTCTGGGCTCTGGTGAACAAGTGCGGTTCACCACTTCCACTCGCGATAATGAGCGCCCCTGCTCTCGCATTCCACGCCTACGCCCCGCGCCGCCCTCTTATGATTGTCCGTCGGAAGACACCACCGCCTCGCTTCCTGCAGTCCCGAAGTCTCCCGCTTCAATCGCCATTCCTCCGTGCATCTTCCCCCCCGCCCCTCTCAAGGTAAAGAGGAAGACCTAAACCAGATCGTCCGCCGCTTCTGGGAGGTCGATAAAGTACCCGAGAATCTACCTCTTACAACCGACGGACACGCCTGCGAAAACCTCTTCTCCCGCCAGTGGACGGTATATCGTGTCTCTACCCTTCATTGATGATCACTTCGGGGTCTCCGCCACCGTCGCCACCCGCCAGTTCCTCCGGTTGGAAAAGCGCCTGAAGCAAAACCCCGCTTTACGCGCGGCGTATAGTGAATTCATGTGCGACTATCTGGACAGCGGTCATATGGAAGTCGTGCGTCCCGATGACGCGCCACCCTCTTACACGCCATATTATATCCCACATCATGCGGTTCATCGCCCAGACGACCCGCCTACTAAGTTGCGGGTCGTGTTCAACGCCTCCTGCGCCTCCTTTAACGGCCGGTCCCTGAACGACCTCTTACTCACCGGTTCCAAACTTCAGGCTGACATAGCCACACTCCTCCTAAGCTTTCGCCTTCACGCCTTCGTTTTCACCGCCGACATCCGGCAAATGTATCGCCAAATCCTGGTCGCTCCCGAGCAACGGGATTTTCAGCGCATCATTTGGCTCTTCTCTGATCAGGACTCCATTTCGTTCGTTCGCCCGAACACGGTGCCTACGGCATATCCTCCGCGCCCTACGGACCCTTCGCCAACTAACGAATGATGAAAGGGATAAGCATCCTCACACCCAGGCCACCCTCCTCCACGACATGTGTACGTCGACGATGTTCTTACCGGCGCTTCGTCAGAGGCGGAAGCCCAACCCTACGCGCCCAACTGCAGCAGCTGCTCATGGCGGGCGGTTTCGAGTTTCGGTTTCGGGAGGCTTCCAACTCTCCCGCCCTCCTGCAGGGTCTTCTGCCTGATCATTGCTGCCTCCCCGGGTCTGAGGAACCGCTGTGTCTGGATCGCGACTCGGTCCTCAAAATTCTGGGGCTAGGGTGGAACCCCACTGGAGACACCTTCTTCTACGCCGTCTGCATGAATGATCCCGCCTCCACCAAACGCACGGTTCTCAGCCAGATGGCGAGCATCTTCGACTCTCTCGGATGGCTTACTCCGGTCACCTTCCGCGCCAAACTGTTCTTCCGCCAGCTATGCCGCCTCGAATTGGAATGGGATCAAACCCTTCCTGAGGAGCTCGTTGCGCCTTGGCGTGACTTCCAAAGTCACCTCCCGGACCTGGGCAACCTTCAAATACCGGCAGCTATTGCCCGCCGTTTATCCCTCGACTGTTCATCATCTTGTAGGATTCTGCGACGCCTCTGAATCGGGCTACGCCGCAGTCGTGTACCTCCACACCACCACTGCAAATGGCCATCACCACCTCCTCACCGGCCCCCAACAAATCCATATCTTTACCGCGCCTGGAATTTGTGGCGTCCACCTGCTCGCCAAACTCCTCCACGCGGTTAATACGCGCATACTTCTACATCTAGGCGCCCTTCTTATCGCGTTCTCTGATTCCATGGTCACTCTCGCCTGGAATCGCGGGGAGAGTCACCGGTGGCGGACCTTCGTCGGCAACCGCGTAGCCGAAATTCAAGATCTCCTTCCGCCTAACGCGTGACGCCATGTCTCTTCCCAGGACAACCCCACCGATTGCGCCTCCAGAGGAGTAGCGCCTCACCATCTCCAGGATCACCCCTTGTGGTGGAAAGGGCCCTCATGCTTGCCACCGCCCCCGCCTCCTGGCCTCGTGCCCCCGCGCCTCTCGATGAGGAGTCCATCGAGCAATAGGCCAAACCCCTCGCCTTGCTGGTGCTCGTCGCCGCCACCGAGGACAACACCATCTTCAATCGTTTCTCTTTGCTGATGGCCCTTAAGCGTATCACCGCCTATTGTCGGCGCTTCTGCTTTAACTGCCGCAACCCCTCTGCCCACCGCATTGGATTTCCCAACGCCTCTGAGCTTTAAGATGCCACTCTCGCCTTAATATGCCTGGCCCAATCCACGCACCTGGATAAAGAAATCCAAGAGGCCCGAGACCCGCGATCTCTTGTGCGCCAGCTGCACCTGTTTGTTGATGATCAGCAGGTACTCCGCGTCGGCGGGCGGCTCTCGTCTGCCCCCCTGCCATATGGTTTTCGCCATCCCGCCTTGCTTCCCAAGAAGCATCCACTCACCCAGCTCATCATCAACGGCGCCCACATTCGCCTTCTACACGCCGGAGCTCTCGCCACTCACGCCTATATCCACCGCCATTATTGGATCCTGGATAGACGCAATGTGGTGCGCCATCGCATCAGGAAATGTAACCGATGCTTCACCGCCAAACCGCGCTCCGTCATCCAACCCATGAGCAATCTCCCCCCACAACGCGTCTCCGCCGCCACCGCCTTCACCGTAACCGACGTTGACTTCGCCGGCCCATTCGCCATTTTCTAATGCTCGCCTCCGCGGTGCAGTGGTCACTAAAGGTTACTTGGTGGCTTTCATCTGCTTCACCACCAAATCCGTGCACTTCGAGATCGCGTCAGAGTTATCTACATCCGCCTTTCTCGCCGCCTTCCGCCGTTTCACCGCTCGCCGTGGGCTCCCGACCACCATCTTTTCTGACAATGGCACTAACTTTGTCGGACCCCACAACGAACTTCGGGAACTCGGTCGCCTGTTGGGTGATGAACGTCACCAACAAGCCGTCTGTCGCGCTGCCGCTTCCGCTGGTATTGAGTGGAGGTTCATCCCCCCAGCGAGTCCTCATTTTGGAGGCCTCTGGGAAGCGGCTATTAAGTCTGCCAAGCATCATCTCACCCGCGTCATGGGTGACCAGCGCCTCACTTACGAGGAGCTGCTCACCGTGACCACCGACGTCGAGGCGATCCTGAACTCGCGCCCTCTCTTCCGACCCGAACGATCCGGAACCCCTCTGGTTTTCCGCCCTCTTACCGCGCCTCCTGAGCGCGATGTTACCGCCCTTAATATTAATCGCCTGCCCCGGTGGCAACTGACCCAGCGTATTCAGCAGGACTTCTGGAAACGCTGGCGTCAGGAGTATCTCCACACGCTCCAACATCGTGCCAAGTGGCTTCTTCCCGCTACGGAGATCGCACCTGGCACCGTTGTCATTGTTCGCCAGGCAATGTTCCGCCGCGCCAATGGCCTTTAGGCCGCATTATCGCCCTCCATCCTGGACGTGATTCCATCAGTCGTGTCGCCGACGTCCATACCGCTTCCGGCACCATCCGCCGTTCGCTCGCCAAACTCTGACCGCTCCGAATCGGTAAATGCTGAAGCCGAGTCTTCAGGGCGGGCGGCATGTTAGGTCGCGGCATCTTTGAAGGATTAACTTTGCCTCGTTGTTTCAAAATTATTTCATCGCCCGCATATTTACCACGCCTTCCCGCCTTTTACCTCCCTCTTGGGTAAAAGGGACTGGCGGCGCCTTTTATCTTTCCTGGTTCCCGCTTTACGATTATTTTTTCCCACACTCACAAACCGTTCTCCTTCTATAAAATTGCTTCACTTACATTAATCACTTACATTTAAATTTTTGATAATAATCGAAATAGAATTGAAGGTAAGGATTATAGTGAGTCCTCTTTGGACAAGAGATCTTGAAGTTGCAAAAATCGTTACAGACGGATATTTGAGCTATTTATCCGGACAGATTTATTTCAGGATGGTATTTTTTTATGCATATCTTCAGACAAAAGATAAAGTTGCTCTTAGTTTCGGATTTGCAGCTTCCTGTCTGAAATCGATCGGAATGTGAATTTTAATTCCCTGAGACGTTATGTAATACTACCACGTTATTTGAAGTTAAATTCATTAATTTTACTAATTTAGTCATACATCTTTTCAAGTAGTTTAATAAAAAAACATAATATGAAAAATGACACCCCCCCTAATAGTGACATAAGATACTCCCCTCTTGCTGTTCTCATAGATCTACATGATAACGATTAAACCATTGTCATCACTAATAAATAGGTACGTACTCCGCTAGAAAGAAAAGATATTTTGGAGCGTGATGTTTCGGCCTATTTAACCAATAATAATAGGGCAGAAATGAAATTTAGCATAATACAGCACAAACAAATCTGCTAGCATGGCAAAAATAATTGAATCACTTGTTTTGAAAAGTTTCAACACTTACAACTATCTGTATTATAATGTGTATATTTTTTACAGAATGCTATGATACTGAATTGCTTAATAAATTCTATAATAATAGATTGGAAAGCAACAAGACATCAAAAACTGAAATCTGAAAAAATTGTCACTTGTTGCCTTTTCAAAACAAGCGATTCAATTAGAATAACTCAAGTATATAAGTCGGGTGGCCCTGAAAAGGGCCGTTGACAGGTAGTGTAGTAGGCAGTTTAATGTGTTAGCCAATTCATGATGGTTATATGAAGGCCTTTGGTTTTCAAGCACGACTAACAGTTACTAGTCAATACATATCAGTTTTACAGTACAGACGGTGATAGTTAGTACATCGTCGGCACTAACGATTGGTTAAAAGAATATTTTGAAAAGTTTATAAAAAGTGCGTGCCCTGTTTAATTTGACTATATTAAAAAGTAAATAATAATAATAATAATAGGGCAGAAATGATGAAATTTAGCATAACAGCAGTACAAACAAGTCTGCTAGTATTGAGAAAAGAAAAAATTGAAAAACGAAAGAAACGTGTATATTACTCGGTGACCCGAAAAGAGCCGTTGGGGTTTAGTGAACAGGCAGTTTAATTTTTGGCCACAGCCATGTTGTATATTACTCGGTAACCCTGAAAAAGGCCGTTGGCGGTTAGAGTAGCAGGCAGTTTGTTGGCGACAGCCATGTTGGTTATACGAAGGTCTGATTTTCAAGAATGTCAATAACTTGCGTCAATTTTGCAGCAGTAACGATTAACTAAAAAAGTGAAAATAAAGTTGACCGATTAAACGACCTCATTTTTGACTTTTTTTAACAAATTTGGTAACTATAATTTAAATTTAGAGAAGAAATTTTGTTTGTAAAAAATGCTAACATTCTATTTATTTCTCTATTTTATTGTATTTATTAATTTATTATTAATATCTATTTATTTCACATCATAAAATTTGTAAAAAAGAACAAATTCAATGTCTCCACCCATATCGCAAGTAATGTGCAGGTGACAAATACTTAAATGCACTAACTTCAATTAATTGTAAGTTGGAAAAGTAAAAATTTAGATTTCGCTAATACTAGAGTTAACTTAGATTATTACTAAAATTAGAAAGTAGTTAAATACTGTTGAAAATAATAAATAAACATATAATATTTAAGAGACATCATCGAAAAATGACATCCTCAGTTATTATAATTCCACATTATGCTTCAAATTAGATAAAATTTGGAAAGAAATTGTCACTAAAATAAAGTTTTACACGCAATATATGTGAAATTTTGTTCATATAGACGAAAAAATATAGAAAACATTACTTAAAAAAATTAAAATTTTGAAATAGAAGCACTGGAAAAAGCTGCCTTGCCAGTCAAGGATATTGAACATTGCCGTCTACGTTATGGTCCGTTCCATAGCATTTTCACATTATCAATCCCGGTTTCTGCTACAGTATTTTTACTGGTTGACTGTTACATTTAAATCGCCTATCATGTCTGACGCAGCAGTGGCTGACTTGTCTACACCTACTGTGGAGGAAGTTATTAAGCCTGCGAAAGCTAAAAAGAAGAAGTCCTCTAAGAAATCAACACACCCTCCAACATCTGAGATGGTAACTGCAGCAATCAAAGATTTAAAGGAACACAATGGTTCATCTTTGCAAGCAATAAAGAAATACATATCTAACACCTACTTTATTGACGCCGAAAAAATTTCTTTTCACATAAGGAAGTACATCAAATCAGCTGTTGATAGCGGTGCGTTGGTGCAAACTAAAGGCAAAGGCGCATCAGGTTCGTTTAAACTAGCTTCTATTGGAGGTGAAAAGAAAAGTTCAAAAACCCAAAGGACAGGTAATAGACCAACAATTCAGTCGGAGAAATCTGCTCCAAGGAAGAATGTTTTACGTTCAAGGAAAACTAAGAAACCACCTACAACTCCTAAAGTGCCCAAACCGAAGAAAGGTGTTAAATCTGTTACACCTCCTGTCAAGCCTTTGAAACCAAAAGCTGCTAAAAGAACCAAGAAAGCAGCGTTAAAGAAAAAATAAATTCCAGATCTCAAATAAACGGCCCTTTTCAGGGCCACCAATTTTTATCACTTAATTGTAGCTGATAATAACGGCAGTACAGTTCTTTTCACTTGCTGCGGCAAGATAATGGGATATAATATAGGTCCTCAAAGGCTTCCCCGATCTAGAATCAGGAGGCTAGCCTATCCTACATCCACGTCGTGAGGACCAGGCAACTTGCTCTTTGAGCGCGGCCAAAGGTCACTGGCGGTAACCCACCGCGGGCCACCTCATTTAACCATCCCCATCCTTCATATTCCATCGTGGGATGGCGGATTAGCCGCCTCCTCAGGTAAGGGTGATCCTGCGAACATCCCAGCCCAACATCTGGGAAAACTGCGTGAAGAGGTTCCAATAGAGGTTATAAAGACTGCCTATTATATGGTCTATTCCATTCTAGAATGGCATATGGTATTGAACTATGGGGAGGTACCTCCGATGCTTATGTTATTTTCTCAGACTTCATAAGAAAGCTATTAGAGCTAATGAAGAAAAATGCTCGTGAAAGCTGTAGGCCTTTCTTTCGAGAGTTACTTATAATGACATTACCCTCGGTTTTCATTTTCAAACATTCACTAAAAAAGACGTTATTAGATGTTAGAGGTGATAAACATATTCATAATTTACGTAATAAAGAAGATTCATGCGTACCTTATAAGAGACTTGTGATGTCTGACCTCCATTCCAGTGTTATATCGGCGAAAATATTTAACAAAATTCCTTCAAGAATTAGACAGTTTAGTGAAAAACACTTCAAACAAGCGGTTAGTGAATTATTAATAAAAAATTGCTTTAATGATATTCAAGATTTCTTGAACGCAAAGTGGAGTGATGAACAATTTCATGTGATGTGAAGTGGACTGAATGTATTAAGTTTTTATGATAATTAGTGTAAAGTTCATTTTATTCTTGTTATTGGAATTTGTTATTTTTTTGACATTATATTGACGAGCCTTTTATATTATAAAAATGTATCCAGGCAAATAAATAAATCTAATATGGTTTTGTTTTTTTCTTCTTGTAGGCTGTTAGAATCTTGTTTAAATATTATGGGTTGTTTTCAACTCCAAATAATTATGAACCAATTTTCAGCCTGTGTAATCATTTGGAGTTGAAAACAACCTATAATATTTAAACAAGATTCTAACAGGCTGAAAATTGGTTCATAATCATTTGGAGTTGAAAACAACCTATAATATTTAAATCTAATACATGGACACACACATAACACCCACACGTACACGATACAGACCCACACGATTAAGCCCCAATCCAAGGTGTGATGCGTTCCGTATCGAGGGATGGATGGCACAGGGGTATTGTGTCGTTAACGGAGCCTCCGGGGCACCGGGCGAAAACCCGGAGTATTTAGCCTTGCGGGGCTCTGGTCGGGTGGACGATCCTATCCCCAGCTACACGTGGGAATTAATGGGTAAATTTGGGAAAAATAAAAAACAATTTAAGGCATTGATGCCATCAAAGACCGGCACGACAGGCCATGGGGAAGGGGATGAACCCAGAACCAGAACGGCCACGGTACCGGCTAAAGTAACTACGGCGGACGCCCAAAGCCGAGAAAATGGGGCCTCCAGCCCCGCGACCATTATGGCCACGGCGGAATCCGGGAATTGCCAAAGGCCGGGTCGGCGGGGTTGGAGGCTCGGCGATCACGGAGGCCAAGGTAAAGGCCGGGAAAAGCTTCAGGGCAGAGTCGCTGGAAGAGAT